>BGZK01000586.1:0-349507 GCA_005406025.1 Eumeta japonica | reverse complement strand
AGATTTTCGACAGAAATAATCTAATTATAAGTCTGATTTCGGTCGAATTGCTTCACTTCAGCGGGGCTCAATCCAGTTACGATGAGTTTGTAAATCATGAAATTTCGATAGCTGTATCGTATTTGTCCGAAAATAACTTTTCATGTGCACGCGGGACTCGCATAAATCTTTAGTATGCTGCAATGTATTACTGTGAAGTGTTATAAATATAATTTATTCTTCAAAAAAAATTTAGTTTTTGTTCATAAAATTTATATAGAATTCTGCCATTGGTTATGAAAAAGTTTATAACTTGTCAGTAACACGTCAGTCACGCGTTAAAGTTGTGAAAAATCGGTACGTTAGGTAAGTGCTTTCTAAAATCTCAAATTTAGTATTATGGGTGAAAAATATTATCATGATTACTAAAAATGTGGTTAATTTGAATATTTCTACAGCAGATGCCGTTAGTCACCAACAAAAGGTTGCGCCTTGCCTTTGTATAATATGGAGCGCTAGGCCAGAACGTATTTGGGTATATTATGGATTCATAAATAATCTTCTTATTACATATTAATAAATAAGTTATTCAAAATACGAATTTCAAAAAAGTACTGCAAAATCTATATATTTCAAAATTTCATATTCCCTATCGAAACTATTATTTTAAAATACAAGCAGGTATGTTGTCGAAGGACTACTCAGATATCGTTGCTTGTCGCCTTAAACTATGTGCGTCTCTATAATAAACTAGCGACCCGCCCTGGTTTTGCACGTGTAGCAATAATTATTTATAGCCAGATGACTTCTGGTGGATGGATGAAAGCGGTCATGTGACGAAGATTTGGCAGATATTTATAAGTATAGTACTTTGTTACGCTTAAAATAAATTATTATTTTTTAAGGAAAATACGACACAAAAATACCATTTATTATAGTAAGATCATACCACGGTCAACTGTGCCGGCTTACCGAACATTATCAGACTCTTACGGAATACAGGCGTGAAGTAACTGCTTGCATTTCGTTCAGTGAGTGAGAGTTCCAGTGGTCCACTTCCCCTCCATCACCACCTCCCTCCATCAACCCTCTCCCCTCCTCATTAACCCATTCATTACTCCATCAGATATCCTATTTCTATCCAAAAGGCTAGCAACGCTTTGGGTGGTTCCTTCGGGATCACGAGTGTGAGCACAAAACCGGATGACTGGCAGCAAGCTATTTATCTACTCCAAAGTCATATAATATAAAAAAAAATAACTTTTAGGAACTGCTTCCAATTTTTGGACTATATATTATAATCAGCTCTATGTCTTTGATTCTGTTTAGAAAAAATATCGGAATACTGCAATTAGTCTTTACATATTAGATATCTGTGATACCATGGACACGAGAATAATTATTATCGTTGAAACTATACAGTAGTATCGGACCTACAGTCTAGGATTCGGTATCAAAAAAATGATCTTCATTCGTCCGTTGAATGAATGAAGTAATATTCTAAGGGCATATTTATATATTAAAAAATGACTATGTAGGAGTTACAAATCTAGCTGCCGTTAACTTTATTTAAATAATTTGTATTATAAGATATTATATATGCATAGAAATGAATTTTTCGAGCATTATATCGTAATATAAGTATTGGGAATTCCTAGATTGGTTGGAATTTTTAAACCGCTTCAAGCTATATGAAAAAAATAATTAAAAATTGTATATCTTGTTTTCACAGTTTTTTATGCATCCATTCTGATGACAAGACAAGTAAGTTGATTCGGCGTTATACTTTTTGTCACAATATTCAAAATTGTTTTAACAAAAAAAAGCTCGCAACAACAGAAAAAACGTCGAGAGCTGGATTTTTCGGGAAACTTTTGTATTCCCAAATCCTCTACGTCTAAACACGTCGTCAAATATTGTTTAATCGAATTGACAGATGAAGGAAGGTTTATCAAATATCAAAACAAATACTATTCGAATTCACTAGTCGAATGGACTTGGTAAATAAAAGCCTAAGAGCGCATTTCATGTCATGACTTACTACTAATGAGGCATTAATATCTACAGAACATAATATAATGGTAAGATACTGGCAAAGGTAAACTAACATGTGTTTTAGCTGTCGTCAACGTTCAAGTGTTTTGAAATAGGCGCCTCATATAGTATGCACATTCGCTGTGTTGTGCATGCGCGAAAGTAACAACCTAATTAGTGAGCGCTAATGGACGCTCAAAAATACAAACGTGAATTTGCAGCAATAGTCTATTAGGGAAATTGAACATACGCCCTTTATGACTCTGTGTAAAAAGTTTTCTGCTATTTCTGTTCACCATTGTAGATAGAAAACGAGTTGTTGATCGCGCTACTGAAATACGTGCATTTAAAATGATAGTGTGATCTTCACAAGAATTTCTGGCACTTCCTTATATATTTGTCATTTTAAATTACCCGTTTTGCTGTATGTCTCGCTTCATAGAATTAACATTTTAAGTATTGTAACAAAAAGTTTATTAAACAGTACAATTACTAATATTCTGTATATCGTGGACCTGAAAAATAGGCGGGTGGGGGTTTTTTTTTAAATAATGATTGACGCTTCTCAAAATAAGTTCGCTCGCTATAATCGTACGAGCCATATATACGTTCATATTTATGTAAGTATGAGTCTATCGACTGTCATTGCGTTGTTAATGGACGACCTTGCTGTCAACTCACAATGTTGCACAATGTACGTCGCCCGCCGTCATGGCGTTCTTCATCCACTTATTTTTTATGCCCATGTATGTACGTAATTATCAGTTTGAGACTGATTACACAGAGCGCTAGAAAAATTAAAACGAAGCTCGAATAATAAACTTATCAACGTATGTGCTTTTGCTATTTAAGCTAGCTAGTCATACACTTATTAGTATAAAAACTAAGCCCACAAAATTATAGATGCTGATTGTTCAAAATAAAACCCTTAACTGTTATAATAATGGAGAATATGTCAGCGTGTTCTTCAATTTGCGGTTAGTTGCAAGAGCGTTAATTGTCTCTTTAAACTTAAATATATTTTCTATTTAAATGTTTGCAGCTTCAAACGTTTGATTTCCGTGATCTGCGAGTAAACTTAACTTCGATATAGAGAAATATTTTATTTTATTAACGTAATTAACGAAAAATGTTGTTTTAACTGAAGTGACAAACCGGCCCGTCACAATTTTTTCAAAAGCTTAATTGGCAGAACTTTCAAGTGATTTAGTATTACCAGCACTAATTTTCCAGTAAACATTTTAGGTAAATTGTTTTGGAAAACCCTATGGTGTTCACTTGACATGATATTAGATTATTTTCAAGTGGATTTTGGTCGATCACTTAATACAGAACCTAAAGCCATTTCCAGAATGAATATGTTCAAAAACGGTCGATGATCGATCGTTACTAAATCACTTTTAGTATTACTTATAGGAGTTCCTCGCGCATGCGGCAGTGGATCGAAATGAATGTAAATTAATTCACTAAGATGGACTCCTCATCTTGGAAGACTATTTATTCTTCATTCTCTGTATTCCAATTCAATTACGCGCCGTTACTTTATTTGTTTTGGTAATTCAGGCTTTCATAAATCGCTTTGTACTATTCATATCGTAAATTAGAAGCGACCACGATTCCTTTGTGCTAAATGAAAAAAATTGTTAAGTTAAAATAGAAATAAATATGAAACACATAACTATTGAACTTTAGTGTATTTATAATGTGTGAGTAGTAGAGTAGCACGTTCTCATTAGAATCACCACTGATGAATTGTCTAATGAATTTTAATTTCAGCCAAATTGAACCACTCGTTCCGTGCTTTTGAGACCAAGTTAAGCCTTTGGTTTGGGATATTGTTCTTGTAATAATGCTAGCAATCTAACGACCTTCGATCGTACCAGACTAGCATGAAGAGCTTAACATAAAAGTCCTTCAATGTAAAACAAAGAAAAAACAGTTACATACACACACATTTACACACATACGGATATCCTTCTGAAATTAGTCGGGACAGTTCCCTGGAACGTCAAAACGTCGAGATATGAGGATAATTCGATTTTTCAAAATCGAACCCAAACCAAGAACTTTCCTATTATTTTTAAATATCTTCAATTTACAAAGCGGCAAGTTACAAACATTAAAGTAGGGGGTGACAGGAGTCTTGAATATCAAACACCTGTAATTCATTTTAATATTCCTGCGCATGACAATATTTATGTTCATTTAAAATTTAGTATTTCAACTTCCTCCCCATTTCGTAATAGAGAGCTGTGTTACACTCAGCAGCGGATATAAAGTTTCGTCCTAAGCCATACAGCGTGCTCCGTCGAGCGTCATAAACCCGCCTAAAATAAATGTGGCATCGATTCGGCGATGTTAAAAGCTTTGTCGTGTACAGGGGCCGCTGTGATTTCCACATTATTGATGTTGCTTGATATCGGCCACGTCACTCCCTTTGACAGGGGTCTCGTATTTCTAAAATAATTTCCGCGTATCAGAGATGACTATCTTCCATCGTATATACCTTGTTCAAGCATCAATATTAGGTTAGTTGATGCGTTCAGAGTCAGTTGGTCGATTATCTAAAATACATGCATGTCTTGCTTGTTCTCAAATAAATCTCAAAGGAATATGTGTCTTTTTGACATTTGTTGAGATTTATTATTAAGAAATCAGAAAACCAATCAGTGAGTTCGTTTCTTACAACGAAAATTCGGACAGCTAGAAAAACAGATGGGTTTCTTCATACATTTTTATCCCTTCGTGATCTTGCGAGCCTTCATACAGCCGTGATTTTTGTAAGTCACACCCGGTTGCCTTTTTCCAATTCGTACATTTCTCTAGTAGTTTATAAATATTTATTTTCTGATTTGGTATTGAAATAGAAACGCAAGCTTGTAACAAATTCATTTGTTGATGATTAGTAAGTTACTGTTTTGACATTCCATAAACACGTAATTTTCCTGAATTGCGATATTTACGCTGTTTTCCATAAATTTTATTAGTGTGTACACAAATTTTATTATTCTACCTCAACAGCAAGTAATAATTTGATTAGAATTTTCCCAGTTTATAGACTCTCAATTTCTTGCTTGTGATGTTTTCGAAACATAATTTTGATCGCGTCCGTTTCTTCTTCCGCTGACGTGCAAATGGTTTACGCAACTACCGTTCGGCAGCGGGAATAACCGATGGCCCGCTCGCCGGCGCGTGGCTCGAAATGGCGTTTCATTGCAGCCGCTGAGCTGTTACAGCCTGAAATATTGCTCGAGCCGCGTTGAAATATTAACAGACGGCTTTTAACACTTTTAAAAGCGTCCATTGTTCCCGTAACGTCGAAAGACCCTCGAAATGTGCCGGAATCCGAGATGGAGTCAGAAATATTGCTATTTTTCGGTCTCGTTCATCCGGCCGTAAAACATGCGCGTGACGAGAATTAAATTCTTAGATCCTTTTATGACAGAATAAAAGTCATTGAGCTTGAATGGTACAATAACAACTGTCTATATACGCCAAGTATTAAAAGTTTCCGAGACACATCGATATCGGCAAGAATCGATACAGGGTATTCAAATCTGCAGTGGTTTCTGCGAATCAAAGTCTATTGGTTGGGTGTGTCGGGGCCATGCTGTGGTCAACTTGGCTGCAGCGTGAAAATGGACTGATTAGAAAGACAAAATAACACACTGAATGAGAGTTCCTGTAGACCACTCTTTTGCCATAAACGTCTTTCCATGTCTTATTCCTAACTAAGAGGCCAGCAAGGCATTGTTGAGTCCCCTGGGGTTATCCATGGGTTGCGATAACCATTTATTTACTTTTTGCCAGCTCGCAAGCTCGTTTTTCGTTTACGCCTCGAAAAAAAAATTAAATTAATAATATTTTTAATAGATAGATTTGTAACACTTGAATTACTTCATAACATATTAAGAAATTACCAATCGTTCGGAAGCGATCTATTTATCTTTAGAACGGACGGGAGTTCCTCGCGTAAAGTGAATTGAGATAGACGAGTCATTTTCCAATGAAAAATCTGTCTCGTTTAATTACGTTAAAATTAAGGCGATACGTATTTATGTTATTTTTGAGGGAGGTTATCTCTTACCCCCCAATTTCAGTTAAGATTGGTTGAGTAGTACTTAACTATTACATATGATTGGACAGGTCAGCTTAAAAATTAAGAGGTTTATTTTTGACAGTGATGAGACTATAAATAAGACTATACTCTATTTCTGTGTGAAATGCTCAAAATCACAGAAAAGGTAGTCATTGAAGGTTAGACGAGACAGACATTTTTCAAATTAAAAACAAACAAGTTTTAAACCTAAATTCCGGATTGCGATAACAGCGAACCTGATTTAATTTCCACCGCGATACCAACTTTGATACTCTAGGCATCAATATTTACCAAAGATATGTATTTAATCGTTTTCGAATCGGCTTAGACTCATACGCTCCATCTATAAGTATTACTTTATTATGATAAACAAGGAACTTTGTACTCGTAAATAATAAGTATAAAAATACAGTACAGATATAGAAAAATCTTTGAATAGTATAGAAATATTCACATTCTTAGTGCAGCAACTTATAATATTCAACGATAGACCCCTGTGGCCTGAAGCACTAACAAGAGTACTTTACTTTCTAGTACTTTGATCGCTTTATCGTAATCAAATACGCTTTGCGTCATATAACCGCAGCAATATGTTTCCTTACACTTGAGACTGTTAGATTCCCTGTTGTTATATGATCAGAAGGTAAACGTTGAATATAAAACAATTTCAGGCCAAAAAAAAAATATAATTTAAATGCATTACGAGATAACGATAAGTTATTGATCAGGTGCGACAATGTATTAAAAATTGATTTCTTTATTATAAGAAAACACGTTTAAACGGTTCCGATCACGCCATTTAATAGTACTTTAGGCGTTGCTGCAAGCACTTTAGTTCCAGTAAACAATGATGCACTGCGCACTCGGGTATCTGCATCCAAATGCTCCGGACTTCGGACGCTTCTGGATAACCACTCTACGTGTTCTTTTATACGACAATCGAGTGAAAAACAAGAAAAATATTTCTTGCTTGACACGTCTTCTTCCACACACTGACAGTTCGGTATCGCCGGTTGCTTCGAAGCACACGAACTTAGGCGCCTCCGTCGCCCCTCGGCCCCGGCGTGGGCGCCCGAAATAAACGGGCGCGGGGCGTCGACCGCCGCCGGCGCGTGTCGCGTTGACATAATTTTCCTGATTGGATATTTATATTCGGTCCGAAAAAAGAAAAACGAATGCGCGTCTATTTTACAACTGCTCTATCCTCGATAGGCGAGTTTTTTTTTGCTGTAAATTAACGTCAACTGTAATTCAATAAATGTACGTAAGTCGCAGTTGATTTTTAAGCAAACTTCGTATTGTTTATTTTTTATTCGTTACACTTCGTTTAATTTGATAATTATTGGTGTTTTTTGTTTCGAAGTATATAAGAACATTAGTAGAGGTATTAGGTATATAACAGGAATAGAACTTTTATTAAGTTCGAGTATCAAATGGAGCGATTTATGCGATGTACAAATAAATTTTAAGTCCATGCGAGTTACGGGTAAAAATTGATGATGTTAAATCACACAGTTAATCATCACTTCAATAACTTTAATCCATGGAAACATAAAGATTTACATGCAAGCTCACAATTGACTAGGCAATGTTAACGTAGATTATTAAAGAAGAGTGTGTGTGTCTGTTTTATTTTTGGAGTGAAATCAGGTTTATTGAATAAGTGTTAAATGACTTAACCGCTCACTATGACGCGGCTACGTAAAGCAAATAATATTTTCAAAACACATTTTTTTATAGAACATATTTTAAAAACTGTTTTAAAAATTTTTTTCGTGGACGTCCGTGTGTCTGTATGTGCGGATTTTGTATGTGCTCACGA
Source organism: Eumeta japonica (assembly GCA_005406025.1). NCBI lineage: Eukaryota > Metazoa > Arthropoda > Insecta > Lepidoptera > Psychidae > Eumeta > Eumeta japonica. Next base: position 341,573 of record BGZK01000586.1, on the reverse strand, counting down.
TAACGAATGAAATACTTCACTAATCGAGTGTTTTTTTTTTCATTCGCTTTAGTATGCATCTGAATAGAAGCCTATTGAATTTCAATGTCTAATTCGGTGTAGTTTAATTGATATTTAATAAACAAAATTTTGACGAGTCTTTTAGTAAAAAAATTTTTTTTTATTTTTATTAAATCTTAATCTAGAGAACATAAGAAACCCGAAGCGTGACTGTCTTTTTTATTCTCAATGTTTAAGTAAAAATTTTGACACCATTGTAAGTATTTTTTTTAAATTTATTTCAATTAAAAAAAAAATGACGATTACGGTATAAATTTTTGTTAATATATAGAAATTAGAATATTGAACAATGCATACCAAGTAATTTGTAATCATTCATAAAGAGTGAGCTCCAGTCATTCGTCGGAGCTGACATACACACTTTTCTTTAGTAAAAATGGAGTAACCGCTATGAGGTTTGCACTTTTGGATTTTCCAAATTTTTAAATTTACCTGAAACGAAACTGGGTTTAAAAGAAGTCACTCAAAAATATCACTAAACCTCCATTGACACATTCAATGGAACCAAATTAATTTACTAACTAAATTAAACTGACAGACACGAACAAGCGTAGATGTAACAATTTATCAAATCAAATGGCGGCCTAATGCGGTTCACTTGTTCCGAATAATAAACAACCGAAAATAAAGCAAACAAAAGCTCGCGGGAGCCGCCAAAACGTTTGTTTGCTAATGTGTTTTGCAATTCCGACATCGGGACTGATGCTTATCTATTAGTATGTGTACAAAACGGAACGAGACAGCGACGCCTACGTGGCTTTTCCCTGACAGATGTTATTTTGATAAGCGACGCCATTTTTTTTTTTGCTTTCGCTAAATTGATACTTTAGATTAATGATACGTTGTATTCTTCTAAATAATTATGTTTTATTATGGCAGCGATTTATTTGTTGCGTCGCTTTCTGTTCTAGCTTTTATGAATTAGAGAATTATTTCAAATTTACGATTATAATCTATAATTTTAGCGGGAGAACGTATGTAAGTTCAATTTAATTTTAAGTATTACAATAATAATAATAATAAATAAGCAAAATATTATTCCTGTACACAGGTTTAAAGATTGCTGTACTAATTAGTATATACTAAGGCATTTTATGTCGGTGTTATATTTATACAGCATAAATAACATTCTTTCATTTCTGTTTACCAGCTGTTTATAGAATTATAATTCGCTGCCCAATTCTCTTTCTAAGAAACTGTATTTTCGTGAATTCGGGTCACGGAAGCTCTCTCGCTTACGGATTAGCAATTGGCAAATTTTTATTAGTAAAGTCTGAGGAATAAATTAACTTGTATTTTGGGATTGAGTCGTGCGTTCTACTTTTCATAGAGATTCTCATTTATATATAGCGATTTTATATCGGAGTTGAGATAAATGCATAAATTTAGGAGACGAGAAAACGTATGGGAAGTAGGCTACTAAGTCATTGACAACTGCAGAAATGTGCTAGCCAAAAGTATGAGCTCAGGGAACAAACGACGGCGACTCAGTTTTCAGTCTGTCACGTCCGACTTACAAGGGCCCGGTTTAGACCGGTTTTTAACCGACTTCAAAAAAAGAAGGAGGTTTTCAATTCGACTGTATTTTTTTTTCATAGTCACATAGATACCCGAATATTGTAAATAATTTTTATTAGTATCCTGAATCTGGGAATTTTAACTGGTAGAAAGATATAGAAGATGGTTATTAAATAGGTTTTCGCTGATGTTCCTATTTACGAAGAACTAATTAGAATAAAATTTCATGGCATTTAATATTTTTATACTTTTTAAATCTCAACCACAATTAGGTAGGTATTATAAGACATGGGCGTGTCGACCGGTAGATTTTTAATTTATTTGAGATGGAATCATTTGCTCCGTGTCTTGGTAGACATGTTGAGCCGCCAGTCTTCGGATATTGTCGCCGCACTGGTGACGTCAGCATTCACCAACCGGCAATTAACGAGCAACAATTAATGGAAAGCTTAAAATCTAAGGACCATACTAAGTACTAAGACCGACAAATTGTAAGCGTGTGTGTTTCGAAAAAACCGAATACATCAACCTGAGCCGATATTCTATATACGTTAGCAGTAGAACGGATAATTTCCTTTCCTTGCTATAGATCTATGTATATGAAGAAAAAAAATTGAATATCTATTTGTCATTTCCTTCGGTCTAATCTATGTATTATAATCAAATTTCGTACATAGATAGATTATCTCCTGGAATAAGGAGTAGTATATTTTTTCGTATAAAATAGTTTATGTATAACAAAAAAAAAACAAAAACAATGGCCAAGAGAGGAACAAGATCCATGTCGGGACTAGCATTGGTAAATTTTAATTTATGCACAGCGAAGCGGGCGAGAAACGGCTAGTAATTTAATAAATTTCTTTACCAAAAAAAGTTCTTTTATGTTTTTAATTTTATTTCTTTCCTACTGTTATAATCGCAGTTTTACTATTTCCACTTTTCTTATTTAAATTTTCATAGTAACACAGGTACCCGAATAATGTAAATAACTTTTATTATTAAGAAAATCAGTAAACACCTATTTAATAACTATCTTCTTAAAGTTGAAATTCCTAGATTCAGGAAATTTTAACTTTAACAGATGGTTATTAAATAAGTTTTTATTGATTTTCCTATTTAGGGAACAACTAATTAGAATAAATTTTCAATGAATTAAATATTTTCACGTTTTTTGTATCTCGACTACAATGAAGTAGATATTATAAGACATCTATCATCTGAGAGAGCGACATATTCAAAGAAATTATCTCCTTTTATATCATATTTGGTGAATGATTAATTCGCTATCTGCAAACAATAAATAACGAATTCTGGACGGTCTATCGTCGCTTTATTTTATTTCACAACGAAATTCATCTATTTATAAGGCAAGGTTCATTTATAGGTCATTTAATTCACCATTAATATGCAAGGCACGACTTCAACTTTAATAGCGACATCAACTTTACCGGGCGACGACAATCCAACAACTGAAAATACGACTCTTCCCATATTAAATATCTCAGTCGGTCGGTTATTACGATGAGCCCTCCAACAGATGTAATGTTAGTTTTGAAATGTTAGGTGCACTTAAATCGATCTTGTGCTTTTCTAGTGTTAAGCTTTAAGCTTAGCGTTAAATGTGAGACTATTAGACAGCGCCCTGCTTTACGCGATGGTCGTTAAAGGGACTTATAGAGTCCTGACGATCGTCTGATCTCCAACATGTTGCTCATGATCAGTTTCTAAGTCAGACCTTGGAGATACTTATATCATCAATTACAAATGGCGTCACAGTTACGAAAGAGGTCTGATAGCGCGATTTGAATACGTTCACTCAATGTGGTGATGAGATCACACCTGCTTATGCATGTCTATACTCAAATACTAGCGATTCGCTAACATATAAAAGGTTCTTTTATTTAAAATTTTATTTCAATTTTACTCTTATCTAGAATTCAATTTATAGTTCCGTTTCCGATCAGATTTCCATTACGGTACAATGCACGAAATTTTACCCCTCCGAATTGGCTGCGAATGATATACTGCGCAGGTATTGTGCTCCCCGATTCTTCCTTCTCTGCCGCGTTTACATTTTACGCCATTGCGACGCTTGACGTGACAAACTTTACAGGAGCAAAGTTTTGTGAGTTTTATTGTACTGACTTCGTTCTCAATCTCAATTCCAATCGTAGTACCCGGCCATTTTATATGACAATGTAAAGTTCTTATTAATACGGTTTTTAAGGCAGAAACAAGCGTGCGAGCCATCAGAGAGAAGTGTTAATTACTGCCCATGACCCTTGCGACTCTGGGGGTCATTAATTCTTAATCTGCCAGTCTTTTAGAAAGGAATAGGATCAAAATACGCTTATTATTTAAGCATATGATACCATATTACATTTTATTACTCTATAGGTAACAATGCGGTTAAGTTATTATAGGGAATAAGTAAAATGGAGGAGAAATTTTCAAAACCTTCGGATCAGCCTTCTTAGAGCTACAGAATGGAAAACGAACACATGTACATAATTTATTCATTGTTTTACATTATTATGAGCTGATGATAATGATGAATACCAAAATTAAAAAAAAAAAAAAAACGACGTGTTTGTGAAGGTACTTGGTTTTAGTCTGTGACGATTACGAAACAGTTCCACGACGTGAAATAACGCGCTTGACGTTTTCTTTGTCTCAGGTCGTTCCCGAGCTGTTATGTCGTGACGGCGCGCGATGTGGGCCCCGTCCCGTGGCGCCGCGCGCGCCATGTTCTGTATCGGCAAAATGCTGCTCACCCTGGCGCTGGTGCTGCCCGTCGCGCTCGCGGCAGACATCGACTCCTGTAACCCGGACAAGATGACGGTCTACCGAATGGTGTTGCACACTTACTGGACGAGAGAGAAGTTCCCCAAACACTACCCCGATTGGAGGCCGCCGGCGCAATGGTCCAAAGTCTACGGTGAGTTGATGTCCATAGTCCCGTATATGACTTGTCGATTTTTACTTTGGTTTCAATAGTATTAAGGTCCTTGCATAATGATATAGCGCCTATTTGTGATTTGATAAATGCAAAAATGTTGCAATGGAGTCGCAACTCAACAACGTGAGCAATCTATGTTGGATTCGAGTAATTGTGAAATGTGGATAAACACAATATGCATACCGTATCTGGCTACTCCATATCGGTAACAATACCTTGAAGTTATAATTATAGTATAACATCTTCAAATTTAATACAGGTGTTTATTTATTTCAATCTTGTTAAATAATTGTGTTTACTAACAATTTTCGAACTAAACGTCGTAGTCAAATTAAAATAGCTCGTAATTTGTTTAGATCAAACGAAAAAAGACTTTTCTATATCATTAACTCCATGCGAAAATAGATCATAAAAAAAATTAAAAAGCATCGATCTTAAAAAATTATAATGTTTGATCTTTGAATTCTTTTTATTCACTTATTCTCTGTCAGTTGTCATGTCGCATTTAAAATAATTTATATTTAAAAAAAATTTTGGATATAATTTCTTAGTGAAAAAAAAACACGTGAAATTATTTGTAATTAATATTCTCTAAGACAATAAAGAAAATGTATCTATATTTTAATTTCAGTTTATTCAATTTTTTTATAAAACACTGCATTTTAGCAGATAGGTTAAGAATTGTTGTTCAGACACCATTACACGCGAAATAAAATACTTGCCATTTAATAAGAGGCATGTATCGTTATTTGTGTGTAGGTGTTTGTCTTCAGTAGAGATGAGACACCGGTGCCTGTGAGCACAGACAATTTCTCCTTGTGTATCAAATTTTAATATCCATCGTGATACCTAACATCTGCTTGCCCCACCTAATGGCCGAAGTTAGATTTTATCTTTACATGTCTTTGACATTTCAAAGTATGGTGTGAATATCATAAGAAATTGTGTATCTAATTTTTGTGTACAAAAAATATATACCTATATTATTACTAATTATTTCTTACAATTTTTTTTGGATTTACCACACCATTGTGAACGATAATAAGTCAAAAATATTGAGTACTTTTGGTTTTGATTTTAAAATTACTGTGAAATCTTTAATTAATCTATTTCTCATTTCTCCGCATTTGTTCGCCCATTTTGTATCTCAATATTTTTTTAAACTGATTGTAAAATATATCAAAAAAAAAGTTACATTTCATTATAAAATAATATATCAAATAAGGATATGCTATATATATATATATATATATATATATATATGTCAGAGGTAACGACAGTAAACGCTCGTGTCTATTAATTGCATTTCGTTAAATACTAGAATGCTACCTGTTTCCCGCTTACTCTATTGTATATAAACTAACATTATACAACAACTGTTTCGATTTCAATCCCGCTGCCAGTATACATTGCACAGCCGGTTCCGACACAAATATTTTCTCTCTTGACCATCACGAGTTTTTGTCTGGTATTTATTAATGTTGGTCTTAGTAAAACAACTAATAGTAGTAAATTATTTTTTTTCGTATTCTAGGAGGACTAAATTACAATCCGTTTACCTGCATTGGAAGTTTACTTGGGCATATAGAAGGAGAGACGCTCGTTTTTTTATCTTTACATAAATTTGGGCATAACGTTGCTTATCTTTTACTTTAGTTCTTGTATTGTTGAAATGGTGTATGACAGTAGTTATATCACAAAGATTTTTGTGATATAACTACTGTCATACACCATTTAATGTAATGGAGAACACTTTGAAAAGCCGTAAATATTTTACTTTACATGTAAATTGTTTTTTTTATGACTTACGCATAACATTCATTGTACCCCAACGTAATTAAAACATGAGCACAAATCTGCATTCAATTCAATGAAAATACATTTTCCCTTAGACTTTGAAAAGTTTCAATTATGCTTTCAGTACGTCGTTGACAAGCTAAAAAGGAAACCGTTCTAAGCGTATACGAAAATTAATTATTCAATCGACCATTTTAATATCATGGCGGCGGTCATGTTAAAATTCCATTACGCTTGTGCCTTTCGGATCTGAATTAAAAAAAAAAAACGAAAATGTTTATTAAACAAACAAAAACGGAAATCCGCACACGGCGGCGTCGTCGCATTAAATTTTTCGTTGCCTCCGACAGACGCGAGAGGGCTGTTTACTTAAACCCCTCGTTTGCGTGACTTTGTCTCTGGAAATGTCCGAGTCATTAATCCCGGCCATGTATCACGCGAAATAATGGGAAACAGCCAGAAGTCGGGATTAAGTTAATATCGTGTAAAATAATTATAGCTTAGCAAATGACGCGAGCGCACGCTAACAGTGCTAAGTTATGAGCGAACGTTTTTTTTTAAGTTGCCGCTAAGAAACATTGTTTTTCTTTTGTAAAATTGCTGCAGTTTTTGTTTTCGCCCCGAATTGTGAAAATCGCGATTTCATCGGATGTCGAGGTTTCGAGCTCCTAGTTTTTCAGATAAATGCCCGTGTATGTATGTGCGTGCATGTATGTGTTTATATGCGCAGGCGCGTGTGCGTACGCGTGTGTGTAAAGTAGACCATGAATATTTTTTGAGCGATCGGACCGATTCAGATTTTTGAAAGTACTTGTCCAAACTTAGATAGAAAATTTTACAGCAGCCTATACCTTAAATTTTTAGAACGCTCAAGATAAAAAATTGAAATAAACTAGACAAGTCTGGTCACATAAGTTCAATTTCGGCGCGTGTATATACCAGCTGACACAACTTTTAGCCTAGTCCAACATCGAAAAAAAGAAAAACTTCAATTTACTGTTAATATTTTTGAACCTAAAGTATATGATGTAACAATTACTAAAAATTAAACATTCACAAAAAACACAATTAAGTGAAATTAAAAAAAAAAGTGTTTTTGCAAAAAAAAAAATAAGCTAAATTGATAAATTAATGAAGAATATTTAAAGAGGGTAAAATAACCACTTTTAATTTTAACTTTTAAAGATTTAAGCAAAATTATTTGGAAGTAACCTAACTGTTGAACCGAGATCCCACGTCGGTCTTGCGGTCTACTCGGTAAACTATTTTCATTGTACATGCTAACAGGAGCATATGACTAATAGATAGCAGTTTAATAGTTAAAAGATATGGTCTCATAAAAGACAAATGTTTAATTTCTGTGTCGTTTAATACGAAACATTTAGATAATTTATTGCAATAAAAAAGTTATTACCTTCGCTTATTAGGTACCGAAACTTTACGACAGTTCCATTAAAAAACTTGTATATGCGTAAGTTTAGTGTAGTTAGTTTTTTATTTGGCTACATATTAATTGTGCACAATAAATGTTTACATAATAAGATATTAATTACAATTTTTGATTTATAAAACATAAATTACAAATTTTTGTAAAAATTTATACTATTAACAGTACTGTTTTGGTGATATAATATTAGGAATTTTTATTTTTAGAATAATCTAAACATTTCTCTAAAACATAACAAAATAGCTGGTTGTAAATAATGTCGAGCCAAATTATTTTTAGTCTAATTTGACTGGTCTATTTCTTGTATTTTGTATACTATTATTTTGGAGCTGTGCCTTGTGTATATCATGAATAATTTTCTCAAACCGATTTGACTCTGCCCACTAGAGCAACGTTTTCATTTTCGGATCCACAGAGCACGGTTGATTTTATAAATCGACCGTGCTCGACATTTTTGTGTATTGCATTGGTGATTTTTATAGGCATTTTGTATCACCAAGAAATAGATTATCCTAAAACCGCCTCCCTGCACTTCGCCCTCCTTTAAGTCTTGTTTTGAAGAAGCGTTCGGTGTATGTTTTGGCTTTGATCTTTTATTACGGATTCATGGCACTTGAGTTCCTTGATAATGGCAGTGATTTGGTGGTAAATGATATTTTGTTAATATTTTTATTACAATGAGTGTATTAAATTTTCTCTTAGCTCACTGATATCGCACTGTCAACCACGACCCTAATAAAATCTTGTCCAATAGTCTCTGTGTTTGTATTTAAATACCGATTCCATGAGAAAGAAACCGCGCGTACAGTTAGCGCCGTCTATGGTCAGTTATGAAAAAAAAAATGTATAGTAGCGCAACGGGATAAAAGCAATTTGTGTGTTACTAAGGCAGCTGAATTATTTCCATACCGAATTTCATCAAATTCTGTCGAATAGTTTAAAATTCAAGAACAAATACAAAGACAGACAGATGATAATTCTAAACTTCATTGAAAAATATACTGTCAACTTTTTTGAAACTCCTTCAGAGTAGTTTTCCTTTAGTATTTTTAAGATACAGATCTATATCTGTCATCTATTTTATTATATGATATATATACAGGACATCTGACATGAATGTCTATTACTATGAAAATCAGTTTTGAATCGAATCACAGCAGTACTAGGAATTAAGAAATAAAACGTAGGCCTGTACGTATACGCCGGTCTTGCAGTATGTAAGGCACATGTATCGGTTATGAGTCCTCGGAGGCAGCGATATAACTGCTTCGCTTCTGGCGGGGCTGAGGGCAAATGAAGATTTACTCGCGTTGTGTACAGGCCGTACGGTGCCTGAAAACGATATATTTCAGTAGGAAATCATGGAAGAGAGCGCCAGCAGGTGGAGAACGCAGGTTTATTCGGTATTTATGACTCTTATTTTGCAGTCGCCCCATACTTTCCGGTACGCGGAGCAAATATTTTCAAATTAGCCCCGGCGAGATTTACCGCTGTAGCGACAAGTTAACTTAATAAAATGGAAGAGAACTTGCAACTTGTATGAAACGAATCGATATACATGAATATTCACCTTAATATTTTAACAAGAATTGTGTGAATTGAAGTGTAAATAGACTATCGAATACTAAATATCTGTGGGATTTTCAATTGAAATTTCGCAATATATATAGTGTGATAACCACAGAACCAGAACCTTTGAAAGAAAAAAAAAATTGTAATGTAACATTTTTTTTTAATCATATTACCTAATATTACCGGAAAAATAATTATCGACGTTATCTTGATTGCAATTTAAAATTAACATCAATCGTTATACAACGTTTTGTGTGTCAACAGTTTAAAAGATCTTGCGACGTCCCATCATCGTATGGAGGTGTCCAACTTTAACATAGTGACGTTAATAAGTAATCGATTTTATTTAAAAAGCGGCCAAGTGCGAGCCCTACTTGCACACTAAGGCTTTTGTATCTTCACGTAATATATTTGTATTTTGTATTTACGAATAAAATTGTCTTTTTTTAAACAGTACGGGATCCTTATCATAAAACCTACTAGCGTTTCGTCGGTTTTTATTATTTTCTGTTTTATTTTAGGGTACCCATTATAATCACGTTCAATTTAACACTTGACTACATATTATTTTTAGGGTTCCATATTTAACAAGGAACCCTTATAGACGTGTAGACGTTTAGACGTGTCGTCCGTCTGTTCGCGGCTTGGCACAAGGAGACTTAGTACTAAACAGCTGTAATTTGTCATGAGTACACATATTAAACACGCCGATAGAGTGGGAAATATTTAGCTTTTTTTACCGAAAATGTTCTGTATGGAAATTTAATAAAGGCTTTGCAGACATAATAATAATTATTTACGAATTAGGTTATGAATTAGGTCTAGTTTTATAATATTTATTAAAATAAAACCATTCAAATTTTGTAATGGAAAATATTTGTGAAAAAAATAGGTAGCATTTAATTTGCTTACCTCTACCTCTGAAAGTGTTGAAAAAGCATAAAGTCTGGAGTTGAGTTAATTACAATTTATTACGGCGAGCCTGGCAAAAGGCTAAATGACAAAGAGCAGACGGGATTGGAGCCGTGCCAGACGAGAAATAGACTAGGAGCCAACGCACAAAAAGCAGAATATAGACTTTAGCACTATTATATTGCACTTGGCTCAGCGATGGAGCGGCGGCGGACCATTAGTATAAGTAGTGATTGCGTTTCAATGATTCAAGGTTTTACCTTCGTCCTAGAAGGTCCAGGGCTTAAATCCTAACTACCAGTGAACTGACTAATCGATTAGTTTCTAACCTAGTCAAATTAAAAACCATTCACTCCATGCGTCAAAGGTAATCTAATGGGGTTAAATTTTAAATACCCGAAAGCAACTAGCTTGTATTAAACGATTGATGTACGTTAGTGAAGCAAGAGAAGTATGCCGAGATCTTAACATAAATGGATCTACAGTTTCTGCTTATCTTCTGAGAAATAAGCGTAAGCTTACAAATAAAAAAAAATATTAAAAACTTAAATCATAGACAATAACAGACTAAGTGTATATATATAAGAAAGAAGATCGATGAGTTTACTAGATTTCATCGCCTGAGCTATAACTCATTTATGATTTCGTGATGTGTGAACTAATAATTCTTCTCTTATAAACGTGTATTTCTCCCGTCTATTAATTATCACAATAAAACAAGAAAGTATTTTCAAGACTTAACTGGATTTCGTATCAGAAACATGGCGAGTTCAATGGAGCAGCTTGTTCCTCGTCTGACCTGTTTCGCCGCTCGTGCGAAACAGAAGCAATGGCAGAACATCGCGAGTACCTGCTCCATTCGCCCGTCAAGTTGGCGTTACATTTGAACTGTCATTTCGGGGCTCGTGTTACGTTCAGAAATTAATGGATTTAAGTCAGAAATGTAGCTTGCAAATCAACAATTGTTACATAGTAACGTTCTTTGTATTTAGCGACGAAAACTATTGATTCTGCAATGCACTGTGCACGATTCCTTTTGTAGGATGTTTCGCACTTCACTACTCATTTTTGGTTATCTCCGTCGACTTGTAAGCTATCAACGACGACGTAATTATTTAAAGTCGTTAAGTGACTTTTGATTTTATCGTATTTCAAAAACAAATGCGAAACAGCTCTAAGACTCGATGCATATATTTAATCGCCTTTACGAAAGCCTACGCAGAAGTAAACCTAACATACTTTTCGGATCAGAATCTTTTCGTTTGCGAATTTTTTTTTGTTTGTCCGCTATAAAAATTAAATATTAGGAAGTTACTGTTTTGAAGACGATTTTTGAAAATCGAGTTTTCATCAGATCAGATCACCGTTTTATGGTCTTAGAAATCTGCTTTGACCAATTCCCGTGTGTGCGTCTCTGGTGATATCTGTATGTCTCTCATTCCCTCATGTGTGCGTGCGTGTGTGTGTGGCTGTGTGTGTGTGTGCGTGGGGTGTGGCTGTGTTTGTGTGTGTTTGTGTGTGCGAGTGTATATGCGTGTGTGCGTGCGTGCGTGAGTGTACGAGTTCGAGGGCGTATATGTGTATGTAAACCTTTTATAACATTTGAACCGATTAACCAGTTGATATGCGGTATACGGTATTGGAAGAGAATCTACTTAACTTCACCTTCCCGATAATTTGAACTGTTTTCGTTGGGGTTAGATTTTAAGAAATCTCAAAAATTAAATATCCAGAAAAATGTTTTTTCGATATAATTTTTAGATTACTTTACCGATCAGTATCAAAATCTAATTAGCTCTTTTCCCCGAGCAGGAATTATGTTTACGGAAATAATTGATTTACGTAAACATAATTTTACATAAGTAAATTCTACATAATTAAACATAATTCCGTAAAAATATCATCAGCATATCATATATCATAGCACATTTTATCAGCATAAAAATCGGTTGATTCGGGCAAGACACATCGTTAGAGAAAAATTTCTCAATAAGTATTTTTTACTGTATTTCTTAAACCACTCCACTGTTAAATTTTAAAATCTAACCAAGTATTCTGCTTGGAAAGCATAAGATATTGTTAACCAAAAAATTAGACAAGTATTTTTTTCAAAGTAATACCTACAGTTCTTGTTGGATATACGTTCGGTATCGGTCACCATTATTTGTTTCAAAAACTGCGTCAAAAGCTGCAAAACAGATCAAAATCGAATCATGTGTTGGATAGATATCATAGCTTAAAACTAAAAATATAGCGTTTTAATAAGTGTGGATGTTTGAATTCGAAGAGCTGAAAATGTATTAAAACTATATTTTTGATCTCAGAGGGCATGAAAAAGCACTAAAATTGATATTTTCAGTCCAAATTTAATAATTTACTTCTCGGTATAATTTAGAAGACTTATCTCGAAAGTAGCAAAAAGTTTCAGGAATGGTATCGTAATATGGTCAATTATTCTTCACATTTTCTATTTCGAAAAGTTTAAAAGTAAGTCTTTGAGATTTGAGACGACTATATTTTTGTACTTGACAAGCTCTAAACACCTCGATAAATGGCATAGCGGGAAGAAGTGCAAGGTCAATCGTTTTACAGTATTTTTTGCTGTATATATTTAAGATTAGCCATATTTTTTTTAATTCTATTTAATCTATAACTGCAGTACAATAACCTATTACTACTTAAATGTCCTATAATTGCAGAATAATAGCCCAATCACTAATTTGTCTATGACAATATTCAATACTCTAAGATTTTGCTATGTTAAAGAGTTTTAAGATTTCCCAGAAAATACTTACCTAGCATTTACTAAAATTTTGACCCTTAAACGCTTAGAATTTTGTAATAAAGTACTTAAAAATTATCACCATTTTTATTATTACGATTGTTTTACGACGCCTAAAAATATGCTCTCTAAATTACTTCCCCACTATAAAATTTCTTTCATGAAACCTGAAAATTATAAGCTTCTCGCAATTATAATTTGGCGGAGAAAACGGTCAAGTGCCGCATCAATTCATGATAGAGCGGTGTTATAAAAGCTCTTTCGTAGTCCTATCGACACTTAAAAAAAAAACTTAAGTGGTTTGCGAAAATTTTTACTGTATTTTTTACGAGTTTCCCGGCGACTCCTAATTATGTTTGCCGGGCAATAAATTCTTATCAAGAACATTGAACGACCTACTTTCCCTTTAACGAGAGGAGAAAAGGTGAAATAATTCACTTACCGTTGTAATAAACGGGAGTTTTACATAATTGGGGAAAATTTTCTATAATTGCCGAGGTGTCCGTAAGTAGAGATAAATTTTAATTTACTTGTAAAATACGTTTCTTTCTTATAATTAACGGACAATTACTTAAACTGAACTTTTCTAATATATTTTAATGGACGTATAAAGATATAAGCGTACTTAATATGATTATGTATTCATATTATATATTTTCAACTTATTATATCTAATATTCAAGCCTGCTTTAATATGGTATCCCTCAACCGGTACAAAGGTGATACTATAGAAGGCCAGACTTCCAACATCTTAGACCAGGAACGAACAGCAACGTCGGAGGTATGAGAGCTCCGAGTGGCTGCAAATACCCAATTGTTCACCGTCTTCACATATACCTAAGAACACGTCTCCCACAAAGTACTGACACCCTTCGAGTCTATATGTATTCATGATCAAACGTACGTAAAATACAAAATTTAGTTTTGGACATATAATTGTTGATAGTAATTTGAAAAAAATGTTTATTTAATTTTCTTTTTATGAAACATCTTGATAAATAAAGATTTATTACGATCATTCTGTTAAAAATAATTGATACCTTAACCCATAACCGTACTGAACGAAATTAGTAAAACTTAAAATATTAATAGCATAACGTAAGAAAACTTAATATCTGAATTCATCATTAAATGCATTTCTAATATGTCCTTTAGTACACCTACTTCATTGTTAAAGAGAAACATCGCGATGCGAATGTCGAGAAGGTTTCTCAGAATGAAGTTTCCAATAGGTATTAGCACAGAAAGGAGAGGACTTTGGTTTAATTGGTACCCTCTGTACAGGGAAGACTTCTGTGCTCAGAATTAGGGTGTCGTAGGTGTTACGTGAACAACTAGAAAACGACGTTTTAACCACTTTTGTTAAGTACTTTAATATCCGTTAAGTCTAATGTACTAGCGATTTCAAGCGATATTTCCGAGTCTAGATTATTCGGATTCCTTAATGCACATCACCTTCGCCGCCCCACCGGTAGGTAGCGCCGCCGCGGCATAATCCCGACAACAAATATTTACCGTCTACGGAAGCCGTCCCGAATCGCAAACATTCTATTCTATTAAGATTAACGAGATTACGAACTGGAGTCGGTACGATCCATAACTAACGAAGTGATCCCAGGGTTCGGCTCGTCTGTTTGTGGCTCTTGCGTAAACAGGGTCTCGTCTCCGAAGTACACCTTTCTGTGCTGCGGTTTGAGGGATCGGTTATTGAGAAACGCTATTTGTTTTTGCCCTATTGTTGATTTTAAGTAAAAAAAAAATTAATTTATAATCAAAATATTTAGTAAAAACAATGTATTTATATTGTATATAAAATAAAACGATTTTCCGCGTACTGCTGGTTAAATGAGCTAAACCAGTTTTGTTGTTAGTTGAATTTTCTTGTTTTAAAGGAAGAGGCTCGTTGCGATATTATCCTGTGATTTTCACAATAATGCAGAACAATTAACTAATTGTTTTGCGTTGGTTATCTTCAATTTATATAAACTCCAGTATTAAGAAACGATAATGAAGCTGTGTCTATGAATTAGGCATATTAATAAAAAACGTACTTGAAACGATTATTAAGAGGAATTAGAACCCAAAGATTGGTTTTTCTAATTTTAGTTCGTCTCTGTGTCTGTCCTTTGTTAAGATATCACCAAAAACCTTTTTTATGGATTTTGATTGCATTTTCAGTTTCATAGCTTCGGGCTTAACTTAAAATCTAAGCTAATTCCATTTAATTCCATTTACTTACCTGGAGATTAAATAAGCGATTCTCAAGCTATCGCGAATATAAACTAGTTAGTAAATAAAAGCTTTAGGCCTAGAGACTATATTTCTATGTGGAGACCAACAATTTAAACACAATAAAAATATCGAATTGAATTAATAGAAACATTAACTTTGTTAAGACTTCAGTAAATGCATTTAGGAAATTTTGAATACTAACATTTCTATATTCAAGACTAGTCAAACATTAGCTTCTCTTTGAGAATCCGTTCGTATGTACAGATAATAATTTCTCGTTTTATACTCAATCTCAGTATCGACACAATCTCCATATTGAAACTTGATATAGGCCCCGAATTCTCCTCGGATATGTATCACTGATTTAGGTTCAGGTATGTTTTCAGATCACGCAAAAAGCTATATCTCTTTTATGCCTTAAAGGGACGGTGTGATGATACATATTTTGATTTTATTTGCAGACAGCAAGCTATAGAGTAGTTGCAAATCGATTATAGAGCATACTATATTTTTTCTTAAAAAGAACTAAGAGATGAAGAAAACTTTGACATCGTAAAACTCATTTTTATTTGCTACAGTGAAGTTATCCATTTGCTATGAATTCATAAAACACATTATGATATTATAATAAAAATACAAGTATCATTATTAATTTACTAATCAATTTACTAATTAAGAAAACAACGTCTAACATTGTTTTGAGCTTCCTAAACATTCTAAAAAGAAAATGAATTCTTATAATAAGAGAAAAACGGCGGGATTACAAGACAACGCAAAAAAAAAACACAATTCACAATATGGGCACCTTGGGTGGAGTAAAACAAGACAAACTGCCCCCGTCAGGGGAAAAACAAGGGCATTATCTAAAGCCGCGGCGAGACCTGGCCGTTGCCCTTTCGCGGATAGTTTTCGCTATTCGTTTGACCCTTGATTGCGCTAAGAATTATGGCACCCCCATTAATTTTGCCGTTTTGTTTGCGTAATATAGAGGTCGTTAGGACAGAGGGACAAGGGATTCGGTGGAGTAAGGAAGGCCGCATGTTGATTAATTACTCGAATGTACCTACGAAATGTTCATGTAGAAACTTATTGTTTTTAGGCTAATTATTATTATATGATCATGCAAAATTTTTAATCATGACAATAATCCAATGGATAAAAAATTGAGGAATAAAAAATGTGTGGCATGTATGCCCGGAACTATTTTGGCTTTCAATTTTCATAAATTTAAGATATGTCTGAGATTATAGGACTACAATAAAGACGTAATTCAGCGTTTTTAAAAATAGCACCTAAAAGGGTCTTTTTTTACGGTTGAAAATGACCCTTGGGAAATTCGTAGGTATTGTACGATATGGATAAAATAAATCAATTATTTTTTAATTAAATTGTGTATTCAAAGCAACTTTTATTGAGAAAATAAAAAAGGGCGATATTTCTAAGAGAGACTAATAGACAAGACGAAATGAAAACAAATCACGAATTAAATTCGAGAAAACATTTCTAGTGTAAATTCACTCCACATTTTATGCATGCTGTTACTGTTTTAATTTTACACAAAGCACATCGAAGTCTTCTAGCAGTCTTGCAGATCATGTGCTGAGCATAATGTTTCCGTCTAGAAGCTGGAACTACAGATAGAATTTGCCGCGATGGACCTGAATGCATTTTCTCATTGCAATTTTTCGGCAATAAAGATCAGGCAATTCTGTGACGAAACTTAAGAGTATTTATGTCCTTTGTATAATGATGAGCCAAGAAAGGCATTATTTATAGCAACATCGATCAAATAAAATATTATGGGTATGTACCATTTTGATTCCCTAATTTCAATCCGATGAGTGCCGACATTTGCATCAAGCCTCCTTGTCACAGTCGACTCCTCCCATAAAACGGCTGTACAGAGCAATAACATTTGGCTGTGTTACATCATTTTTTCTTTTTTGGGCAAATGAATATCTCTTCGCAGTTTGAATTGGTTGAATTCCAAATTCACTAGATAGAAGGGTGACTATATTATTATCGTGCCATCGAACCGCAAAGATTCCATTGTTTTGATCCAAACGATTATAAAAATATTCTCTATCTTGTTTTTTATACAGCTTTGTATATTTTAGGGGAAAATTTTCAATTATATTATTACGTACTGTCTGTTAGATAAACACCTTTTTAAGCTATTGCATAGCTTCTATCGCGGACCTTGAGCGTGGAGACCGAATCCAGAAATTCCGTAACGAAAATAACCTTACACCCCCCACTCCGACCGGCACAGCGGTGATATCTTTTACTTTTGCCATCTATCGATGAATAGCAGAACTTTTAATGGCTTTTTTGAAATATCACGCTTGTCCCTTTAGTTCAGCAACTTGCCTCTAGGTGGCATTGTTTGTTCGGCGTTACTGCGCATGCGTAATCCCCCTCTTCGCTCCGCAATCTGGTGACTCATGCCTGCATAGAGTTTCGGCGTTAGGGCAACTCCTCAAAAAAAATACTGCATAAATAAAATAAATAAATAATTATAATTGCATACGTTGATAAAAAATACTATGCAATAGCTTTACCGCGGCAGTCCCCGAGTGCCACACGTGTTTTTTTCAGCTCCATAATTAGAGGCAACCCATTGTAGAAATTATCACAATGGATCAAAAATTCTGTATACGTATATTCATTCTGAATAACTGTTATCAGCTTATGGATTACATGTTTCCCCAATCCCGTTTCAACTCGCTCCGCACGTCCTTGATAACGATCAGCCTGCAAACATTAACAAAGTCTCAAAGCAGCAATCTATAACTTGGATCCAAACCTTATTGGTTTTCCCCTAATGTGCTGTTTGCATCCATGTCACTTATATTTATTTATTTCATCGTAATACTCTACGTATTACGATAGTCATAGTTAACACACTGAAAATTTCTGAAATGAATAAGCAAAAATTACTATGAATCGTCAAAAATGAATTTATTATCTCTCAAAATATTCTCCCCTAGTATAAATGCATTTTTCCATACGAATAAACCTATTTTGAAAACATTCATGCTACTCCTCCTTGGTGAATTCGGTTCTTAATTTTTGTGAATAAAAAAGTCACAAGGTGCCAGGTCGGGCCTGTATGCGAGATTACTCATAAGTTCTACGTTTTTCTCCTTCAAAACTTTATCTGTCTGTTTGGTCGTATGAAAAGTAGCATTGTCGTGCAGCAAGATGATACGAGGTTTACGGTTATTTTTACGAAGTCCTTGAATAACTTCCGATAATCAAATGGTCATGTATCTATCACTATTCATGGTACGATAATGTTTCAAAGCAATAGTAATCACGTATCTAGTTTTATTAAAAAAAAGGAATCGTCTGCTTAGAGGCACTTTGTTCTCGCGCCACTTTGGTTGGTTTTGGCTCATCATAATAGACCCATATGGTCGATTTCTGCTTTGTTTTGGGGCCGTAGCAGGAAAACTCATATTTATTCACCTGTAGTTATGTCCTACACCAAATTTGATGCGGTTTCATTAAATCTGGTAAGCATGGCATTGCACCAAGTAACACGGTCCGTTTCTTGAGCCTCAAACAAATTGTGTGGGATCCACCACGAGCACAGCTTTTTTGGAGCCAAATGTTTGTGTAGGATTGATTGTACTTGCCTCATGCTTATATTAAAGGATGCCCGAATCTCATGGTTGGTCACAGACCTGTCTGTTTCGATCATACGACGTCCATGTTTTGAAAGCACGACACTACCGAGCGTCACTTTAATAAAGAAGTTGCGTGTAAAAGTCATATTTGATACCTTCTAAGCGGAGACATTACTTTGATATATAATAGTATTTGATACATACATGCTAAAACACTAAAAATTAAAAAATATATATGTGTGCATTTTAGTTAAGAAATAAACTTAATTTCAAACACCAATCAGTGGATTATTGTAGTAGAGCTATGCTGTGGCCAATTTCGCTGTAGCACGAAAGTGCATCGGCTCGACAACTGAGATGCCGTATTCTGACAGAGCATTGATGTAAAGTACAGGCTTCGCTGTTGCGTTTCATCCGGTAAGTGAGTCCCGATGTTACAGTCCCCTCTATCAAATGTCCTATTCTTGCTTAAAAGTTACGGTGCCTCTCCTCCCACTCCATTAGCTGTTCTATTCTTTCCTTCACTAGTAAGAGTAAAACGTAAAAGTTAAATGTTAATTTTGTTCATTGTAATAATGTGTTTGAATTACATTTATAATCTGATATTGACTTGTTTTTTGTTACTTTGTCGGGATATTGCCGATTATACAAGGTAAGGATCGAAACCGAAACTGGCATTACGATTCGAAGCTATAGGAAAATTGAATATCGGATCATGAATTTATGTACGAATGAACGGAGCCGCAGTCAGATACTAGAATTAAATATGATTTTAATTTTACAGATATTTCGGTGATCATTATACGTGTACAGAATAAATTACGCCAATTTTATGTAATAATTCGACAGAAAAGATATTTATAGACAGAAAGTGATATCATATAAGAGAAATGTTTTGGGATTAATAGTGTAATACAAAAAAATACACAAATACAATAATTACCGAAAATACCGCAAAACTCGTGCAGTACAAGTCTAATTAAGATTTGTGAATCATTACTGGTGTAATCATCAACGTATATCGAATTTTCAAGTCGGTGTGCAGTGGAAAAATTGACGTAATTCCAAAAACGTGGACGAAAATCGAACCCCCACTGTCATCTCCCTCTATCATATTAACGAAAAGCGGGACGAAAAACATTATATTGCTCTTTTGTCCGGAGAGACCTGCGCTCTAATTAATTGGCGTGGGTGGAGACCCATTTCCAATAAATAGCTTTTGCTTCGACAGTTTTAATCAAGTAACGTCTGTATTACGTCACCGGAGCAATAACGGCAATTGAACATGATTGACTAACTAAAGCACGGAGCATTAAACTTTCACAGTATAGTGATGATTCAACATTTAAGTTTTGCTTTTAGTGTTCGAATAAGAGTTATCATTATAGCAAGTAATTAATGCGAGCGATAACATTGAAGAGTCCTTTTTAGCGACGCCATTTTCAATTGAATATATAATTTGTGAAAGTTAGTGTAGCCATTAAAGCCTATAAAAGCATAATAATTACATAGACAACCTTCGCAGAGTAGCGTGTAGTTATTTTGATACGATACTATCAGACCTCTGTTTTTTTTCTTTAACATTATAACAGCTATCAAAGATTATGAATATAATAATAATAGAGACGAAATTTATGAAACTATTTCAGCACAACACGGTCTGATCATTAAGGCTTTCCCGTCTGTAACATTACTAGTAGGCACTATTATATTTTGAAAGAGCATGATAACTTATAAAACTAAATAACTTCATGGTCTAAGATGTAAAATTGTTTTAACAAAATATGGCCAGCATATCTAGAATTTTCTGTTTGCATAAATTGTTATATATTTGAACAAATAAGGCTACAAAACCAAAGGGACTTTGTTACTAATTAGGTATTCATTATGACTAGTCGTCGCCGTCGGTTTGAATTCGATCATAATTCGCAAAATTTTTAAGGTTGAAATTGAACTGTTCAGTTTCATTGTCAAAGAGTTATTACTCTATAACCATTGCATATGAATATATTTTATTTATTTTGTTTTTTTTTTAACTATTGCTGACATACAATTTTAAATTTCACAAGTTAGTACAGGGACTTACAACTCACAAATAAAGGGAGTTAGGCAATTAATACACGCTAATGACCTATTTTTGTACGCTCACAGCTAATGTGGATACAATAATGCGAAAAAAGCATAGGAAAACGATATGTAACAAATATAATGAATTCTAAATGGTAAAGACTGTATCGAGTATTGGACAAAAATCATAGACGAAAGCAACTTGAAGTATAACGAATAGAGACTTCGAAATAAAGGCTTTGTCTCTACATAGAAAGTGAGACAAAAAAAACTAGTTACTTTTTATTGATAACATTAAAGCTCGTCAATAACTGCTAAACAAGTAAGAAAAAGGAAAATCGATTTACAAACAGGAGAGAAAGGTACTGAACTGTTTTTTCTTTGTCTGTTTATATATAGAAAAAATATGATATTACGAGTTCAATTATTATCTTCATAATAAAGTTGAGAGTTCTCAGAAATAAGTTAGCTACGAGGAACGACAAAGACGAAATCGTACACCGAACAAGAGTAGGTACGACAAGCAACGAAAAACTTGTATTTACACCACGAGCACTTAAATTTAGTACGGTTTGAACGTAAGCTAGACCGCGAGGTTAGAGCTCGGAATTCCGGCCGTTTCGCTGAATTTACGGGACACGATTCCGCAACTTTATAAAATGTGAGCACGCGTGTGCGCCGGTATTCGATGTCCTGCCACTACGTGGCTCGCCTGCAGGTCTTCTCCCTCGTCTTCGTGGACTCTACACGCTTCGGCTGCAGTTTATCCGGTTAGCGGAGACGCCGCTTTGGGTATGCGGAGGGGCAGCGAAATGGCCTGTGGCGTGGCGCGAGCGGCGGCGCCGGTGCGGCCCAAACAAACAAATAGCGTATTAGTCCCGTCGCCCTTATACCTAATCGATATCGCTATTATTCGTAAAAACCTTAGCTGGATGTCCAGGATCGTCAGGGAATGCTCGGCGCTCGGAGTTTCTTACCCATTTGTCGCGCTCGACGACCGGGCGATGAAGTTTACCGTAGGGGCCGTCTGCGGAGAACCCAACATTACAGAATTAGTATTGGGCTCAGGTGTCACTCGGAACAGAAGTGGTACCCGTCTTAGTATAAAGTGAGGTGCGGGTGAACGCTGGGTAGTGTTTACTTGTTTCCAAAGTCCATCGCTTGCTACAATTTGTCCCCGAAGCGAGTGCTCGTTTTGAAGAGGCATGCACGTGCCTGAGTTGGAAATGAAGATTAAGCTGAAATGTGAGTGTGCAGGCTGACAAGAGAAACAGGATTTTTTGAGGACATTGAATTGCATTTGTGCAACGACAGGTTAACGCTTGCTAATTGTTACCCACTTTAAGTAAGTTCGAAAGAAAGTGTTGAAATTGGAAGAAAAAGGGATAGTATTACTTTTTGACCAACTGTATGCAAAAGCGGATGAGTAGGCTTTTTCTAATTTAAAATCCAGTAAGAAAAATCGGTTAAGACGCAATTTTTTTTTTAATTAGTGTACAGAAACCGAATATTAGTAATTTAATACAATAATTGTTATCTACTCTGGTCAATTTCGAATATAGAACAAAAAATTACAATAAAACAGCAACTTTTTAAGGATAGTAGGTGTTGGACACAACAAACCTTAAGTTGTTTTAGGGTTTCTGATATGAATATAAAAGGTTATTATATTGGTGATAGTTAACTAGCTGACCGATACTTCTAGTAGTTGTAACAAAATACTGCACACCTACTTTTGGAGATTCCGTGCAGTTGAGAAGCAGATGAGCGTGTTCTAGATTTTAGATTTAGAAATGTTAGAACAGTGCGTTTATCACTACCTGACAAATTTTTAATCACAATTATAAGGAGTCGGCGTGCGTAACGTATTTTGGTTAGTGTGCTTTTTGGCAATTTTTTATGGTTCAATTCAAATATATCATTGTTTGTGCGTAACATCTTTTAAGTAAATTCATGACTATACGTAGTCGACTAACATGTAAATACAGTTTATTTTTATTTCTTGTATTGAATTTATGTCGATTTCTATTTTTCTCGAAAATTTCCATATCCTTTTTTAAAGTGTTAAATTTGTACAAATTATATAGTTACTTTATCATTCCCAAATATCATTAGTTGAACACTTGAAGTTTCTAAATCCGGACTTACCATAAACGAATTATTACGTTACACATAATATATAACTATAATATCTGACACCACTAATAGCAATTGATTTGTTAAACGACGTAACCTTTAACTCATTATCAATGGGATGGAATTAAACGAGTAGTCTTTAAGCAATATTGATTGTTGGTGCATTATAATAAAAATACTAAATGAATTTTATAGACAGGATTTAGAATAAACCTTTATAATATGTATAATGCTAATAGATAACGACAAAATGGTTTGTTGGTGATATGATACGACAAAAAGGGTAATAGGTGGTGTTCCCATATCGTACGTATGATCAGATATATTAGTGAGTGAGAGATCGTTGCTTCAACGCGACACCTATCCGTAACATGACTTAAGTGGTATCTGGTTAAGTTATTTAACAGTGTTTGAATTAGCTCTGTCTATGTTTCAGTTGTCGCCCATTCCTAATACAGATTCAATTATTAATCACCCATTGTGAGTCAGTCCAGTAGTAATCTTTAATTATAGTTAGTTGTTACACTAAACGCTAGCTCAGAAGGCCTCATTTGATCAATACTAAGAAATTTTCATCGTAAATCAGTGTTTACTAAGTGATTTGGAATTTCTATTTTAAATTGGTAATGCGATGATGTAGCGTCGTTTCGATTAAAATTAAAGTTTTTTTTTACACATAACTTCATTTGACGTATAGATCGTAAAAGTAAAGTTTAATGTTCAAAAAATTTCGATGTCGTTCAGTACCAAACTGGATTGACTTGTCGTCTTTCAATAGGGTTACCTATTGAAAGAAATTTGATTTTTTTAATTTTAAATAAATACGGTTATTCCTTATTACCTGATAAGAAAAACGTTTAGGAAGCCGTGGAAAAATTTTTTTACAAAAATTTATCTACAAGAAAAAGATGACACCTAAATCAACTCTTGTTTAATATTGATTTCTGTAAGAGATGGTCCAAAAGAATATGTCACACAACGAAATTTTGTTGAAAGAAATGTTTTGCGAAACGCGGCATTGGATCTAACTTATCATTGTGATAATTTGATAGTTTTTTTAATTTCGCGGCGGCGTTCATTATATTATTATTTTAGTTGATTATTTACTCGGTACTCAGTAGACTTGTATGGTATGTAAAATGTAAGAATAAAATAAGGGACATATGCCCTCATTCTTGCACGTTTTTTGTATACAATTAGTTAATATTGTGCATTAGATTTGTTTTGTCGTTTATTTTGTTCTTCAATCGTTTTAAGAGTATAACGTAATACATTGAGCATAAAGATTTTGTTCGTGTTTGGACTTTTTTTCATACTGACACGTGTTTCAATGACATAAATTCAAGATTTTAGAAAATTTCAGTAACAACTGATATTATGTGATCTATCCAGTATAATGAAATAACACCACGTTCATTGACATCCGTTAAGTGGTTATTAGAGTTCCGTATATCCGATGGAAAAACAGAAGTGTTACAGAATAACTCTCGTGTCTGTCTGTACGTTTGTTACTGTTACTGCTGCTTACCATTGTCCGTTACCGCCTATTTACTTCAAATTCATTTGACAAAAAAAAGTTGTGATTTGATACTCAAATAGAGTTAGGCGAATGAATCACAAACATAAATCGCAAATCGATGAAATTCTGTTTTTGAAAATTAATTTTGGATTAAATCCAATACAATCAGAAAATTGAGAAGAAAATTAGTAATCATCCGACCATCAGTTAAAAACTATTAAACGTATCGGTATGGAACTTTGATCATTTGGCACGGAATTGTTTACAGATGGTTATAGGCTTTTTAGAATATTTAAAATGAACAACTATGCCTGGATGTTCGTTACGCGTTGACGACTAGACGGATCGTTATCAAATTTTGAATACTGATACATTATGTACTCGAAAAGAATACAGGATGCCTCGTATGTAAAAAACTATGTATGATTATTAATGAAAATGGTAATTTGGTACGTTTATCAGTAATGCCCAAGGCAGAACCGAGATCAATATCGAGAACGGTATGGGAATTGAATGCGGGTCCGGGATCGAACCCGACAGAGGAACCAGCAGTGACGTCAGGAGCAGGACCGGGATCGGGATCAGAATTGGCAGCGGATTTCCTGGTGTAAAAAATGAAGGGATTCATTTCATTTTCATACAAGTGAAACCGCCTGCATTCGTTCGATTTGAGCGTTTTTATTGACGTATGAAAAAAAATTAATGCCAAATTTGAAATTCCTCAGTGAAGCGGGCAGGGAACAGCTAGGGCATATATATTTATATTTAATTTTATTATTTGATCATGCACAGGTATTAAAGAAAATGTAGTATCTTCAAATCTAATCAGCTCAAAATTAACATAAAGTACCGGACATAAGGCCTCATTCATAGTTTATAAAAAAACCTAAACGAAATTCTTTGATTTTAAATTCTCTCCTGGAATATAAGTCGTGAAGAGATGTGTATAAAATGTTGTTTGTAAACTTCGCTGTCTTATAAGTATACAGGTTTTATTGAATTTGTACAAAAATGTACAAATTTACAATAATATTAATACATTTGTTATACTTTACTTATTTTAGAACTTCGATATATTGCAAAAAGTAATCTTTATGTCAATCTATTTAAAAATATCTCGCAAACACTTGACACGTATCGTTTACTTCTGCCAAGACAGAAAATTAAATGCATTCTCCGTGGTATAAAACATTTAATAAAGCAGATGTTACGCAAACGAGTGGGAGGCTGTGATATGTTTTCGAGAATTTGTCAGCGAGCCAGCGATCGGCCAAGTTCAGTACCCCGCCGGTGATATCATGCGCGTGCGGTTTTATCGTAAACGGACGAGTTCATGTCGAAAGGAACCAGTTGCAAGAACTATTACGATTTCCGACTTTTAGGTCGTCGCTCGTGTACGTTTTGTGTTGTCTGTTTTCTTGTTTGTATAATAATATTCATTAATCTACTTAATTTTGAAAAGTTTTAAAGCATGTACACGTATTTATAAGATCGGAGGGAGCTTGATAAGCCTAAAGTTATTTTATTTTATTTAAAACTTGTATCAAGAATTTAAAGAAATTAAGCCCACTATAGTTAGTCTAATAACCAAAGGGTTTATCGTATTTTCGTCTCATTTAAGGCTACTCCACTTAATTTCTTTTATAGAAAAAAGTCAACGAAGATATATCTCTATCGGCAATAAAGTTCTCTGGTCACCGGTAAACGCCAAAAGGACCATCACAATACTCAATCATATCAGCGAGTGTGAAAGGTCTGGTATTTACTATTAATATTAATTGTAGCCCATTTCCCCAAAGTGGTGACAGTCTGACCTCTTAAAGTATTGAGAGTACATCATGTTATCATTAAAGTATTATTAGTTTAAAAAAAAGAAAGTTAACCACCTTCTGTAAAAGATCAATGTAGTTTCAACATAAAGACTGTCAAATTAACAATATTATACACTTGCTATGAAAAATATGCGGTTACGTAAATGTGATAATAAAGTGACTTGAATTTCTTTACTATACGAACACGAGACTAGGAAACATGTATTATTCAGGTCCAATCTTCATTTAACAATTTTATCGTACCTAATAAGTAGTAGTTCGCTTACCGTTTAACTGCATCCTTTATTATTCATGTAAACAAATGTGTCATTCTATTGTAAAAAATCTGGCAAACTTTTTAATGCATTTGTCCGTGCTACATTAAAAATTGCTATTTTGTTTATTTATACACTCTTTACATTAATAAACTAGATTGTGATTGCAAAAATTTCGTCTTATTTTCAAGAAAAGACTCATTGGGTAATAATTTTATTTTGCGTTCTCAGAGAAGTTCTACGGGACAGCCGATCTAATCTTAATTTTTATGTATTTCATTTCGCCTCAAATAATTCTCATTTGATAACTTTGAAATTATATTGTTACCTGAAATAACACAGTTACTGATGCTGATTTACATATTTATATACGAATTTCATTTTGAAAATTATCCCCTCTTTATATTCGCCATTACTTATTTACTTCGCGATCCTGCAGATCCTACGGACTCCGCGTTCTACGCCTCGCACTTAACCATCTTCCTTTATTTAGAATCGATTATTGTCGACTTTGCATAGTCACTCAAGTGCAACTTTACAAATAAGCACCGCCGGTTTTCGACGGACAAGGAAGAAAAATCTTTTAATTTGTGCGAGAACAACGTTTCACCGTTCGCCGGATATCTGAAATTTCAATAAAACACTCGAAAACTCCCAAAAAACTCCCATCGGATTTCGGGAAGGGGGTTGCGGGAACGGCAGGGTGGGAGGCGGGAGTACTCCCGATTTCCTAGATTCCTTTATTCGAGCAATTTAACTTAATATATTGCTTTCGCGGACTCGTCGAAAGTTAATTTTAAATATTCTCCGCGGGACGATGAACAAAGTGAGCCAGCAATCGCTGAAGGTTTTTTAAGACATTTCCAGCGTTGAATATTGGGAGTGGGTTGTGATAGCCAATTTTTTTTTTTTTATAAACGACCTGTATGCCAAGGAACGTTATATATTATTTGTTTTGTAATCTCTCAATAAGAAATAATGTTTATGGTACCGTTTCGAATATATTTACTCAAGATTTTGCAGAATTCAGTATTTTATACGAGGAAATTGCTTTTTGATTGTGAAATTGATGATGCTTTAAACAGAACGAAATGGATTTATAATCGATGTTTTAATTTTGAATTGTTTAACTCGATCTCTATATACTGAAGGTAACAGTAATTGTTATTTCTGATAACAAAATTATGTTCTAACTATTATTGATTCAAATTATTTATGGCCTTTTAAAGTAATTTTGATTTTCTTAGTCTATGAAATTTTGGATTTCAGAATTAACGTAAATTTGCAGAATTGAATACATTCAACTTTGTTACGAATAGACATCTTCACGCCAAAAACAGTAAAACAATCGATTAGTGTTTGCACGTATCTGAGTTAGTAAATGCAAGTTCTGAAATCGGATCTCCCTCAGCGATAGGCCGACGACAAATACTTTTCATGTTATTTTTTTGTCGTGTATGCATTAGATTACCATTGTAATTATTTTAAATCGTAGCATTATTACTCATGTGCTATAAAAATTAAATGTGATGCAAGTAACAAAATTTAAACTAAAAGAAGTATGAGTATAAAATTTAACTAATTAAAGACAATTATAACATTAGACCCTGTTTTTGATTTCAGTTTCGAAGCCACTTCGATTCCAATCCACTTTCCGTTCTAGGTTCCGATCGTAATATTTGTTTTTTAATTATCATTTCTCAATTACTTATCTTTAAATTATTAAAATGATATGATATTACGATATTTACCTACCATATTATTAAAATTTGTATGGACATCCGTTTGGCTGTTTCTACGTGATTCGTAAAAAAATCAACAGACAGACATCGGACGGATGCTGCTGTTTTGTTATATGTTATACTAATATTTGTTATAATAATACTTCTTTCATTATTAACAATTTGGTTCGTAACGCTTCCCCCGCAGGCGTGTCCCACGACCGGGCGTACGTGCTGTTCCGGCTGGGCCGGCGCGTGCCGCCCGCCGTCCGGCAGTTCGCCGAGGCCGGCCGAGCCGATGGCCTGGGCTCCGGCCCCGGCACTTTCGATACCTTCGGCGCGCCGGCGGTCACCCAGGGCGCCGGGAGAACCGAGGCCGAGTTCTTCGTCGACGGGAACCATTCCAGGGTGAGCTGTGCCCTATCTGCCATCGGCTGGGGTGTCAAAAACGAAATAATTTGTTGGAAATATGAGAATTAAAAATGTCGATTACGTGTCATATGTTAACATAACATTAAAGTTTTCATTTTTTATATATTGCGCATATAATCTGTACACATACTATTTTAACTTTTAGGTTATTTTTTCAACTGTTTACAGAACATTGCAATATGTTGAAAGTGTCTAGTGGCCAATTAAATATATCTTCAACAGAAATATTATAAATTAGGTAATTTATAAATCATAAGTATCACTAAAGTTTTATGAGAATCGTAAAAAATAGCCCTCTATCAATGCGACCGTAGGCGCTACGCGTTCAATTTTTTCGCTTGCATTCAATTTAAGTCGAGTCAAGCCAACGACCAGTCAAGTTTTAAATCCAACTGTTCTGTAACTTAGCGGTATAAATGCGGTTAGTAAAAATTACGTAAGTCAACTCATAAATACAATTTATCAGGGCAGGCGTGTTTACTGCGTGAAATGTCGTATCAGACTATGAGATTCAATATAACTGTCATGTGACATATTACGGATCAAACAAAGCGCACTGTTATCATAAAATCGCTTGAGAGATTTTATGATGAGAGAGAGACTGAGACCGGAAGGGCTAGAGCTAGCTGAAATTTTACCTGAAAACAGATCATATTTAATTACAGGCTCAAAAGTCAGATTGCACTAATTTGAGTCGAATTTCCTGAACCGGATATTCTAGAACTTTGTCGGATAAGAGTCTTAGAAATGAACTGAACTCATTAGTTGTTTGCAAATCCTTATCATACTCTCAATAGTATCACGATATCATAAACATGATTTGAAAAATTCATGAGTTTTATACATGCGTTCTAATAAATATATATATTTAAGTATTTTATTAGACTTTTAAATAAATCTTTGGATCCCGCAAGATATGAACAGCTACGTTAATCAACGGGTCGTCGGATCGTGATTGATTCTCGTGTATGATGATATCGAAGGTTAAAAATTTTGGGATGAATTGGACGTAAATTGAGGGTGAATTTGGGACCGACATATGGGACGTGCGAGACTCGAGTACTCTGACCGGCCCACGCCACTGCACGTGCTCTCTACATCACGGTCGGATAGATCCAAGAACGGAGAAGTGATGTGATGTGGACCGTTGAAACGACGTGATAATTGTTATTCGTTACACGTTTTAATGGTGAAAGTGAACCTCGTGAACGAAAGCCGCGAGTCGGAGACGTCTTATTAGAATCTTCAAAGATGTAAAAGAAAATAAAAAATGACCCAGAGTGGAGGGGAGTCATTCGTATGACTTTTTTATTGGCAGAAAAAAGTCATACGAATAATTGTTCAAGCATGTTATAAGATAAAACTCAAGAACAACTTTGTATATGTGTGTTGTTGGTTCGTTTTAGGGTTCTGCATGTCCAGTGATAAAACGAAACCCTTACAGGATCACTCGTGCGTCCGTCTATCCCTCTGTAACAGCAGATTTGCTTTGAATATTCTACGCCGATTAAGTAAAAAAGTTGGTACAGTGATCATTTTTTTAACCCAGATATTTAAAGCAAAAAAAAGAATTTTGAATAGGGGGGTCGTTTTTGGGGGTGATTTATGAAATAAAAAAATAGTTTTACAAACTGCACCGTATGGCGTGTCAAATGAAAGAGTTTGTTAGGAAGGTTGCAAACATATTATTATTAAGCTTAAATTATTGGTTACAAAATTATAAATCTTGTACTTTATAATTTTACAATAAATAGTTTTATTCAAAACAATACTTTAAGAAAACTCCCTTTATTTTCGAATCTATTGAGCCTAAAACATGGAAAAAATCCAGAGAATCTTTCTTTATTTATATAAGAAATTTATGGTTATAATACAATATGGTCAATCTATCTGTATTTTGTGTACACGTGTGCATTTGTTTTAGTTAACACAAATAAATTAGTGTCACATTAAAGAAAAAACATGGTACATAGACAATTTATAGACATAAATTCCAGATAATTCACCGTACGGAATCCTCTCCAGGGGAGTTCCACTCGCACTTGTTGTTTATCATTTAGTAACTGTAATTGCATGTATTTACTATGAAACTGCGTAAAGACAGATACATTGTATTTTCTCGGTAAAACTCAATGTCACTCACTTATTCGTGATTTTCTTTTGCGACAACTGCAATTTTATGGATAATACTTGTAAAATTAATAAATCCAATTCAGTGCAAAAAGGCGTCGCTCTCGGCGCAGTCGCGCCGTACGTCCTCGTAATTCCGGCGATAAACGTTCAATGGCGCAGAGGTCGCTGCGATCGCGGCGATAAATCTACTGATATTGCGGCCGTTTTTGAACTTTTTGTTTGAACTCCGCCGGCCGCCCCCGCCCGCCCCGGCCCGCGGCCGCCGCGTCGTAATCGGTGTTTGCTCACTGATCGTGTATTAAAAACGGGCGATGGGCGATACTTTGTTTTCCTGTTATTTGAATACATAAAGAGCAGTCGTTATTTCGAATAGGACGTTCGTAACTTTTTCATATCGCGCTCGTCGAAATTACAAAGATCATTTCGACAACGAATCCGCCTGTTTCAGACAGCCTTTTTGTTCGGCGAACATTTAAGGTGTTAACGTTATTGAATGATTTTAACAAATAAAATATTTTTTGCAACCCAAAATTAACGTCAAAAGCTTATTTATTCATTCCATTTTTTTATGCGTTTCTTAAAGGTAATATTCTATATAATTAAACCGGCAAAAAATGTATATACAATAAAGCACTAAATAAAATTTATTTCGTATTTTAACAGACAACTAACTTATACGAACCATAAAATTGTGTTAGAATATGAAAAGGTCAATTTTATTTTCATCGCTATTTCGAGAAATATTGGATCTTATAATCATTAACAATACCGTTCGGAAAGAAAAACACAAAGTCACGAGTCTGTAACGGGACATATTAAAACACAATTATACTGAAATAGTTGTGATAACGACTTTCTTATACATAAAGTAATTTTAAGTAAAGAACAAACTTAAAAGAAACTTAATTTTTTGGCTTTGAAATAAATGTTTATTCAAAACCATAAGGAATCAAAACCGAACATAGTTTATTTAATCACAAATATTATTCATCCATTTCAAAATTCGTGTTAGGGTATGAGAGATCACGTTTAAAGTATTTGAAAACAGCCTATAATTTTCGTTCCGAAAAACGTAATTATTTACATAACTCCAAAAAAACCTGGCAAGTGCAAGTTGAACTCACGTGCAGAGGGTTCTGTAATACGAACACATTATTTACATATCTGACCCGAATTTGTTTGCGGTGCCCAAATCAATTAATTGTAACTGTAAAGTTTTATGATTCAGAATATATTTTTACAAACATATAATGAAAATTGTTTTCCTTGTCACGCGATCACATAATAACTACTGAGTGTATCGATAGGAAACTGATCAATCGACGCGGGATCATTTGTAGAGAGATGGTTTTAGGTTATTTATTTTTTGAGATCTATAAATTTTTCATGTTTGTTTTTATTTACTTTCATAACTCTTAACGCCCAGCAAAAGGGGGTGAGTAGGTCACAGAAGTTCATGTGTCAGTACACATATGAATTTCTGTGACCTACTGACCCTTTCGACTTAATCGTTTCAGTAGATTCGGAACGAATTAGCTGTGATAGATGGAAAGACAGACACATTAATGATCCAATGAAGGTTTTGTTTTTTTATCCATTTCGAAGCAGGTAACCCTGATAAAATAAAAGGAATCCAATACCAAAAACGATCACTATTTATATTTTACGGTCTAAGCGCAGGAAAAAAAGCTGTTTGTTTTTCATTTTATGGTAGTAGCTGATAGCGTAATGAAATTAGTATTTGAGTTCATTAAAAAGCTTACTTAAAAAAGTGACTTTATTACTTTTATAATATATCAGATCGACCTAGATTAGTTTATTTTAAATAATTGGTTACAAATAAAACATTTTATTTTTCCTGTTAAAAATAATTCGGTATCGGGCTTTTAACGTTATTTTTTTTTCCCTTATAAAATAACACATCGTAATGGGGCCGCTCCATCAAAGGTTGACCATCGTGCGCCTGATATCTGATACAATGAGTTTCCTAAAAAGCATTAATATCGGGTTGATTAATGCGCCTGTAGGTAACGGCACAGCTTTTATTTTTAATGGGCGGGGGGTTAAAAATGATATATTATCGTCGTTTTCTATCACAGTGTTATTTATTACCTATATGAAGTTTTTCCGTCAGGCTTATAGAAATTATATACCTAACGCGTAAATAAAATGTTTAAATCTTTAAAAAGGAAGTGGTGTGTGCAATAGAGTGGAAGGTATACATGGAGATTTTTATTTGTTATTGTATATTTTTTATGGGATTTTCGAGTGGCAAACGAGCTTGCAAGCCACCAGAGAACAGATGGTTGTCGCCGCCCATGTAGATTCACAACCCTAGAAGAACAAACAGCGTGTTGCCGGCCTCTTGGGTATATAGGAATCGAATATTGGACGGAGGAGGGACTGGTGGAAGGGTAGTGGGGTGATGGAGGGGGAGTGGCTACCGGAACTCACTAACTGGGCTTTGTTCATTCGCGTCTGTATTCTATGGAAGTGTGGTATCTTGTTTGGTCGAGTCAGTCCTTTTTCGTGCTTGAGTCAAGTTAACTACAACATGGCTTACCACTCTACCCATGTGTGTTCCTCCATAATGTTTTAAGAAACAATTTAAAGTTTATTAAAAAATTTAATTTACAATTTATATATTTTATAAGAATATGTCCTTATATCACTTAGTAATTCTATAAGGTGACGCGATTTTACGATAGTATTTTACAGCTACGTTTATCTTCGTATGGCTGTCGCCGTTCCTGACCTCAAGTTATCCAATTCAAATCTCAAATGTGTAATTCAATTTTTAATCTCAAAAGTACTTACCACAATTAATACTTTATTATCGGCCACTGTTTGACATAAATTTTTCCACATATTTTCTACGACGCAAGTACAATGTTGGACAACCTGTAATCAATGGTAGCGATACTTTTACTAGATCTTCAGTGCACCTGGTCCAAAGTTGATGGACATCCCATATGCTGCAACGTCCGGTCAGCAGTCACCAATCAAAAAACTGTCTTTTCCGTGTAGCATTTTTATAAGCGTCGCGGCATGCCTGTTGGTACACGCGACATACATATATAGTAGAACTTCCCAATTAACACTCCCCTGCTGGGTGATTCAGTAACAGCTTCTGGTACCTTCATATGGAAATTTCGGTGAACTATCTTCAGCATGCAGATTTCATCACATCATAGGTCGCTGAAGCAAATGGTAATGAATGTTGTCAATCTCACCGTTGTTCAAACCGACAAAGTACTAATTGCGTATCTTGATTCGCAGGCTGAACTAACCATTAAACACTAATTACTAGCCATTAAATAGTGCTTAGTGTTTAAGCTCCACTATAGATAACTAAACAGCTTAATTTTGTCTTTAAGTTTGCGGAACCGTATGTAGGTGTCATAAAGATTGCGAATTTCATCAAGTTTTTTAGCTTAGTGCTATTTGTTTCATTTTCTTTCGCTATTAATTGATTTACTAAAGTAGCGATTGCTCTTAAAGTCACTTTTTCACAAGCAGTGGCGCTTTTGATGTTGCGTTGTCTTTAAGTAAAAACCGGCACGTTATTTATTATGCATCAAATAAATAACTATGTATCTGTCTTACATAAGAAAGATGGTTACTTGAATTATTTGTTTCTTTCTAGAATGAACTATTGACTCACACTTTCAGGCAATTGTAAACAATCCGCTCTATGTCGATTGTAATTTGACAATATAAGGCTTTGTAAGTGACTTAAAATAAATAATGAAGAAATCAATATAATTAAATGCTAGAGCTTGATACTATATTTTTTTAACTTCTCGCTATAAAAATTGAACCAATCAAACCTCTTGTCTTTCTTATGAGTTGAATTTTCGGTGTATGCTACAGACTTAAAATTTATGCGTTCCTAAATTTCGACGTTATAATCGCTTAATTTTTTATGTCATCTATTTATTGCATTTCTATAAAAATAATAGTTTTATATTTTCCTACTCTCCTCAATGTATTTTGACACGATGCTAAAATACCCCTATTTTTAATGAATACCTTAAAATAACAACGCTAAATATATATAGAATCGATAACCTCTTCAGTATAATATTCTTCATCCAAAGACGCTGATAGTACAGCATATCAGAATAACACCAAAAAAATTTTGATACTAGAGAATTTCAGTACTACGCTTAGCAGAGGCTTGGATACAGTTTTTCGTAGCCCTCTCATTGAATATTTCATAATCCTCATTCAACGCTACTTCATAATATGTATCTTTTTTTTAATCACGAAACTAATCGCTTTTAACTTTTTTTCTATAAATATGCAATATTTGCGGTTAATATAAAAGGAAAACTAACACTTGCTTTAGTTGTTCGATATCTCGAGTATCTGTTATAATCCTCTCGAATGAATATTCAATTCGGTTTATGGCGACTTGTAGTAGAAAAACAGATTCGACGGTCAGCGGTGGTATGAATTCAGCATGTTGCCGTATGCCGCAGGCAATTGTCTAATAATGAATTTCTGCGAAATAACCGTATACAATAGAATATAAAAAGTATTAAATCTGTATATGATTAATCAAAGACAAGTATCATTTTCTCCTCTCTTATTCGACCCATTTTCTTTCAATTTTTGTGTAGTAGCTATCGGCGAGCTTTAGTATTATCAATAAAAATAAATTTGGAATCAGCTAGTTTTATCCCCCATCTTCGAAGTAGAGTCGAAGATTATTTAGAAGTCTTTATCCGTAAAACTTTACATTCCTTGCGTCTACAATGTACGATCTTTGTACAATACTCGGTACAGTTTTTCTCATTTGAATTTTATTTACATATTTATACGTGAAAAAAAATACTTTGGACGACCTTTCAAGGGTATTGCGCGCACGCAGGTGTGTGAGATTTAGCATAGTTAACACTTATGTCGAGAACGAGTGCGAAAAACTAAAATTTATATATAGTTTGTGTTGGTACATTAAATTATATTAAAAAAAAAATCATCATTTACGATCATATTGCCAATATCAAACACTTCCACATAGTAGATATTGTTGCCAAAAAAATTTAAAATTAATATGTATTTGTTCGTATTAGTACACATTAAGTTTTAAACATAGGTATAGTAGGAAACTAATGCTAACAACATGCAAAATTCGTGTTTCTACACGTTCACAGCTTAACGAAATTACCTAATTCCGGGCAAAATTTGACCACCGGGTGTCCGCTAGGAAGTATGAACATGCACGAGTTACTCTATAAACGACGGGACAGTCGCACGAATTTCTGTCTCCAAATTCTATTGAAAACAACTTTCCATAATTATTTAATTTCATAAATATTTATATGTGTTATAACTATAATTATTATAGTTATTACACAAATAACTATGTGGAGTGTTCGAAATATCGAATTTTGGGATTTATTTCATACGTAAATTTCTTTCATATGTAAATACTGCCTTTTGTTTATAGTATAAATAACGTTAAAAGCTTTAAAGGTGAAAGAAAACATATTTTTTACTTTTTATTGTAGAATAAGGATTTAAGTAATCTTATACGAGATCGGTTATCATTTACTGCAATTACAAACAGCAAATAACAAAAACAACAATAACAAATTTCTTTTTGTGGTGAAGCTCGATTCTGTGAAATGGTTACAGAACTTTAGCGTTGAAGAAATTTAATCCTCAAACATTGCAATGTCTCGTGGTCGATGGTTTGAATTGGTTTGTAAAGTACTTCAAATGTATGTTGCAGAAAAGAATTTTAAATTCTTTTATACTTGCAGTAATAAGGTATAAATTCTACATTTTCGCATATCTATAATAACTCGATTTTTATTTGACCCATCATTATGATAAAAATTTTGTTTATTTACATATTTAATATATTACTGACTTTGAGAGCTCCATAGATCATGTTTTTTGGCTAGTGTAGGCAGTCATCGATTAAAAAAAAATGTTTAGTCCAGAAAGTAAAAGAATTTTTATATGAATTTTTTCTACTAAAACTACAGTACTTATTCAGTACTTAATTTTAATTCTAGTATTTAAGTATAGACTTTATAGAATTCCTATTTATTAGTCTAGTAAAGCATGACTACTATCAAGCTAGCAATGAGGACTATAGAATTAAAAAATATAGATTATTATTTGATAAAGTTTTCTTAGTACAATGGCAACACTAATTAAGTTACTTATTTCTATACATGTTACTAGTAACCAAGCGCTAATGATATTGAATCCTTACTTTTTGATGTGCCAAAACTGGAAATATAGCAATTTTGAGTATGAAAATAAAATCAAACTTTTTTTCGAAAAAAGTTTCTTTTTTTCTTACTTTTCCTTACTCATAAAATACAGATAGTATCAGCTTCCGCTGTTGCATTCCGTCAAGTGAGTGAGAATTACGATGGCGTACTTCCCACGTATCCTGTTTCTTTCGGATTTCCGGCGGAGGAAATAGGATATCTGGAATGTTTCCACACTACTATCTCCTGGCTCGCATGCTCGTTTGCTCCTCTGAAATGTCGTTTAATTTTTTTTTCGTTTATTACTCTGCTACTATTGAGTATGAAAATAATATTTAATAACTTTTCTACAAAGTTATCTAACTGTAGTGACAGCACGAACTTAGCCCTGGATTATTACGTGTATTGTTAAACGTTAGTGCCAAATAATATACACCTCGGGTTTTCTATACACGTATATGTAGAATGCTAGCTTCAGTACAAACTATCACTATGTCAATTTACGACTTAACTAACAAAGCATTTTTTTTTTGTTATTAAATTAGCTCTAAATTAGTACTCAAAATTGAATAAAAAGTTAAGTGAAACTACTCATTTGATTATACTAACTTTGACGCCTTTGTATTTTTCTCTTTCAAACATATCTTAGAAGATACCACTAGATTTAACTAAATTTATCTCGTTGTGCCACCATAAATACTAGAGCAAGGCCCAACTAGAGTCTACTTGTAAAAAAAAACTGCTTAGAATTATACGAAAAATTTGCATTAACAACACAAAATATATGGCGGAGTAACTAAAAAGCTTGCGACGTCTAAACGCGATTTATTTGTGTTGTAGCGAGTTCTAACTCGCGCTAACTTTTCCTGCTGGCATGAATTGGGTTCGCAGACTGCAGGCTACGACGGCAGATAAGCGGCGACAGCCCGGTGGTTCAGTGTCCGAGTCCAATAAACGAAACCTTTTTAGTTTATCCTCGTATCATTCCGTGTGCCCGTGCGTACGTAAAAGTCTTATAACTCCACCAGTTTTCTCATCGATCCGGATGAAATTCTACTGGGAGGTGTCGCGTGTAAACCGTCGAACGAGATAATATTGATACGATGAAAGGAAAAAATGCAATACTTAGATATTTCAAGTAGATTCAGTACTCAGTTTTCAATACTTAGATCTGAAGTACTAAATTTTTTTCCTCCCCATTCCTTGTGTGAAGTGCTGTTGGATAAGTATATCAAATGAATTCACGGTTTTTATCTGAATTTTTATCTCGTTTATTATAGTTTTTTTTTAAGTATTTATCATCGTTAATTTGTTTTGAAAATGGGTAATTTTATGTGCTGTTCCAAACTATGATACATAAGCACAAATTTCAGTTTTTAATAGCAGCAATCTGATCAACGCCCCAAGATAGGACGCGTCTCTCAAATCCAGTACGATCGGTACCTCCCATTCAAACATACATGTGCGCCGATATTACCTTAGATTACATTTTTCGTATGTACGACTTGTGATGTAAACCCTTTGAATTTTTGATGTATTTCATTCGCCAGTACGGAACCCTAGATATGTACGTCAGTAAGACTTCTCATCTTTCCCGCGTTTTTTTTTTTGTACCGCGTGCGAACGTAAAATGTGAAGAACCTAAAACGCATCCGCCCGGCCTAAAAATGGCTTAATACTTCTCCCCCCCAACCTCTCCTCGTCCTCAATTAATCGCTTTTAGCGTAGAGCCAGCTGATCAGCGGTTTGTAGAGCGTTTATGCAGCACAACAGCCATTTTCGGTGATAGCGCGTTTCCGGCCGGCCGCAATTCGTTCGCATGATTAATTACAATTAAAACGTCAGAATAGTTATTTATATCGGGAACGGAGCGTAACGGCCGTTCATTAGCTTAATGCGTTGCGATCCGTAATCGTTATTGTACAGCGATGCGTGCGCGCCGGGTTCATTGTCGCTCGATATTGTTGTGCGTTACGAAATAGCGTGCGATGCAGGTTCATTATGGATCTCGTTTATCTCCCAATTTTCTTAAAATCGTAAATTATGTATTTAGGGTAATTTTATTTAGAGCGAGTGCATTTAGAACAGCGACTCCATTCTCGTCAAAATTAGATTGCCTATGAAGAGGCAATCTCATTTACTATTAATGTAGATATTTTTAGGAACATCCCATAATTAATTACGGGTTGTTACACCATTTAGTTACTTCTCTGGCGAGCGCAATATAATTTAAAACGGCTTTTTTGAATTTTACAATAGAGGATAATGAGTAGTTCTTACAAAAGCATATAGGTTTTGGTCAGACTATTCTTGAAATTGTAAATTATTTCTACGTTTATGTTTAAAATGACAATATTGTGACTTTGCATGTTATGAAACATGACAAGCTTATGTATCCTTTTATATTTAAGGAATGATGTACATGTGTAAAGAACAGGCGTTGGGAGTTTTTTTTTTTTGTTGACCGATGCGTTCATAAACGAAATACACATTGAAATCGAAATCAAACTCGAATTCAGAACCGAGAATGCAACTGAAATCAGGATTGAGACCGCGAACAGAAACGACGAGAAACTAAAAGTAGGATCAATTGAAACCGAGATTTTAAGACCTTAGGGTAGAATCGACTCTGTGACTGAGAGCAGAACAAAAATAGAAAGTGGAACCAAGAAGAAATCGCTGTTAGGGTTATAGGGGCACCAAAACTGAATGTAGTTAAACCCTATTTAAACGGATGGAGCCACGAGCAAGAGACAGTATATGGTTTCAGAATTTACATTTATAAACACAAGCGTTGTACACTACAATGAAATAAGAACAAATTCACTCCTTGAAGCTTCCCATCTGTTCAGCATCAATTTCATTAAATTTTCATGGAGTGCTTTTCAAATCAAACATACCGCGTTTCTGTTTAATACGTCAAAGTATTTCAGTCTGTAGTTTTATAATTCCATTTGTTCTTTCCAATTCTTTGGCTCACCTCGCCTTTGAAATATTCGGGGATATTTACAGAAAGTCCTTTGTTGCATTAAGATTATATTAAAGCTAAAGTAATAACGAAACGACTAGAAAAAAAATCTTTTTTTTGTAAATGTATAATATGTGGATAAAAAAGTAATACCAAATCGATATGAAGTAGAAAAAAAATAAACAGAATAATTCTGGTTTTTGTTCAAAACGAGTTTTGGGTGATTTTGTGATTGAGGACATTTTAGTTTAATATTAACGACAATAATTGCGTGAAATATAATTTATTTTATTTCGAAAACATTTACATATTTAAGTGGTTTTATTTTATTCAAAGGAAATGCAATTCGGTCAGTCGTTTTCGTCTCTTTAAAATATTTCTCCGATCACCGAATCACCACGTTTTCGTCACATTTTTTTTTTTTTAACTTTTTAAGGTAATCTTCTAATTATATTGGTTTACAAAATTTCAACTTTTCCGTCGCATAAAAACGTTTATAAATTTTTAAACGTACTATGGCCACCAAATAATAATCTTGTGATGAAAATAAAAAAAAAAATGGCACGCTGTGGCAATGGCGAGCTGTTACTTCACGTCTGCATCTGGGAGATTAAGATACCTCACCGGTGAAGCCTACCCATTGGTTCCAGCACATAAAGTCTCAATTCTAACTCGTACCACGTAGTGAAGAATTTTGTCGGTGTATAAGAAATTTTGATTTACCAATAAATGAAATCTATAAACACACATGAATAAGACGAAAAATAATAGGAAAGTTTTGTCATATTCTCAAAAATTTTCTCAGCAGCTACAAAACTGTCTTAACTGAGTTCAGAGTTATCCAGAGCTCAAAAACCAATACATTTGAATAATCTTTGTCGACAACGTGACACGGATGTGAGAAGTAATCATAAAATATTAGCCTTATTAGAAAGATAAAAGTTATTTAACATTCTGTTGTATGCCGCAACGCGCCTGTGCATTACAGTCGGCCTACAGGAAATATGAAGCCTACTGAAATTTATTAATTCTCACTAATTATATAATGTACTTATTTCCTGTAAAAAGTACACCCTTATAAGTAGGAATCTTTATCTTTCAAAATTTATTTCATTTAAAATCTCTCACAAGACATAATTATAACAATAAGTCTCATTGAAAAAGTATTGACTTGGTCAATAGTTGATTTGTAGTTGGTCCTTAAGGATGTAATCAAGATTTAGCTTAATTGGATTTATTAATTCACTTGATTTATATTTTAATATGACCGGATTCATAAGGAATAGCAGCCTATTAAATATGAGTTCTTTCATGTTTTTCGATTTTATTTTATAACAAATATAACATCAACAAATGTAATTTATCGAGAGAAAGAAAGAGTTTTGGACAAGGGTGTCTGAGTATCCTTAACCGTGTGAGTAAACTTAGCCCAGTATTTTAGAATATTTCTTTAATTTTTTTCTGTTTTTCTAAAGATATCTCAGGTGTCCATTGCAATTGAACTGAGCGGTAATTTTGAATTCTAAAGTTTTCTATTTTACTTTTTCAATTAAACTTTACACGTATATCAAAACGTACGTATATCCAATGAGTGGCCAGAGCTCGAGCACTAAGCGACCTCTCACAACGCAACCACACACAAGAATGCGCGAGCTTATAGCGTTCCACTTCATATATATCC
Source organism: Eumeta japonica (assembly GCA_005406025.1). Taxonomy (NCBI): domain Eukaryota; kingdom Metazoa; phylum Arthropoda; class Insecta; order Lepidoptera; family Psychidae; genus Eumeta; species Eumeta japonica. The sequence goes on along the minus strand of BGZK01000586.1, from coordinate 299,686 downwards.
TCGGATATTTTGCCCCAACAGAAAATGCACGGGGAGTGGGGAGCGGTAGGTACTGCGCCAGCGCAGCGCCTTACGATTCGATTCGATTCTTCGTTCGTTTCTGTATAGTGTAGTTAAGTATAATTTAATATCGTTAACGATAAAAAAATATTAAAAAAACACAATTAGTGTTTGTTTATATTAAAAGCGTGCGTCTTCTATAATCAATTAATCGATCACTTTATTTAGTTTATGGAGTGATTGACTGGTAATGATTTGACCATACATTATTATACAATGGTTTGTGCGTTTTATTAATATAAAAAAACTTAGCAAAATGCACTTTTGTATTTTCCGAATTTGGAAAGAATTATATTCTACACAAATCAAGGTCTAGAAGCAAACTATTTGCAGAAAAGTTGCGTAATTCACGTAGATAACGAAATTAAAAAGTTCAAACGACAATAATGAAGTCATATCATTCGTCGAATAATATTAACTGCCGAAACAGGATTGTTTATTTATAGTATGATGTCCTCTTAATATTGAGACAAATTTTTGATTATTCAGAAGAATTTCTGATTATATTCTGTCTAGACGTCAAAAAAACCCATTAAAATGGGAAACATAAAGATAAAAAATAAATTATTCAAAAGCACTATAATAGGGTAGTTCACTGATATTTAGAATATTTTATTTGTTGATAAATTACGTAGATTAGACTTGATATCTAAAAGTAAAATCAAAATTGATAACTGTAAATAAAACAACTTTGAGTCATAAAAATTATATGCTATCACTGTCTTGCACAACGGAGTATAACACTATTCTATATGACGCTAGTAAATAATGACGTCACTGGGTATTAGTGCCTTCTTGTCTAATTACCAATTACAAAAAGTCATTCTATAGGTATTTTCAAAGTTATCAAAAAACGCTAAAGTTATAAAAAAATAGTGAGGTATCATATTATCTGATACCTCAAAATATTATTTATTTTTTCATTTTTTTTTTTTTGAGCGCATCGTTAATCAAATTGTTATATGACTTTAGCAATCATTGAAACGCACGCCCAGAAAGGTTTCTGATAAAATAAAACAATATTTTAACTGAAAGTTCAATCGGAATTGAAGTCGAAAAAAAAAAACCTGAAAGGTGTAGTCCTCGCCGTAGTTTTTTTTGTGAAAACGTTGAGATAAAATCATAACAATAGCGCTGACATTTCTCGACACTGGACATTTTAGGTTTTTAAATTCTTTTTGATGAGAGCTTTTCTCTGATGTGCCTTTTCTATGATTGCGCGTGTATATACGACTCGTGTGAGACGACATCTTTAATTTTTTTGCAATTTTCAATTTAATACTAATTTTTACATATATTTTGGCAAATATTTTTTATTGTTTTAATTTAAGTCCCAGTAAATCTTCTCAAGCTAGTTTCTCAAGTTCTTTACAATGACATCTAAATGAACGCTCTAGCTAAAAGCGTTCTCATGCCACAATAATTTATAATATTTCTACACAGCACTAATTCACAATAATTAGGTCCACGTGCTTACACTGGACCGATGACGCCACGGGCAAACAAACACTGTACGATAAACACGTACAGAAATGCTATATCCATTGTGACCTTCACCGTTGTTATAGAATTCTTAGTCTTGTAGTAATTAGCGATTGTAATCTAACGGTATTTTGCAATACAAGAAAGTTTGACCGGCTATAATTGGGCTTAACAATGGGATTTCAAGTCAAAACGAGACTTGCATGGAAATTAGACGTAAGTCTGGGATTAGAATTGAATTTGAGAATGGTAATTTAAAAAAAAAGTGATAATATTAAAAAAAAACTGTAAATTGTTAAAATGTTATGACGTATTTAAAGTATTATATTATAATCTACGAAATAAAAATAATCAGAAAGAATTAAGAGAGAGACCGACATTGACATACAGTGGATTTATAACCGATAACAAATTCGGGATCAACATTTTTATTGAAAGAGAGAGATCATTTGATATTAAAGTGAACAACATCGATCGATGCATCCACGCAGAAGGAGCCGCGGGCGAAGAAATGTGGTATGAAAGAAAATCTATAATTAATTCTAAAAAAAAAATTAATATTTTTCTTCGATAGAGATGGGTTCGAATATCTATTTTATGTTTAGAAAAAATATATAAATATTAATAACGTCAAGTCGAAATGAATTATCCAAATATTAATGTGATCCATAGAAGCATAGCTGCCGCGCAACAGAGATTGCTCCAGTTCGTTTATTTAATATTCGACATTAAACACATATTTACAAATATTTCATATCGCTTTTATTGCAACAGAATACGAGTCTAACGCATTTAATTTTAGATTAATGCAATTGGAATCTATATTTTGTCAAAGTTTGTGATTTAGGAAAATTTCCGCCTATCCGTTTGTCGTGTTGATAACTAAACAAAGGCTCGACAGAATATGATTAAATTTGAGACTGTAAAAACTTAAACAGTGGGCTTAAAATAATGACAACGAAAACATAATAAATACAACAAGAAAAAAAATTAAAATAAGTACTAAAAATAAGTTGATGAAAGTTTCACGGAATAATACATAATTTGTAATTAATTGAGTTAATTATAGTGTTTTCAGAAGCAGTAACAGATCTTATAGTTAAACTATAGAAATGAAAAAAATACAAGTAAACGTATTTTATTCCGTGAAACTTTGCTGAAATTTTCCTTTCAGCTCAGTTTTCGTTCTTATTTTAATTTCATCTTTTTTTTTATTTTAATTGTTAAGACTTTTGTTGTGATTATTTTAAGCTCACGAATGATTCACTTTCACTTTGTTTTTTTAAAAGTAAATTTTTTTTATTGTACGTGCGTATATTGTAATGTTTTTACAATCTTATTTCCTTTTGTTGTTTTAATTACTATGTTGTTATGATTATGATTAAAAAGTTTAATTTTCCCCTTATTTTCTTGAAAATAAAATTATTTGAGGATATCGTCGGTATTACTTATAACTATCTTAATTTCTTGTGCGTATTACAATTATTGTGCTTATTCAAAATATTATGCATTTGTTTAAGTCATAAATATTTCAAATGGAATTATTGTAATTGTTGACAGAAACAGTTTTCAAAAATAAATGTTACTCAAAAAAAATTTGGTTGCCTGTAAAGTCGGTATACGGGCGAAAGTTTTACGTGACAACGACTTTGAATGGTAAAATCATTTAATGTGAATATTCATTCGTATAGTAGGAAGAAGGATGAAATAATAGTAACAATTAAAACATTTATTTATACAAAAGATATATTTAAAACATAATTTATACAAAAATCACTGAATTTCTTATTAACAAATTTTATTTTTACCTTTACACATACATACGTATTTATATACAAATATACATGGTAACTTGCAATACATTTTGCAAGCTATGCATAATTCTCTAGTGCTGCGCGCGCGCAGACGATCATAGTTGGGTGAGAGACGCAAGGCATTCGGCGGGCCTCTCTCTCGTTCGGTGACTCATCGTTACGTTACCGAGCGTTACACTTTTTCATAAGTGACTCCCAGCCGCAACCTAATTTAAAGACGTTGTCGTCAAGCATATATTAATTTATTCAAATAGAATAATTTTATTAACTTATAGTATCTTTGTGAATTTCTTTGACGTGACAACGTCTTAAATTGGGTTGCGGCTGGGGTCGCGAATGAAAGGTGTAACGCTCGGTAACGCTAACGATGAATCACCTGATATAGATGTACCGAATGCCGTTCTCTCCATTCAACTATGATCGTCTTGCTCAATAGCTAAATTAGACATATGGATTTACCATGTCGAAGTTATTGTATGTATCTTTATATAAATGCGATATGTTTTAATGAAATATTTGTTAATATAAACTTCGGTCAAGTATTTAACGTATACTAAACAATGTTTAAATATTCTTTATTATAAAATAAATGTTTAAGTTTAGTGAAGAGATAACACATTATTATAATTTTAAAACACGTTCGTTTAGTTTAACGTTGGAATTTGTGAAAGGCCGGATCATCTCATACAAGTCGCTCAAATGTGTTGTATAAACGGACGTGCCTATTTCTCGGCAACGCACTTTTTCCAAAGCTGGTAGTAATGCTTAATAATGACTATTAACTTCAATAGATATCGCTAAAACACATTCTTACTTGTAAAATGCCACTCGTGAAATCTTACGATAACGAAAGAAACGCCATTCATTTTAGGTATCACGAAATTGGTAAACGACGCTACTAAAGTTACGTAAAAAAAAAAGGAACGTGTAATCGTCAGACAAATAACGGTATTGTCCAAGAGAGGGCCGAGATCGATATCAGAATCGACATTATAATTGCAAGCATGACGTGTGAATTAAGACGAGAGCGGGTTATTAATTATTAGTTAGGATTTATCAACTATCGGAGAGAATTGTTGCCAAGTTTTAATTGGCACACAGCGAAGGGTGTAAAAATTGACAAGTAAAAATTTAACGCTCGCTGTTCGCATTCATCGTTCGCATTTAAAAAGCGTGAGCGACTTATCGTTGAATTTCTGTATGCAGGTGTCGGTGATGACCAGGATGATTCCGTCTCCGGACTGGTTCATAGGAGTGGACGGCTTCGACCTTTGCGTGGACGGCAACTGGCTGGACAGCATTACTATCGAGGTGAGTTAAAATATCACAAAATGAAGAATCGTAACCATAAAAGACAGGCTGCAAAAAGCGCGATTTTAAGCATCATATTTCTAAAAAAATCGGTCTTCCTTCTAACAATTTTTCAGTCCTGTAAAATGTTAATAGGAATCCATAGAATATTAGATTTATCGTTGTTTTATTTTCCTCGAATAATTTACTAGGTATTTATTGAAAGAAAATCGTTTTAGAGAATCGTAACGGAAATTTGACAAATAATCATTTTTTTTTAAGTTTAAATTTTCCATTCTTAATTTTATTCAAGTAAAAAAATATAATAGTAACATAAAAAAATATTGCAATACGTTTTGAAAACCGACTAAAATGTTTGAAATAATTTCTATTTTGTGATTGTGAATTTTTAGTAACTACGAAAATATTTGTGTGATATTTAAAACGAAAAAACGTGGGAAGCATTTAACTTGGTAAAAACATATGTTTACAGATAATTGGTGCAGATAAGTCACAATGACTTTAATGTGACGAATTGGAAATTTTGGTGGTAGGTTTCTACCACCAAACCCGATAGTTTGGTGACCCGATCCTTCAAGTTTTCAATGACTGATTTATTAGTTGCCGTTACACGCTTTGTCTATTTTTGTAAAGAAGAAAAAATATCAAAGGCAACGTTTTTGAAACAGAGATTTACATTTTATATGCGAATGGAGCCGATTTGAGCCTTGAAATTTTCCGTGTAGATAAATCTATACAAATACTTTAAAATGCCAGTCGGATTTTTCGAAATAATTCCTAGTCTTCATTTTAAACAAAAAGAGAAGTTTTGTCGCACATGACCTTTAAAAATAAGCAAACGTGGGCTTTTTTTAGTATATCGCGGTACCGTGATATGCGCGCAAATGGGGGTTCTATAGTAATATTTTATCCCTGCGTCATCTTAATAAACAAGTAATTTAACAAATTTTAATTACAATTGTAATATTTGTAAGAATGTATTTACTATTGCACGCGCTCGACGTTTATTAGCGCCGCACGAGGTGCTTATAAATTTTCTTACCTGGCAACGACCCGTTGTTCGGCGAGCTCATCAGGTGGAGCCACTGGACGCCGGCACGGACAACGGGTTCACGTTCACCGCGCCCAACTGGCCGACGGCGCCGCAGGGCGTGGCCTACCGCATCACGGCGCGCTACCCCGCGCACCCCGCCGGCTCCTTCTTCTACCCGCACCTCCGCAGGCTACCTCCGATCGCTACCTTTCAGTTCATAAAGGTGAGTATGAGGGGCTTCGGAACGCCGTGCAACAGGTTTCGGTTTTCGCCGCGCTGCCAAATATATCGATTGTAAGTTACTTTTACTCAATTTGGTACTGTATCTTGTTTTGCGGATTTCAGTAATGTTTGTTGTGAATCAGGCGTAGACAGATGGTCGGCATCGGAAACATCGACAGGATTCGAATCGAGGACCGGGAGCCTCTAGTGAGATTGGAACTATAATCGAAAACAATACCGGTATCAGCATCGTTGAGAGCGAGATCATGAATATCTAATCATGAACATCTAATAAATGTATCTCATAAAACATTATGAAATTCATTCTTCGCCCACTGGGGTGGTATTTATACGGTACCTCGAGCGAACAGACTCCGCTCGAGGTTCCGAATAAATAATAAATAAGTGTCGTAAGGAATTGAATTTAAAATAATGCGCACTTACTCTTAACACCAGTTACTTACTCGTTGACGTTCTAATCACTTAACTGTACACTTACAGACTAATGTAAATCGATATATATATATATAATGAAAATAGGTTGTCTTTGTTCGCCAATCACGTAAAAACTATTAAACGTATAGACATGGGACTGGGACCATTCGAAGCGGAATGATTTGTAGATGGTTCTAGGCTACTCATTTCTTGAATTCTGTAAATCCTTCGCCATTTTATTTATAAATAAAAATTACCCAGCGAAGCGGGCGGGTTAGCTAGTGTATATATAGGTATGATGTTTTTTTTTGAATGTACACAAATGCCTTAATTTCATATAAAGTTTGAGTTATATCTGAACTATTTGTTAGCTCATTAAACAATCTTAGTTTACCGGTCTTTGCAAACGTCTATTAATTATTTTATTTTCATTTTACGAAATGTCAATTTTGCATTGACTAGATAAAATGTTTAATGTTTTACAGCAGTTGGTTACGTTTCTCTAAGCATTATCTAATTTCAGAGCAGCATTCCCATATATTTTTTACATAACTCTCTCATTTTATGTATGTGACAATTTACTAAAAAAATATATATAACTCGACGTTATTCAAAAGTCAATATTGCATACAATTTACCCCCCCTCATTAATTGTCTGTGTGTCCCAGCGATATACTTTATATTCCACCTCTGTGTGATATAACGCGGAACTAGCTTCCTTTCTGACGATTCGACGAAATTCCCTGACGAGATTTTAAAATATTTTTCCTCCTCTTGCATCTTAGCTTCGAGAGTACGAGCTAACAGAGGTGTTCCACCGGACGAGCGACGAGCGCCGCTACGACGTGCTGCAGCTGGACCGCCTCGCGCACAACAGCATCGACGTGCTGGACGGCAACCGGGCGCTGGCGGTGGCCGAGGAGGCGGAGCGCGCCGAGCAGGCGCCCGGCGTGTACGTCGACGGCAGGATGACCACGGCCGACGCATCCTACTCCTACTATTCTATGTCAGTATACAAATACTAAGGATCGATGGAGGCATTAGATTAATATTGTTACAACATAATGTAGATTAATGTAACAAAAAAGACAGATTATGATATTATTTATTTTTGGGAAATAGTAGATAAGTGTTTCGTTTGCATCATCGCCCCGCAAAGACATACTTTTCCCACCATTCCTGTATTGCAGATCGCGATGCTTCAACCTTGAACCTCTTGCGCCGGTCCATTGCGGATTACGTTAGCATGCGTCGCGATAAGGTCCGGCTTAAGCTCCTTCGTGATGAGACGGCTTGACGTATTTTTCGAAGCACTGGGCAAATGGTCTAATTCAACTCACATTAAAAAGCGTTATTATTCGCCCGTGGCTCATTATTTTTTTATAATGCAACCCCAAAACGTAACTTTTCACTTCCGACCGACCGCCGAATAGGTAGGTAGGCAAGAAAAATTTCCAGAGGCCCGTGGGAGCCTCGGGACGATAATGTAGTCGTGATCAGCCAGGAAAAAAAAACTATTAGGCATAAGAGACGGGACCCTTTCAGGAGCGCTCGAGTTCGGGGATTTGTCCCCTTAATCCGGCGCTTCGGCGGCCCGCTTACGGTTTTACCGTATGTGATTACATTTTCATATTTCGGCGGAGTTACGCACTCCGCGCGGCACCGGCCGACAAAGACCGCCTCGTGTATTGATATTGTGGTGCATGAATAATCCTATCGTTTCGTGGGAACGGCTTCGTTTCGTAGAGCAGAAAAAAATAGAAACGTTGCACTGTTTCGGTAATCATGCGTCTGTGACTGACTTCGTGTGTCAGAGTACACGCGGTGGAGGACTGGCGAGGGGGTCAGTGAAGTTATATTCTGTCGGGTTGTCGTCAACAGAAACATATGAAATACACAAGTTGCGAATTATAAAACCGTTTAGTGTTGATAGAATTTGATTAATTTTGTAAATTTCCACTCACTATAATATTGAAAAAATAATCTAACTCCGAACGGACCCTCAAATATCACAAACGGTTATAAACGAGCCCCTCAATCTCAAATGAGATTGCGGGAGCGTGCACACTTCCAGTATGGTAACAAGAACACGGCGTCGAAGAAGTTTGAATTTATAGGTAATTCAATAAAAAGGAAAAAACATTAAAAATGGGTATTAATTTTTCCTATGCGTTGTATATAATATTTTAATATAAAAAAAAACTAGCGAATGCTTGCGGTTTCGTCCGCGTGGACGTGAGATTAATCCTTTTATATTTTATATTATCCATTTCGTACTAGTCTAATCTTGCTGTCAAATCTGATTTTGATCCCTTTTCCTCTATCGATTTCGTTCTCGGTCATTACTTCCATTCCGACTCTGATCCCGCCCGGAATCACGATCTCAGTCACTCCCGATTCAACACCGATCAAATTATCTCAGAAGAAAGCATACTCTTACACCATACGCACGTTTTTTAATATGAAACAATCTCTGTCCTGTAGTTCTGCCCGCCTTCAAACCTCGCACCAGTGTTGATACTCATGATACGGATCTTCTCTTGGATGTTGTTGCTATCGGCAAAAGGTATAAAAATAAGGATTCTTTCTATATTCGCGTGCGTGAGCGGCGGGAAAAAGCTAGTGCATACTAAGACCTGGCCAGATAACATTTTCCATGGTTATTTTTCTTACTAAATATTATGCAGAATCATGTAAATCGGACTAATTATTTAAGCGCACAAACGGACAGACCGACAGAGAGTCATCATATTTTATAATATATAAGAATGTATGACGTGTAGCGTCAACGCGAGCACGACGGAAGAGCCGAGATCGGCCAACGAGCTGCCCTCGCCGGAGCCGAACGCCGGGCAGCGCTCGGCGCTGCGCAGCCTGGCGCGCCGGTACCGCGCGCGCCGCCGCCGGCCGCGCCCCGACCACGCCGACCCCGCCGAGAGGAGGAAGCGGAAAAGAGCCAGTGAGGGTCTTGTCACTTCCCGCGGGTGCAGCGCGCCGGCGCCTTTGTCGAACACACTGTGCACTGAAAACGCGACATAACTATAAAGATAAAAAGCTACGAAATCTAATAGCACAGTTGACTGATGAAGCTTCTCACGTGTTACGTGTAAAATCTAATTTTATTAATGAATATAGTACAATTTCTATAATTATAGTAGCTTCTATTATTATAGTAAAGATAATTACGAGTAGAATTATGTTTTAAGTTATGAGCTACAAGAAGAATGCTTTCTTTACGTTATTTTAGTATTTGTGAAAAATACACAAGTTGTTATCGCACACACCTACAAATGAAGAGCGCATGTAACATACGCTGCACAAATTAACGGTGATGGTGACATTGTTTTCTCAATTTACTTCCAGGCTGTGGCCGACCTTACGTTTTATATACATATTTAAAACGGAATCGATTTTTTGTCCAAGGATCAGATACAAACTACTGAAGTTATCGGCGTGGAATAGTGAACATGCCACACAATAATAATATAGAAAATGATAAATGTCCGTTCCAACAGAGTTACTAGACTGCCGGGTGTCGGAGTGGGCCGAGTGGAGCGAGTGCCGAGGCGAAGGCTGCGTCGGCTCGGCGCTGCGCACGCGCCGGGTGATCCGCCGACAGCGGCCGGGCGGTGCGCCCTGCCCCCCCACGGCGCAGTCGCGGTGGTGCACGAAAAATTGTACCGCGCCCCCCGAAGTTTACCGACGCGATGACCTATCGTAATCTTAATTTTGGAAAACGGAATAGTCGGTGCGAATTTCAGACATCGGAGTAAAGTTTCAATTACGAGATCGAGTCGGATAGGTCGGAGCGAATCGAGAACGACTCTCTTTCGATTTCAGAGCGATAGTCGATTGCATTTCGAATTCGAATTGGAGTTCCCCTCGTGGCGGTCGTGTGACGTCAGTCTCGGGTCGTCCGCGGAGTCTTGTTTCACACACGCTCTTTGTTAAACTTTCGAATTTATATTTGCATTCTAATATGTAGTAGAAAAAAAAGGCACTGGCAATTTTCCCTTTAAAACTTGAATCCTTAGAATCCTGGAAATGTTCAAAAAATCGCGTATTTTTCTAATTGTTCAAGGCAAAATAATACATATTTTATATTAATATCCGTATATAATTGTATAGAATATTCATATATCTTGACTTTTGACGTCATGGTCGCTTTCAGACGAGCCCACCCGAAATAACGTAAATGACATTAAATATTTATTCCAGTATTAAAAATATTAAGTACTCGAGAAAATATTGACGTTAATAATATGTCTTTAGTTACTTCTGTTTTTATTTTACCGTCTCTGTCCGTCCAAACCAATTTCTATGTATCAATTAAATTAGTTTTCGTCTTCTTTTTGTTATCAAAGGTAAATAAAGAAATAATTTTAAATATTACAACTGTCGCACTGTAAATTTGGGAAGATGTATAAATTTTAACATTAATGTATAGTTAGTGGAAATGACTGTCAACGTTTATGATGATAAGTTTCAGTTGGTATCGGCTTGTAAAATATAGTTTGTCAATTACACGTAGAATTTAAAAATTGTGTAACAATGCATTTCAGCATTATTTTTTCTACCTAAAATCTACTTAAATTGTCTTTTGTCTCAGTACGACGTTTAATTTTAGAGTGGTCGATGCATGACAGTAAAAAGGATTTCTTTATAAGATACCATTTGTTAAGTAATCTAGGCTCGAATGAATAAAAATTAAAAAGGATATTGCATAATTGTATCGTATTTATTCAGATTGTTAATATGACGATGCTAGAGAAACAGACAATATTTCACGATTTTATACATATCTTTTCGCATTAAAGCTAGGCAATGATTGTGGCAACACTCAATAATGCATAGATCCCGTGTTAGTGATTATGAATCCAAAGAATTTAACGGTTATTTTCTTACTAAATAAGTGATAAAATAATGTTTGTAGTTAAAAATGATAAATTAGATTTAACATAGCGTTAGCGATTTACAAACACTTCGCCATGCCTTCTGCGATTGTATGACGTGAAAGAAATCTAAATGTAACAAAATTGTAAGTTTTAGGGTGGACGAATTTCCTTTTATTCCTCGTTTTGAGTTTGGCGATGTCAAAAAAAAAATGATTATTTCGAAGTCGCTGAAGCAATGCCAAAGATACGACATTCTAGAATTAGAATTTAAAAGGTATATGTTTATGAATAGGCGAAAAAGGAATATCCAAAAATTACAACCAAGGACAAACCCTGACATTTAAATGTAAACTTAGCGTATTAACGAGCGGAGTTTGTGTATTTTTTACAATGTAAAATATTCTGATTTCAGTAATAAAATTTCTAAATAATAAATGGTGTTTTATTTAAGATAATAAAAACGATTTTGTTGTTAAAAGGTTCCCTATGCAGAAACAAATTTATTGTTATTCAACCAATCGATTGAAGTGTATAAATTTGTTTTATATCAATGTGAATTTCTATTTTATTTTTTATTGTTAGGCTCACGCCTACTTCTTAGACCCTTCTGAGCGTAGGTGTAGACCATAGATCTCCAACGTGGTGCGATCTCTGTTTATCTATCTTACTTCACTGACATCCATCAATCTTTTCAAGCAAGCTCGTCAGCGTTGATAGCTTAAAATTTAACCCTTTTTAATATGTCACTAATTTGGATGATGTGAAATTCTTAGTGTCTTTTGGCGAGCCTTCCATCACGTACGTTGGCCCTATACATCTCTTTCGTTAGGCTACTTTAGACTTTTTCGTTCATCCTTTTCATATAGTCATATTTAGGTGTGCATTTGCGAACGCTGAAATATACAAAAACGCACAAATACCCACATTTCGATAGAAATTTATAATATAAATCCATGTCTTGTGCAGCCAACTGAGAATTGAATCACTAGATTTTATAGAATCTAGTGATTCTATCGAATCTAGTCAGAAAGATAAAATATAAGTATATTTCAGGTTCAAAGCATAAAAATGTCGTGAGGGTAACTACGTAAGTAAATTAAAATACGTAACGCACGTTTCTTGACTGTCAGATTTCTAGAACACGGCAATATTTCGAATAAAGAAAACGAAAAGCTTATTTAATTCTGATATTAAGGTAATTATCATAGATCGAAAATTCCAGAATCGAAGCGCCAAAAAGCGATATCGAAACTAAACTTTCAGTCTAAACAGGATAATTTCTGCGGCGACGGCGTTAACGCGATTACAAAAGTTTCGTGATAAATCGTAAGCTGTACGCCGCAGAAGCTCGGCGCGCGCTGCCCGAGGTCCTTCTGTAATTTAAATAGTTTACGGATTCCCAAATGATACTGAAATAATTAAGCTTGAAGCCATGCTTAAACGCTTGCTTTTATGCTTTTCATTCAAATAAATAATATTTAAAACAAAAGCGTGTACAACTTTTTGAAAATAATAATGGCGCTCAAAAAAGTAATGTAGTTAACACTTGAAATTTCTGTTTGCCGGCCAGTTTCAGTCTGAAAAACAAAATTTTGGCCGTAGTTTCAGTTTAACAGTCAGTTTCGAAACTTATCTGAAGTTGCGATACGTCGGATCACGTTTGGCATTAATCGGGCGTGGGTCTATTTTTCGCTTGGCCGACTGAACAAGATACATTTTGCTGAAAAATTAAAAATCCAAAAAAAAAAAACTGTTCTTTATTTATGAAGTTCGTGACAATACTATAAATATTTACAGTATAAAGTTGTATAGTAATTGAAAATGAGACATTTACATCTCGAGTTGAGTTAGAGAGGGCTTCAAATTGCAGTTCTTTCGTTGACAATGTCTAATTGTTTCATTTTAATGACACGGACATAAAATATGAAGGGATTTAACAAACGTTATTGTTAACTTGTATGGACGAAAACACTATTTTACACAATAAACTTATTTATTAATTAATAACTAAATGTACAACTTTTAAATAGATGTTTTAGCATTAAGAACTTTAAAGTGACAGAGGACCAAAAATTAAAGAGGGCGCCAAAGCGCATACAAGCCTATTGAAACAATATTGAAGGCGCGAAATTTAAACGTACAGCTGACATTTTATTTTAACATGTTATAATTGTCCGCGAATCTGTTAATTGAGAATATCAATCAGGTGAGATGCTACGAATTCGGCGCTTCGAGCGATGACGGTTGAGTGTTGACGCTATCGAATGTATAAATTTAATAAATTGTATATTGTTAAAAAAACAGTATTTTATTTACAAACTAGCCTTTGGACGCCGCTCTGCTTGCCAGGATACAAAATCTTTATTGAGATTTTGTTCTTTATTAAAATTTAAATCCTAAACATAGACTCAATGCCATTAGCAGTCCTGATCTTCATCCCATTGCCGATTTAAATTTCTCCCCTTTCCATCTCAATCCTTATCTTTCTTTTTCATCCCTCCTCTCCTTCAATCAAAGCGAAAAATAATCATACATTACAAAATAAAATAAAAATAATGACGTTTAAACGATTTTTTTTTTGTACAGTTTATTGCATACCAAACAGCGTATATTTATGCGAAGATAAGTAATGTCTTCTAGGATATTTCATCAAAATCCATCAAGCTGTTGTCGAATAATAGGAATACATATACACAAAGAAACAGACATACTCTAAGTAGCTTATATTTTACTAAACTGCATGTTATGTCAGTTTACCCAATGTCACTGAAATCATTTATATCATTGTCGACAAATAAGAAGATATACGGACGAAGAGACAGAGAAATAGTTAGCTTTATGAGGCGGCGTGTTTAACGGTGTATCAGATTTTATTAAAAATCGGTTTCACTATTGTCAAGTTATAAAAAAGTGTACAGACAGAAAGACAAGAGAAAAGTATCCTTTGCCGTTTTTCAGAGTCCAAACTATCTCTATAACAAATTTCATTAAAAGCATTGAGCAGTGAAAACTTTACAGATAGACAGAATTACATTCACATTTCGAATATTAGTATATCGTTAATAATATTAATTTTGTTTTAACTTTGGTTAATGAGATAAAATAGTTCTATTTTTTATCGTAACATTTACAATTTTCCCTCTCATAATACATTAAAAAAACATACAAGCTTAAAAATTTCATTACAATAATATAGTCATATCAAAACATAAAGTTCGCATACACTTTAACATGAAAACCAAAAATTAGTCTAGATCTTATCGTGATAGACGGACAGAAAAGTCAAGCCGCTTCCCTATTTCGACATAAAAAAATTATTTCAACTCAACGAAATTTCTCCCACGACAAATAACGTAAATGCATAAAAGATGTTCTCATCTAGAACCTTCATCAGAACGTGTCGCCGTGATGTGACATAATTAGTTTCGGGAGGGGGGCGGCTCATTTGCGAGGCCGACTTCTTTATTTAGCCCCGCCGGAATCGGGTCGGGAGGTCCCTCCTGACATCATTTCCGACGTCGCCGACGGACGGACGACTCCGTGATGTGAACGAGAGCCGTGGTGGCCGATCGCCCGAGCAAGAAACGATAGATTCGGATTCCGATGAAAGAGCGAATAGGTGAAACGGGTTTTTTTAAATTAAGTTCCCGGATATTATCATCGTGTTGGTGATGATGATTGTTAACGACCCCCAAACCCTAATTAGGCCAGCGTGGATGATTTAAAATTCGAGTTCATCGACCGGAGATGATAAAGATTGGTCGAGGGTGCTATATAGTCATTGACGTTACGATGCTATGAAGTGAAACATATAATAATAGTTCCGAGCCGCTAACCACTCTCGAAAACGTAATTCGTATTTTAAGAAAACAGACAATAAAGTATCTAAACGGCTCTGATATATTTCGCGGGTGTAGCGAAAGATAAGGTACATTATTCATGTTAATTTGTTTGATATATGATCAAAAAATTGGACTTATTCATATTTATTATTTGCGTCACTAATACGTTGCCGGTAGGTGCACATGAATTATGATGATATTAGACGCTTTACAAGTGGTGATAAATATTCCGATTAATTTGTTGGCGTCCTCTGCCAAAACTTACCGTTGTGAAGGTCATCACGCATCCCACTCGCTATAGCAACTCGACTCTTGTAGACGGATTAGAAATCGGATCTTAATTTATTTTTGGTTTCGCGGGGACCCATCCTATCTCACATTTTAGTTCTAGAACTCACATTTTTGTTCCTGGCGATATGATCATGGATAGACCTTGTCATCTCCATTTCGTTCTCTTTTTCAGTTATTATTACAGTACTGTTCTCAATTTCGATCCCGGTCCTGGCTCTCGATTCTATTCCGCTTTCGATTCTGATACTGTTCACGGTCACAATTCGTACGGAGCCAGGACAAATATTAGTATCGAAATATAATATATGCTTTGGGATAGTGTAGCTTTTTTAAATAGATAGGATATGTGAAGAAATTTTATACAGAATATATATATTTATATTCTGCTCCAAGTCATGCTCTATCTACTCGTAAAAACCGCATCAAAACCTGACCAATAATTTTATAATAAGATTTGAGCGAACAAACAGACAGAGATGAAAACAGGCAAAAAATTTAAAAAATCTTTGTTTTCTTTTATATTACATTCTTCTTATCGTCTGTTATCCATTTTTAATGTATAACATCAATGCACAGACAAACCGGGTCCTACTGTCTCACAACATTGCAGGTATAAGTTTACGTTCGAGATCGGGTCTATTAACCCTGGATATACATAAAATTGCAATTTTTTTCGTCCCATATGTTCGGAGTGAGTATCTTGTAACAGACGAGACGAGAGTGAATCTATAAGTTCCTTAAACTTGTATATGGAGTTTATAAAATATATTTCATAAGTCGGATTTGTAATGATTCACTTATCACGCTTTATTTCTGAAGTAATTTAACTAAAACGATAAATAAGTAATAGTTAAGATCGTTGAAACCGTAAATAAATAACCGATTGGTATTAAACAGAAAAGTTAAAAATCGCGTATTCGAATTAAATGCGACATGATTAATATTCCAAATGGATTGTCAAAAACGTTCATGGGTGTACTTCAAAAGAAAGCTTTATATCTAAAGGCACAAAGTCGAATATTAAATGCCACGGCAAACTCGAAAAGTTCAGTCCATCACTAATGCTATGCGGCCCGGAGTTCGTTACGGAGATAGAATCTTTAATTTCCTTCGCAAGTTACGTTTGTGTCATACGTTAGTATTAAGAAGTAATGGTTGAGTTTTAGTGTTGTCGTCTTTTTGAAATCGTCGAATCACTCAGCAATCGATGTTCTTCTTATACTTTTAAGGTTGTTCTGTCTGGTTTTATCAATCATTACCTGCCGCGTCACACGGCTTAATGTACACTCTTAGGCACAAAGGGAGCTATTTAATTTGGTTTAAATTGTCAATCCGCCCTTGATCACAATGTAGAACCTATAGATAGATTCAGATTCGAAACTACCGCTCTCGACCGCCCGATTAATTTCAATTAGATTCTTAGAAAATTATAAGTTTATCAGAATCGTGTCTACCATAATTACCCACGGTTATCATTCAATTGTGCACCGTTCATGACAGCTGTAACGCATGCGCGTGAGGTGAGTATTTCAGGTTTCGACTATGCTTTTACGTCAAAATTTGGAATATCTGAATAATTATACTCCGTTTTAACCCGCCTTAAACACATCGATTACCTTCTCTTCTATATTCGTCTGTGTGCAATAAATATAATAACTTCTAATGCTTTTTCTTCATGGTTCAGAAGTGTTCTATAAACACGGTTTGCCACGATAATGATAATAAATATTAATCGCGAATCCATTGCTCTATCGATTAGCCGGCGGCGCGTGATAATAAATTAAGACGCGGAGGCGACAAGCGGGCATCCGTTTTAATTGGGTCGACGGCATTCATCAAATTTTCATCGGCGCACACGAACGGGGCGTTTGGCGACGCGTAACGAACGACTCCACTCACGCCATCTAGCGCCGATAATAATAATAATATCTTCGGACATGTATAGACATCACCATCTGCTCCCAAACTAAGCAACGAGGCTTGTACTATGGGTACCAGACAGTTGATATACTTACATACGTACTTTTTTTTTGTAAATAAATACGTATAATACACAGAAACACCCAGACTCAAAACAAACTTTAATTTTTAATCAAAGAAATAAATGTTTGTCTTGTCCGGAATCGAACCCACGGCCCCAGCGCAACAGGTAGGGTCACTATCACTGCGCCAATCAGGCAGTCACACTGAGTCAGCCAGATAGAAACTGATGAACGTTTTTATAATTTTACATAGAAGGTTGTAATTAAGGTTTCGCTCGTTGTTTTCGTTGTCAGGTTTCGGACTGGCACGTCTTAATAGACAAAGGTCTCTAAATAAATAGAGATTTAAAAAAATAGAAATCTAGCGCTGACGACGAGGTAAGAACTTACTACGCTATAAGAGATTGAATTCTTTCCATTAGTAGAAAAACAGCACTAATGGAAATTATGTCATTGTTACTTAATGCGTATGGAGAGCGCTGTCTGTTTTAAATTTAAAGTGGGGCTGTTGTCGGTTCCAAATAAATCAAAAGACGGACGAGTGCGAGTTGAACTCGTAAGGAGAGGGTTCCGTACGATGAATATGCTAGTTACCATTTTTTTTACCTGAAACTTTTTTTTGTCATAACAACAACAAATGCAAAATATGAAAGTTCAATACACACAATATTGAAACAATTACAATGTTATTCTAAAACTACTGACTTTTTATTCGTATTTCCGTGATATATAAGTAAAGAATTGATTTCTGTAATTCTTCCAAAATTCTTGTGTCATTGTTTTCCGAGATGAAGGGAGAACGGTGAGTTTTAATATATTTTCTTAAATGAATCTCTGTATCAACATTATAAAATAAAGAAATATATGTGTTTAGACCTTCCCAGAAAGCTGTTTCATTTGATGTGTCTCATTGATCGATTTATAAAACCTTTTTCTTAAATTTTTTCATATGTCCTTTAAAAATGGCCCACATATTCAAAATTTAGATACTTACGCGTCCTACGTCCACACGTCCGTAAACGGGTCTTAGAAATTTACACGACTATTAATTTTTCACTTAACCTGCAAGTAGAACCGGAGCAAATTGGCTGTGACAGACGGACAGCAGACACGCGTGCGATCCCATAGGGATTCCGCTTTCTTAAAAACCTTTTACTTTCTTCGGATATACGGAACCCTAAAAGTCATAACATTTAAGTACGAGTCGTCGTCGCATTCTCTTTTTATGCTTTCAACTTAAGCGATGTCGTGTATGAAGTTCTTTTAATTTTCAATCGCAATTCTCTACTTTTCGTCAAAATTTTTAATAAGAAACTGAAATTTTGTCTGGTTATCAGTCAAATGTTCAAATATACAGAAACGATTTTTTTTAAATATTTAGCAGTGAGAAATAATAACTATTGAATATTAATAATATTCATTTTTTAAGCATTCGGTTTATATCCATATAAGGTGATTTATATAATTTACTCTTGAAATAAATAACTTAACTGAGTTTCTCTGGAAAAGGCAATGTTTTATTGCAAATAATGTTTTATATACAATATTTCACTTCAACTTTACATAACTAAAATTACTAACCTGGAAAAGAAACAACATTTAAAGTTATTATTTCATATTAATAATAACGAACAACTTAAACGTAACCTTCATATCTATCTGTCATATAACAATCGAATGACATGAGTAAAAAATTCAAATTAAATTAAGGGCCATGATCATGGCCTTCGTTTACAGCCATAAGGTGAATTACCTCTGACTATATTTGGATGGGGTATGCAGTCAGCTATGCCATGGGGCAGCATCGTACATCGCTTTAAGTTGAAGTTACAAAGCGGACTGAAAACTACAATAAGGGCATTCACGTTGAATGGAAATGTCGAATAAGTTTCAGAGTTCGTGACTTTGACTGAAGTAGTCGACAACAAGAAAGTTCTTAAAGACGTCAAACTGGCCGATTATAAATCTCACTTTTGTTTGTGCGCTTAAAACAGATAGGCGAAACAAAATATTTGCTTACCGATACCTCTATACTTTATTGGCGTACGTGGTCTTCGATATTTCTTTCTTCGTGCATTCCAAGAATGGCACCCGACCATCCTTGATACCTGTAAAAGATTAAGACTGCCGTCAAGCGCGTTAGATCTTAACATGATCTAACGGTTACAAGAACAGCTTGTTTTATAGACATAATGATTCATACAATGGTCTATACAAGCTTGACTTATACGATTAATATGTTTTTAATAGTGTTTATATTTTAGTCAGACTAAAATAATATTCACTATTCGACATTACTAAAATGTATGTGTGAAGTGATTCACGTCGGACAGCGTCCGGTCGCTTCAAATAAATCAAAGGCGCTCGCAAACGCCTCGGTTGCGTACTTACAGAATATGCAAACTTTATATTAAATAAAATAAATTCTGAGCAAAGAAAGTAATAATCTTCTATTTAATTTTAAACTCAATTAGGTTGTTTTATTGTGTCGGTTTTCTCTATATAATCCCACTAATTAGGCACAATCTATCTCACAATATTTTTTTTCTGATGAATGCGCTCGGAACTTAAAATCTTTATGCCGGTCCAGTGAAGGTTGGAGGGTGTCAGTGATCTCTGTGTACGTTCGGGGCCAACGGCTTAACGTGGTTTCCGAGGCACGGAATAAGAGTTTTCTTTTTTGGAAATTCTTAAGTTACAAGATCGCGTTACACGTATCACGATGAGCTCTTACAGCCGGTCATTGACTCGTGTGATACATGTTTCATTTAAATTTACTTCGCTTTGTCTTGTGGAGTTTTCTTCTCTCTCATGTAACGAAATGTGTCTAAACGTGACGCATCCTTGACATTTCACGCTCACTTCTCGTCCAGTTATCGCTAATCGTATCGTCGCTTAAGAAGTTTCACTTCAAAAACAAATAAATATAGAACATTTTATTGTCATACTCCGTACAGGTATTAATCTAGCTTACGCCTCCGGTCCGCTCGCCGGGATCGCAGGAAGCAGTCCCGGGGCGCCGACTGCGCCGTCGTTGGCAGTCGGCGCGCGCACGAAAACTTCCGGCGCGGGACACGCGGGGAAACTTCAAAGAGCCGGCCGATGTATGGCCGCCGTGCCTCTACAAATATCAGCAGTTTATCTTGCGACAAAGGGAGCGCGCTGTCTGCTGCCAGAAAGGATGTAGAAAGATATTTTAAAACTTTTATTTTTTTTCTATACGCAACTTGCAATGGGAAAACCAAGTTAAAAATAAGTTTAGGAATACCAGTTTCAAAGCATAATCTGATGAAAACAATGTTGTAATGTGTGATAATGTGTTGTAATGATCTACTTTTATGCAAATTCAGCACAGAAATCATTTATCTGCAAACAGTACGCACTTACACCATTTTATCATATATATTTATATTGTAAAATTAATTCTTTATATTGATTACGAATAATATTTTAATTTGTAATAATAGCAATAGTGGTAGTAGTCGTACTGGTAGTAGCAGCAACGACACTACTTTCACTGCTACTTTAGTAGTAGTGAAATTGATAATAACAATAATAGTGCTGATACATATTTTCGAATACTCTTACAAAGGCCAAATATCCTATTCGAATTTTGGTTAACTACTTATTTCTCGTACGATTTAAGAAATTCATTAGTTTATCTCACGTAAAACATTAACAGATAGTATATTTTGATCTTCCGATATTCAGATGTCACGAGAAGGAATTTCCTAATTTTTGTGCAGAATCTATATTTAGACATAACTAAAATACCATTCGCTCACTGATAAAACGGGAAATCTCAAAAACTCACAAAACCCGAGATTATGAAATTTGATCAGATAATAGTTTTTATAATGCAAGGATCCACTAACAGACAAATTTTGGAGATTAATTTTTTGAGACACCGAAGTATTTTTCACAGAATCTTGTTTTTCAAAGTACACATGACTAAAAACGTACATTACTTTCAATAATGACCAACGCGCGGCAAAAATGCAAAATGTTTGGCCACGGCCCTCGTATGTACTGTATGCAGTTCATAGGGCCGATGCACTCTCTATAAAATGCAGCCATGTTGATGTATCCAACGTGCGTACAATATACAAAATGTATATAAGGATTGCCATGACATATGCGTCACCTGTATTCGCTCACGCCGTTCCGACTGCACTACATAACCTTCAAGTTTTGAACAGGTTTTTATTATCTGGGTGCGAATAAAGGGCTTATATTCTTAATGTAATATAATGAAGAAATGTCGGTTTAAAATTTATTTACGCATAAACGCTCAATCTTGCTTAGGCGCCAATGTATGATAAAACAAAACAGATTTGTGGGGAATATTTAAGGTGCTTTTATGGTTTCATTAAATCGTATAACCTTATGAAATTGAAAAGTAAAAGTTTGAGTGTATTGTCTTCTAAAATATATTTAAATATCTTTAATTTAGGTCTCGAAAGCAATCCCTTATTTATAATGATCGTTGATCTCAAGACAAAGTTAGGCGTTTTGTTTAACTCATCTCGAAGTACACTCGCATCGTCGACGCAGGCGTTGCAATGGTAGTAACGTCGGAAGAAAATATAAGTACAGTGAACGCATAATTTCTGTATGCTGAAATTAAATTGCATGAAACTTATAAACAAAATAACTTGTTATCTTTAAAATCGGGAACAAACGGGTCTAGGACCTAAGGTGGCATTGCATAATTTAGATATTCCAATTATTATGAAAAAAAAAGAGACAGAAAGACGCTTAATGGAATTCTTCTTTCGAAGTCAAATTTCTTCGTATTCGATGTGGAAAATTTTTAGTTTCACGTTACGCTTTAAATGTGAGACGTTAAATTTACGCGCGTGTTTATGTTTATATTTCCTAGTAATATCTAAAGGAGAAAACATGCAGTTTGTGTCAAACAAAATTTATATAGTCACGTGATTTTAATAGAAACGCAATATTTGGATAATGCTTAACTACATATACGTAAAACTAAAATATAACAAGCAATTTTTTTTAATGTAACTGCATCATAGCACATTTAATACGTATAACCCAAACGATTTTCTGATAGATGTAACATTTTTTTTAGGATGTCAATGCGTATCTAAAAACATTGAAATACGATGAGCCGTCGAAACTTCTTAAAATTCCGTGTGAAATAGACGTTCACTATATTGTTTACTTACTTCTAGGACATTAAATTCCACGAACCCTCCGCTGTATTTCAATTAAGATTGACTGAGGCAAGGGATTCGCTTTAAGACGGAGGGACGGTTGACACTGACGAGTATTATAAATGTGAAATTTAAAGGGGAAACGGTGTATAAGCGTTGGAGATTCAAACCGATAGGGGAGTGCCCCAGAGGAAGGCTGTACACGAAGCTATAAGATATGGCGTTATAGCTTAGTACATTAATTTTTTAAGTGAAACTACCTTAGGCACGTTAGTGTGATTTAGTCCTATGACGTCACAGTGAAATGCTCGAGTGACACGGTCGGGTTCGCTCGGTCCTTTTTGGCTGGGCCCATCGGGCCCACGTATTCCGCTCGTTTACATAGCTGATTGCAGTTGAGCGTTTTAGATAATTTAGATATTTTAGATACGCGCGGTTATTATTGTAAAAATGAAGAATACATGTAAAATACTTGCAATAAGTTGTATATAGTGGCGAAACTGTCGATTTTATCAGTGGTTTCTGATAGTCAAAAGAACACGGTGCATTAGAAGTCAATAGTAAATTGATAATTAAAATTTGATTAAAAATTACTGCAATTTTTTATGCAATATTCTTTTATTAAAATCGATCCCACTGCCTGTAACTCATTTTGTTGCATCTGACAATGGATTTTCCTTTGGATAGAGGCATTAATTCATCTCAAATAGAGAATAATGTCAAAAATTTACTTTTTCCTGCCCACGTGGAAAAAGAAGGTTATGTACGTGTAACGGCGGAAAGTACGAGAGATCGTCGTGATAAAAATAACTAGCAAACGTTGTCCCGGGTTAGTAATTAAATTGTTTTCGCATTTTGATTTTCGATTTTAATAATAGTTGGTCATAAAAAAAATCTTATAACCATGAATTAATAATACAATAATTTACTTTCTTCTTAATTTTTTTAACCCTAAACTCTATTCCTGCATATTTTGCCAAAGAAGTTTCATTTCACGTCGTGTGTCCGATACACACTGTTTTTTTAAATACTAAATTACTATTGTAATATATATATATATATATTACAATATATGTTGTAATGTTTGTCCTATATTCATGAACGACTCCGGGAAGGGATTGTAATGCAATTTTGAATGGAAATATATTATGTTCTGAAATAGGACATAAAGTGCTTATCATCCAAAGAAATATTTTCATATAAAAAAAATGTGATAATTGGAAACTTTAAATAAATGTTAATCGACAATTAAAACAATCACTAAGAAAACGGCTGGTAATGCTACATTGACTCGATCGAAGTACATTTCCAACATTTGTGGGTGATAACCTTTATTATACTATCAACTGATTAATTATTTAATAATCAGACAACATATTTGTATTATTATAATTTTGACAATGTATATAAAAAAACTTTACACAGTGATTTATTATTCCATTATGAACCCATAATTGAATTGCAGCGACTAATATTCCCCTAGAAGGTTAATGCAAAATAATAAATTAAAATGAAAAGATACTTTCTTATGAAAGTTTATACAAGCTTCATATTTAAATTACTTATCATTTGATGTATTTACGTTGTAGTTATCTAACATATACAAATTAAAATAATTATTATTCGTATTAAAAACTGCATCATAGTGTTTTAGATGAACACGTCAGCCCGCGACGCAAGAGACACGATTCGAGCCTGTAATTCACAAGTTAGATGTAAGTTAAAATATGATTTATAACTTGATTTCTAGGAATAGGAAAACATTGCGATAAAACCTACGCAACCGTGAGGTATATCAGTATCTTTAAAGACATGTGAAGTTTCCAAAGCGCGGGGTTTGCATGTGGTTTTCTTTATTTAGGTGAGGACCTTGATCCCTCAGGAGGACGTCATATGAATGGTATAGATTAAGTGAATACATATACCATATATATTCTAGCTCAGAGAGCTCACTTCTTGGAGTTTAGGAATATCGGGAACTTCAGTTCTTCAATCTAAGATAAGGGGAATATAATTATGTTTATTTGATAAGTTCTTCCATTTCTTCGCTTATGAATCTCGTGTATACTCAGTCTATTGCATCAATATATAACAATCCACTTTGCATCACTATCGAGGTTACTGAACTTGGACGTGAGCCTTCGTCAACTCTTTTTTCCTATCTCTATTAACTTTCAACTTCCGACTGTTCTCTTATTTTTCGCCATTTCGTCTTCTAGACCCAAGTTTGAATTTAACTCAAATCCAAACAGAACGGGAACCCTGCACATTCGCTAGACTAAGCACGTAGGCCGGACTTACACCTATCTCAACTACTAATATATATGTATATGAAAAGGGAGACAGTGTTGGTTGCAAAAATTAGAAGAATATACACATTAGTGTTATTACCAAATACGTTGACAGCGGCGAAGCTTCATATCGTGTCGCACGATGTGCGAACCCCCCTAACACTCTGTTATGTGTATGTTTGTATCGAATACGAGTGGATGGTAAGGTAATGGTCCGGAAAGAGAGTAAATCAAATTACGCGTTAACGGAAAACAGGAAAAGTTCGCTTACTAAAACCGAGACCTTCATTACGGCTCTTGAACGTTCGGCGGGAGCCCGGAAATAGTTCGCCTGTGCGACGACCTTTTGCTATGCTTTTTATTATAGTATAGTGATCGTTTAGGCAATAGTCTCCGGACGCAGGAGGCAAACATCGCTAACGATACAACAATTTAAATTCTAATGTCAATTGCGAGTTGATTCTCTCGGCGGCCGTGCGTGTGTGTGGTAATTACTAATCCTACTCTCGTAATTTCTCAAGGCCTATAAGACATGTGTCTATATAAGATTAATCGCTAACACGACCGCTGTCTTTATAATTTTTTTATGCATTTCGATATCGAAAAGCATAAAAAATCAAACAGATGTCATTATATCTACCTCGGGTTAAACGGAATGGCATCTGTTTTGAGCATATCGCTTCGACGGATCGCGCGCATTCAACTCTAACTCATCTATAATACTATTAAACCCTCATGGCCACCAGTGTTAACAATGCAGGACGAAAGAACAAAAAGGTCTTTTTCCCCTTTAAATTCACTAGAAAAAGGGGTGAATAGGAAAAAAAAAAGAAATTACAACAGCAAACAAACATTCAGACGAAATTACACCGCGCAACATATTATTGTTCACCGCCCGCATCTCCAATTTATTTACGAAATAATGCAAAGCCGCACTCGATCCGCGGCCGAATAAAAGCTTAGTCGATACGCGAATCGGCGAAAATAAAGCCTTAATTAAGTCAGATTGTCGTGGAGTACTCGTTATTTCGCTTGTTAACTTTAATTGATACCGCCTCTCTACTTTAACTGAAATCCGCTCGCAGGGGATTATGTACTTGGATTTACATACAGTCGCACAGGTGGGGCCGGCGTGCGGTTGCGTCACTGCTATAACGTGACCTATTTGTTGTAGAATCGATACTTTTTAGGCACATCACTGATTAACCTTCATCGGGAAAGCGCTTCTATGACATCACTATTTGTAAAGCGCGAATCGATATACTGAAAAGCCGGTTTTTCGAAAGTTCTTATGACGGATAATAATTACAAAGCCAATGGAAGTTGATTAGGAACTAAATTAAGTGTACTTTATGAATAATAAATTACATTTATTTAAATCTAGAAATACGCAAAAAAAAATATAGTGTTATTACTACTTGTTTTTTAATGAGTGAGTGGTGCTGCCTTCATTACACAAGTAGTCCATTCATGCATCGATCTGCATAATATTATTTTAACTTTTAAGAGTTATGAAATGCGTATTCATTATTTTGAGAAATTCGGCAATATAAAAACTGTTTTTAACATATGTACCATCCTGTTTTTGACGAGGACGAAGTAATGTACCCATTAATTTTATTATAAATGATAATCATTATTTTATGTATATAATTTATTTTTATTTGAAAGTACATTCAATTATGTCGGTTTTCTGCCATAAACAAAAATAACTGTTGAACATAATAGATTCCACAATAGTATCGTATTTAGAATAAGTCCATGAATAAGGTACCGAAAGCTTATTATAAACATTTATTATTATCGTAAACAATGTTTTTTTATTAACTTAGTTCATTTTTTAAAATGATCTATTATTTGTCGTCGTTATATCGGTACAAAGTTTCCGGATAATAAATATATGTATTAATATATGTCGGCAATTTTTTTTTCAGAAAACCTTTGAAAGGTCAGAACATCTTTACCAGCGGTGTGCTTCAAACTCTCATTTACAATAATAATAGCTAACCGTTAAACTTAAGAAGTAAATATGTTAAAATATAGGTAATCTTAGAGATATAAGTAGCCTTTTATTAATTTAATGTCACAAATGTCAATATTTTTAACACTAACTTAGTCAACTTGTTATTGTGGAGTTAAAACAGCGTATAACAGTTAATTATTTCAAATTAGAGTTTGAAGCGCACCGCTGTATATGCAGTAACATTTAAATACGTCGACACATCGTGTGAAAATAATTAAAGACAGGAGAGCAATTAAAAACGCCGCTGTTAAAAAATGCCACGGTGACCATCGGCCGCGAGTGCGCCGGCGCGTTGCGAGCAATTTCAAAAAACCAGAACTTTCGCATGATCAAGGAAAGAACAGCTTGTTGGACGTGACATTACATGAGATGTACCCATTTTTTATTAGGGAATCATAAATTGTATACTATAATATAAATACAGTGGAAAATGGGGATAAAACAAACATAAAGTACAGAACAACGCACGAAACTATGCCGCTGTGAAGTTAGTCACGAAAGCGTCGCAAGCAATGGTGCAAAATAAGAACGCGGCGGAGAAGAAGGAAGAGTCGGGGAGCATTGACCCAGCGCATTGCATCATTTGCAGGCAATTCAGAGCTGCAGAATTTCGTGCGTTGTAGTGTACTATATTTAATGTTTCCTTTTATTGATTTAAAGCTTGAAATAAATTTGTCTTTAATTTCTACATAAATTATGTAATTGGAATAATATTGTCTGTGTTACAGGTGAATCGACATAATGCATGCTTACAATAGATTATATCCGTGATTTTTTTTGTTATTGTTTGATATTTTCTTTAAATTTTCGGAAAGCAATGAGGCAATTTTGTCAAATCTTTGTAGTTGAGTATTTTGTTACACATAACTTAAAAAATTTTAACTACGAATTAGTGACAGTTTTATATTAATTTGATAGGCGAGACTGACAAAAAAAAATGTTTCTAACTGTCGCTGTCCTATCTCTGCGCATATCATCGCTCGGTTGCCCACATCCGTTAGGACGTTACAGCGATTAAGCAATTAGTGCACTTAAATGCAATTACGACGACCGATCGCCGCCGGGCAGTTCAAAGCGCGCTCTAAACAAGCCAATGGG
This sequence comes from Eumeta japonica, assembly GCA_005406025.1. NCBI lineage: Eukaryota > Metazoa > Arthropoda > Insecta > Lepidoptera > Psychidae > Eumeta > Eumeta japonica. The sequence continues at coordinate 271,730 of BGZK01000586.1, read as the reverse complement.
CCGCGGCGCGCGCGCCGGCGATCGCTGCGTATGATGGCGCCACATACGGTGCGTACTTATTGCTTTGGAATTCACTCCTGACAGATTTAATCGGTGTCGTATACAATTTAAATTTTTTATAGTTAAGCATCTATGTTTACTTAGTACACCAAATTTTCTTGTTGTTCTTAGCGTCAGTCATCTGACTATGATGAATGTTTCTGGAACTATAATACCTACTTGATTTGTTTTTAATGATTCTAAATAAAATTTGGAAAACAATAGTTTTTTAGTTTCCTCTTCAGTTTCGTTTAATTTAAAAGAACTTGGATGTAATTCAGTTAATCCTGGACGAAATATCATTTTAAATATCTGAAAACTCCCTTTTCTGGAGTTTTTTAAATAACTGATGATCATAGTGAGCCATCAACATTTTGGACTATAGATATCTAAAATTATAAAAGTTTCTGTATAGTCACCGGTTACAAAATGTTTATGTTTCACTTTTCTACGTCCTCTTTTGTGCAGAAGAGCCGCACGGACAGAGCATGACGCAGGAGTGACCGCGTCATATATCCAATATTTTAACAATCCGCACCAAAATTATTGTAAATTACTTGTAATGCAGCTTGATGTTGATACGAATATAATCATATTATATTCGTATCGAAATTAAGTGTTTCAAACCCCAAAAATAAAAATACACTCCGTTTAATAAAAAAATGTTTTTTTTTTTTTGCGGAGGAACACGTTCCCGCACGCCACGAAGCAATGGACTGAGAAAAAATTGAAGCGAGCCAGTGGACAAAATCGAGATCAAACGTGGTTTGACAGATGTCGCTTGAAAAAATGTTATAACACATATTTCATTATAATTATTATTTCATACATTAAGGATATAATCATACTTAATCAAGAATTATCTTTTTTATGTCTATGAGACTTCATTTATAACTAAATAATAATACAGTACGACCAGTTACAAATCATTAACTATATGGAATATCAAAAGATGAATTAAAAATTTTATATAAAAACATTTTATAGAACAGTTCACTCTAAAACAAAAATTAATAGATAACATAAAACTTGCCCTTAATATACATAAATTAAATAAATAAAGTAATAATTACAAATCTAAATTTTAAATATATAGCACCGCGTCTAGACTAACCCATATTGGTAATATTGATGTGTTGATTTATCATAGAAGGACGTCGAATCAGGTAAGATGCAAAATGAGTCTCACTAGCCCAAATTCTTTACAAGGGATTGAACACAGTGTCTCAAGCTGCAGGGATGAATAAGTACACGTTTTCTAATATGATATATATCACACAATTCTATTTGACCACAGATTCAACAAGGCAGATTGTTTCTCGTAAGATTTTATGTAGATTGAAGGCTGCAAACGTATTAACTCCAGCGGCATTCCAGCTAAGACAAAGACCGTTAGTCCGTTTGGTCGCTTACCGTTTGAGTGGCTAAGGCACCCGGTCTTAGGCTTCTTAATGAGATTACAAAAACGTCTTATTGTTAGTATACGTAGCTCGAACTATGATTCAGCCAACTTAAGCTCTATTAAATCTAGAACAATATTGGGCCTACGTCCTTGGGATCTATATAGATTATTGACACTCGCTTCGCAGCGTAAAGTCGCTCTAATTTCACTTTTATATTACCAGCACCATATAGGTACAATAGAATTACAATACACTGCCCACTTTGATCTATTTACGTCCAAAACCCCTTTTCAGCTATTCTTTTTGGACATGCAAAAGTGTCTCCACTTAAAAATTCAAAATGACACATGACATTCAGCACTTTCTATATCTCACAGTATACATGTTTTCAGAATCCCATGGGCTATCAGTGTAGTGGTGGCTGAGCGGTCAACTTATCGGCTTCGATCACGTTTGGGCAAAGTGAGCAAAGAGTTTTCATTAAACTAGTTCAAATTAAATCCGTTGCTTCGGTGTCGCAGAGAGTATCTTAACCCTTTGATTCTGAACATCGGGAAAAGGTTGTTGAAAACTTCCGACCCGCACTAAGTCAGCGCGGAGGACTTAAAACTCGAACACCCTTAACGGTAGTAAAAAGAATCCAGCAAGGTATTGTGTCACAGTAGGACGATATAGACCTGTCACAGAGCATAACCCACTAAACTAAGACTTCCCACTCGTAAACGCTCGAATTGACTACGCACCAGAAATTTCAAAAATATTAGCCTTTACGGACGTTTTCATAGTACAAAAGGCAGTCAGTCGACCGTAATATATTTCGAAATTTGTGCAATATTGCTAGCTCCAGCTTTTGTGTGGTTGCGCCATATAGTAAATAGAAACCCGAAAAGTAGTCGTTTTAAAACCCCGCCGTGTTCCCGACGGCAGCACCGTCGCCGCCTGGCTTCATTATCATTTTGATTCGAAGCTGGCGGCGGACAAGGCTTTTGATTTACAGGCTGGAAACGTGTCGGCGGCACTCCGGATTTTACGTCCTTTTAAGTTATTGCTCTACTTTAAAGCCTATCGATTTTTTTAGCAATATCTTTTCGTTTGTTTAGAAATTGCAACTGGAACCCGGAGAAGTATTCAAATCCAATTTATGGTAACAAAACGACAGTGATAATTCACAAGTTTTGTTACAACTACACCGTTTTTATTTGTAAACACAGTCACAAATATAAAACAATACAAAATCAACTATATAAAATCAAAGAAATTTCAACGATGAATTTAACTAACTTCTGTTAATGTTTGATTATATAATACGTTTTAACATTTTGAATCTGATTTGAAAATAATAATATTATAATCTGTTTGTACTAAACTGTACTAAATAGTTAAAGTGCGTAATTATGTTTTTGTATTTCTTTATAAGAAATAATGTCAAGGACTACTGCATCGACTTTAGGAGTTTTTTTTTTACTAAATAAATACATTATTGTACAATATAGAATAATTTTATAAGTTATTTAGACGACTGTTAAATTAAATAATTTGAATCTGATTTTTTAGAGGTCTTGTCATCATAAATGTCAGCATCTTTTATGTCATAAATTGTAAAACATTACAGAAAACTAGAAAAATTACTTTAAAATAAAAATAGAAAAAAAATACCTAAATTGACACCAATCTGTCTCAAATTTTGACAACTAAGAAATGAGAGGCGCCTTCCATTAAAAATTTTTTGATAATCATCCTCATTGAGATTGAGAGGAAAATTGAAACAAGCACTGTATCGGAATTTATATCTAAAACGGAGCCGGGATCGAAAACGTGATAGAAAGACATATGAGATAAAGGAATTTATTTTAACGCCCACGCTGAAGAGGTCACGCAAGAAGGCTAATTACTATATTAAATTTTAAAGTAGCTGTCGTACTTTATAATTAACGTATCTTTAAAAAATATATTAATACGTTGTGCTATAATAATATGCATATAGTATCAGAAACAAGTTGGGTATAATAAAAAATAACTAGTTACAAGTACGTCTGCCTGTTTGGTTTGTATTTTAATCTTATATGCTTGTTCCGTGTGCCAGCAAGTATGAAGACGTAAATAGAAAATAAAATAAAATACGCCTATAAATTACCAAAATTAAATCGTTACTTTTTGCACAAAACAAAAAAAAACCTTTTCTTACTGAATAGTGACATCGAATAGCGATGCTGAGGAAGAATATTTAGGACGTGTATGAAAACTATCTACAATTTCGCCATTTTTGTAATCAGTCTTACTGATTCATATGGCCATAGATTTCGATTATCAATGGCCGTAGATTTGATTCTTAATGGCCATAGACTTCAGTAAAACAAAAGCTCGTATCCTATTTCACCGCCTTTTTTCCGTAGCGAGCATTTAATTCTTTGCACTGGCGAATCCCAAAAACAAATACGGAACGCAGGGAGCGGGCGCGGCGCGCTGCAGCGCCTACAGCCCGCGGCGACAGCGCAACATAAATCACCGGCCGACGACAGCCAGGTGTAGCCGTTGAATACGAACGATAATGAAGAGTACGCTAATGCTCGCCGGGGAAACGGAAAAAAATACGACGCAATTAAATCGGAATGAGGGTACGCGAACGGCGACGGGGCAAGCGAAAGGCGACCGTTAAAGAAAATGGCGGACGCAATAGAAGTGTGACACGGGGCGAGATGATGTAAAGCGGGAACTCCATCGTTCTTTGAAATATTTTTCAGGAGCTGATTGTACAGGATGACTTTCTAATGCAGACTTTTACCCGGACATATTTGGTAAGAGGTGATTTTAAATAAGTGTTTCTGGTTGTCTTTTGCTTTTCTACTACAGAAAAGTTTGATTGTTCGTTTCGAGAAGAAGAAAAATTAAGCATCAAAAGTTGAACGTGTTTTGAGTTTAGGTGTCGGCCGAGTGGTTATTAAATAGTTCACAAAGAATGAAGTATTTAAACTGTTTTATGTAATCTTTATTTTTTAACTCTTATATAATTAAAAATCTATTAAACATTAGCACAATCTGTTTATTGTTCTGTTAAAATATAAGTTCAATTTTTCCTAGTGCAGCAGTTTTAATGACAAAGGAAAATCGTAAATTTACTCTTAATTTTTAAGAAAATAGTTTAAAATTAGGAAATAAATGCTAATGTAATTTTTGTAAACAACTTTTTCCAATGATCTTACTCTCCAATCATTTCTCAAAAGCATAAAAATAAATTCTAATTTTTACGACTCCTAAAAGCCTTAGCAAAATATATTACGGTCTGATATGTAAATATTTTTAAGTTTTTTTTAAGTAAGGCTTAGAGAGATTCGTGTGTGACGTGCGAACAGACGCTATAAAAAATTATAAGAGCTACCACGTTTTTCCTTTCGCAGTAGGAAATTTATAATAAAATGCAAAATCAATGTTTTATAGAGGTTTTCAGTTTTAAAAAAATTTGGTTGCCTGTAAAGTCGGTATACGGGCGAAAGTTTTACGTGACAACGACTTTGAATGGTAAAATCATTTTAATGTGAATATTCATTCGTATAGTAGGAAGAAGGATGAAATAATAGTAACAATTTAAAACATTTATTTATACAAAGAATTATATTTAAAACATTAATTTATACAAAGAATCTCGCACTGAATTTCATATTAACAAAATTTTATTTTTACCTTTACACATACATACGTATTTATATACAAATATACATACAATAACTTGCAATACATTTGCAAGCTATGCACTAATTCTCTAGTGCTGCGCGCGCGGCAGACCGATCATAGTTGAGTGGGAGAGAGACGCAAGGCATTCGGCGGGCCTCTCTCTCGTTCGGTGACTCATCGTTACGTTACCGAGCGTTACACCTTTTTCATAAGTGACTCCCAGTCGCAACCTAATTTAAGACGTTGTCACGTCAAAAAAATGTTATAATATGTTGTTTTTACTGTTAAAGTAAGTCGCGAGATGCGTTAATCAAGAGTCTGCGCTTGTAATCGAGGTATTTCTCATATTGAAATAGATAGTTTTTGGTCCGTTTTATAAATTTAACTGAAGACGTTGTTTGGTTTAGCCATTAAACGTTGGACATCGACCTCCCCCAGGACTGGAGTTTTCGCAGTATCCTGACTGGCCAGACATTATTTTTACATAACATCCAGGATCATCCATGATGAACAACTATACCAGTTCGTCAATCCATTTAGTAGGAAATAGTTCCACGCTTTGACGTCGACGATGACGTGATCGCCACTCATCAATCTTTGTTTCTCAGCAGTTATCGGATCTACAAGAGACGTACTATACCATTTTTTACATTTAATTTGTATTTTTGTGAGCTATGTCGGCTAGTCTGTTACTTAGCCAATTTCTTCGTTTCGGGTCTTATCTTGCGTAGTAACTCTGAGTATACCCCGCAGACGTTCACTGTAAAAAAAAAATCATATAGTTTCAACAAAATCTTGTTATTGACTTTTGTATCTTAACAAAAGTAATTTGATAAATTACATGAACAAAATTAGTACTAAATTAGTTTTGTTAAAAGTACTAAAATCATTCAATAGCTTATACCAAACACCTCTAGTGATATATACTAATGACATATAGTTAAAATATATACAGTATATATATTCCTAGTAAATATTACTGTAATCGTTAAGTAAAAAAAAAAACCCTTTTGAATATTTTACAAATAATTATTGTAAGTTTGCTCAAAGTTTTACTTTAAATTAATATAATATGAATTAGTAAAATTCACTATAACATGGATTAAATTTACATTAATAAATTGACTTTTGAAAGAATAACTTTTAATATGTGATTTTAAGTTTGTTTATAAAACCAACAGCTAGGAATCATGTCTGCTATCCATATATCACTACTGGCAACACGTATTCAATAACTATAGTCTCTAGGCACTGAAATAAATTGGACATGGAGATGTCTCGCGATTTTCCGAACCCTGTCCAGATGAATTTTTCGTGTAACCTCCTTATAGAACTTGGTCTACCCAATGAGGCAGCTTGTCCCAAGTATTCGTGAATGTTTTTGATTGGAGTATTCTCAACTATCACTGGAATGGGTACCACATGGCCATTTAATGTGATTTTCGTGTCATTTATGTATATTCTATACCGACTTTTTGAGATACTCTACTGATGTATCTGAATATTGTGTCGAGATGATTCATCTATTTCATCATATGACCAAACTGTCATCAAATAGAAGGTGATTGACTTATTTACCATTTATATTGATGGTGTTTCATATGAAATTCAAAAGCTTGACGATGTCTTCCAATGCAGTGGTGGAGAGTTTCGTAGATATTTGCAATTGGGTTTATTTTATGCGTTCATTTTTTACTGAGATTGACATAGTGACATTGTTGTAAAAATATGTCAGATATTATTAATGTTATTATAAAGTATCTGAAAAAAATATAGTGCACTCAGTGAGTTAATGAAAGATTCGGTAGTTCATATACGCAAAGCATCACCACCGATTATACTCCTCGATCTTTTGTATAACTTAAGGGTATGGATAAAATCCATGGTCTTGAAGCATTTTAGAAAACGGCTTGTTCGAGTGGGTCATTGTCATCAAATGTACAAGTAAAACGGATAGTAATACGTCTAGAAAACAACTTATGGCTGTGACTTAAAAGCACAATTCTTCAGTAAAGTTTTTGGAGTACGGTATTACCACACACCTGCTCCTCGTTTCAAGCACTGTACCTTGGAATATGACGGAATTTCATAGAGCATTGTGTAACACAGCTGCAGAATTATAATGAGTATAATTTCATAAAGAAGTCTGTGTAATTTAAGAAGAGATGAGTTATTATAAAATAATGAACGATCCAAGGAATTGCGAAATAAAAACATTCTCTGTTAGATCCTTTACTTATAAATGTATAGGTATTATTGCGGATCGGTATGGTATACATTTAGACATAAACTTAAGGGTACTTAACTTTATTTAGCTGTTGGAAAAAAAAACGGCCCGACTTAAGCGTTCTTTCGCTTCCAAATCGCTCTACATTATTTTATTAGGGGTTCTTCTGCGCCGATGTAAATCAATTTAGGGCGGGCGGGCCCCGGAGCCCGTTAATTTGATACCGTGCTCAATAACCGTACTCTCATTCCGCTCCGTTCATCATAATTACAATTTCCCTTTTGTGAACTGAATGTGATTAATTACAAAATAATTACTATCCATTTCAAAGACTTCGTGCGTTTGTCTACTTGTCCGTTCGTTGCACGAGTGACGCGAACGTAACGTTCTTAATGTCAATAAAAGCCTTCAACCCACTGGTGTGTCCTCTTGGATTGCTACTGTCCATGGACGACGGTGACCATCTGCTTTGATTTGGGCCCACATGCTCATCTACCTCTTAAAAACCTCTTAAAAGAAATATCGAATTTCATAAAATATTATTACGTTGGAGTGGCTACACGGAATAAATATTGTAATAAAATAAAATGTACAATAAAAATTAAATGATCATCCAAAGTGTTGAATGAATTTTATAAATGTATTTATGATAGAGTTTATAGCTGAACTATGGAAAGGTAATTAAACTAAAAACATGTTTAGTTTTTTTCTAAAATCAGCCAGCCGATATTTATGCTACCTTTAGTTAGAAACTGGAGTCAGTATAGGTAATGTGTTAATAAATAAAGTGTGAAAGGGTAAGTTTCTTCTGTTTGTCTTCCGTTCTCAGTTTTCTTTGCTTGATACGGAGCTTTTAGCCTTCCTTTTTGGAGGTTAGCGTGGTTCATTCGCAATCTTTTAGTATCTACATTGCTCTATGCTAATGTGGCCTATTTCCTTTGGTTTTTATTGTGGTAACTCGTATGTGATCCAAGAAATCTTTCTTTTCTAAGTTTGTTTCCTCAATTAATCTTTCATACTTCATTTTCTTTGCGTAGTATAAATTTTCGGTGTTATTGAAAGTTGCTAGAGTTCATCCACAGCCTTCCTAGTCACGTTACGAAAGCATGTTCTTTTTTGTCCTTTATGCAATAACATGAATACATACACATACATATGTATACACAAAAATCCGAAATGAATTTGTTTGTCTTGTTAATGTGTTATTCATCATTTTCTTCACTTGATGAAGTGCTTTTAGTGTTTGTTTCTGAGAGTTGGTATAATTCATCTGCAGCCTTTTTAATTTCTGTTTTATTCTGAGCTAATGTTGGCCATTCCTCCTGGGCTATTGTCATAACTTAAGTTTGTGATATGTATACTTAAGTCTTGTCGAAGCGAATCTACTTATGTATAAATAGGGCGTCTAAAAATCGTAAGAAATCTTATCTAAATAATAAGATTTCTTACGACTTCTGGCATGTCTTTAAGAATCTCTTTTTCATACTCTCTCAGTTTTGTTCTACTCCACATGGTTAGAGCTACTACATTCTGACCGTATGTCATGGAGATAGAGATCGCCATTTCTTGTCTTCTTCATGACCTGTAGAATTGCGGATTGCTTGTCTGCATCTAGTCTTTATCATGTCCCTCCGACTCAGCTTGGAGTTCAGATACATACCCAGATATTTAATTGTGTCCACAGAAGTTAGTGGAACTCAATTTCTTTCCTGTGTTTGTTTTGCTGTGCTATTGCTGATTGGATCTGTGACTAATACCTTCGTCTTGGTTTTATTTAGTTTTAAACCCACTGATATTAAGAGTTCATTTAAATTCTTCCTTATATTAGTAAGAAATGTAGTGCTATCGCCTATAATTATAATGTCGCCTGCGAATGATAATATAACGGAGAGATTAATTTCTACATCCTGGCCGCTGACATCTGACATCCTTGACACTTTCTTAACAAAAACATCTATCTATTAAATTAGATTGTTTGATTCTAGTGCATCTACTTGCTCTTTAATGTAGTTACGATTTTTCTGAAATGTTTTGTTATATTAGTGTTATAATCATGAGCAACTGATGAAAATCAAATTTTTTAAAAACATATTTATTATGTAAAAATAATTAACTAAAATAAAAGAAAAGTAACTTACTATCCGTTTCATTTTTATTACATTATTAAAATTAACTGTGTCATAAAATTGAAACGAATATTTTTAACGTAAGATGGGATGGCGAGTGAATTAGAAGAAAACCAGACCATTAATCGACACGGAACCACATCAAATAAGTGTGTCACTTTGCACTGTCATAGCACGCTTCTTCTTTTCTCCTTTTAGAGCGAACGCATATTCTCTCCATTTTTCATACTTACACAGCGACTTGAATGTCGCATGTGTACGCTATTTATCGTTGTACGCTTTGCTTACATCTAAAGAAACTATATATGTATAATGCTAAGTAGTGCTCTTCTCCTTCTCATTATAAAGCGTAAGTAACATAAGAGTGAGCTACAACAGTAAGTCGTTACTACCATACTCGTTGTATACGTATTAATAAGTAATACCTGAGCAACCGAGCTTTGCCTGGCTTCTGAATTTTCTGTGGGAATACGATAACGTCCTACAGGAAAAATATTTCTTACATTCATTTCCAACGAAAAATATTTAAGGACATGATCCATTAAACAATGCAATTTAATCCTTATTTTGTTTTTTCTGGGGGATAACAATCCAAAATAGCCATATATATACTAGCTGGCCCTGCAGACGTCGTTGTTTTACTCTTTCTTGTACGTGGCATGCTTATACAGTTTATATCCACAGCTCCGTCAGCATGAACATAGAATTAATTTTTTTCTTGTTTTGTGTCGATGATATCAATCTCATGATTCTGATTCTGATCCCACATTCGTTTTTTACCGCACCCCCGTTCTCAATTTCAATCCCGCTTTTAATTTTGATCCTGTTCCAGTTTTCGATTCTGTTTACCGTCCCGTTTTCAATTCTGATTCCGCTACCAATCACAGTTCCGATTTGGACAAAGCCGAAGACAAATTATTTCGTCATCTTTCGTATTTCGAAATCCGATTAGATTCTTGATTCTGATCCCAATCCACACTCAATTTTGACCTCGTTCTCATTTTCAATTACCGACCCAGTCCTAGCACTTGATTCTGTTCCCCGTTCCGTTTTCAATTCCGATACCGCTACCAGTATGTCTTAAAGTATAGTAATGATTTAAAATTTAATGTGGTACTAATCGATAAACGATATTTTTGTAAATCCGTATTATGCTTATTGAGGGGCAGGAGTTTAGGGAAATTAAAATTTGTGTTTGTATGTATTTTAAGATGAAAAATCTGAACAAAATAATTAAAAAAGTTCCCATTAAAAAAATAAAGTATTTGACAACTACGCCATCTATCAGAATATATACTACTATATTATTCAAGTAAAACCAAATTACATATAGTGTGTAACATTTCATTGAATTCGGTTGAGTGGTTTAGGAGCTTAGCGTAAACGCACATCGTGACGTGAAATTTTTATATATATATATAGATTCATAGTCGTTCTCCATTCGCTTCGTCGTGCGTAAATTAATATTCAATAATAATTGTTCTTTTCATGATTCAGACAAGCCCCTGGTTTTACTCGCGTGAGCATTAAATGAATTGCTTCATTTTAATATCAGCCGTTTTCGTTGGCGAGTCTCCTACCGATCACGGTCCTGTTGTCGTAACAATTCTGGATCCATTGTCAGGTCCCATCTCGACTCCCCTATTCCAATAGCGGTCTTGACGCCAATTTTGCTCCTTAGCCATGGATATTAGTAGTAACAAATTATCATTTTTACTGATATTAATATATTTTTTACATAAAACAATCTTGTTATGTAATATAATACAATCTTATTATATTAATATTATATCCTGTTTGATAATAATTGAGAACATAATCTACCTCTATACCAAATTAAACTAAAATTCGTCCAGCCGTCAGCGTACAATAAACAACCATTCAAACATATTTTTACATTAAATGATATAATTTACGCAAATTTGGCCAACTCACTTATTATAATCTCTGCCATGTCATTGGAGATGGCGTTGCATACGAAAAATGTATGAGAAAATGAATTTTCTTATTATTACTATTTTCATGAATTACAAATATTTTTAATTAGTTCTGTGCAAGTGTTCTTGATTTATAAATGGTGTAAATAACACGACTTTATTATATATATACACATATATAGGTTGGATTTCCAAATATCCATAATCCTCTTCCTTATTAGAATAACTTTGCCAAAGTAACTATAACAAAAATAGATTATTAGTCATATATTTATAAATAGTAAAAATTAATACATACATAACCCTAATAAATGCTTTGGTAGACTGCAAGTGCGGGCGTGATCGGGTGGCCGGCCGTGTGGTGTACTGTAGCGCAGTACCTACGTGTCAGCTGTTCTAAGGCTGTCAGTACGACATTTCTAAGTAAATGTTTTAAACTATTTTTCTCAGAAACGGGTTCTTCTATGACTATTGTTTCTTTGGCAAATTTGTTTTATAAGGAAAGAAGATTATGAATTTTTGCGAAAAGATGCATGATAAAATCTATTCTCTATTATATCAGTTCATAATCTATTTAGCTATTCGATTTAGTGCTAATCTTATGAGTGGATTAGTGTACCTTGGACCTTATATTATTTTACACTTAGAAACTACTGCAACCTGCCCTGACTTTGCAAGGGTAGCACTAATTATGTATTACCAAATGACTTCTGGTGGATAGATGGAAAGGGTCATGTGAAACATATGGTTACTACTTGCTATAGTAATATATATATATAATTTATACCTTATGTGTTTTGAATGTAATTTTTCTTATTTTTCTTTGAATTTTCATATTTATCGAGTAAATTTGCCACAAACATGAATTTTTATAAATTACACAATTCAGCGCATAAAGATCACACTCAAATATATAATTGTCACATTATCGTGCTAATAGCTAGTCTTCGCAATGGATAATTTTGCTATAGCACGGCCAGGGACAAATACTGAACGTGTTCGATAATAATTAAAGAGGGAATCGTAATAACAAAAAATGCACATCACTATTAATGCAGTTGATATTTTTTTTCATAATACTTTAAATAACCTAGCATAGGAATATATACATGTTTTAGGGTAAAGGTAAATTTAGCTATTATGAAAAAAAATTTGATAAATGTAACAGATGCCGAATAGTAATTATGTTAATCAACTTTTACTAATTAGGATGAATCGACGCTAAAACGCGTATGTTCTTGTAGCGCTCAGAGTGTCGTGTTACAGATGTAACACTGTCACGGGAAAAGGAATAAGCTAGAAGCGTCGTTTTTTTAAATAACAATATATCTTTTTATTTATTTATTTATAACTTGATCAGGTTTGCGAAATGAAAAATAACGACCTACATACAAATTAAAATATGAATTGATTGATTTTTCCGTTTATGTATGAGTTTTAAAATTTGTACATCTTTATTCAAATAAAAATTATAGATGAAAATAAAATTTCATACAAAAGTGAACTACCCGGTGTTTGCCATATTTTCTGATCAAGGAAGTATGATTGATTATGTTTTGAGTTTCGGAAAATGTCTTGCAAATGTTTCACGAACAACATATTTTTTTTAAATTCTAATAAATTAAGTTTCACAAAATAAACTGTTAGAAGACCCTTTTTATAACTGATAACATCAACAGTTTTTTTAATAAATTATAAAGAATATCTTCTTCGATTACTCGTAATCATTTCAGAGAAAAGCGCACATCTCATTAAATGTATTTAAAGTCATTTATTATTAAATGATTTAAATAATAACCACTATTGTTGTTTAAATCATGTAATTTAATGTAAATTGAAATAAAGTAATGACAAGAAACCATTAAGTTATAATATCAAATTTGACGTAGCGCGTACCGTAGTGACATTTTTAAAAGAAAAATTTTACTGTAATGTTCCTACATTGTACCATTTTTTCCTATTTTAGTATGTGTTCTCGTAGTAATAAAAGAATCATTTCTATCTCTTTTTGTGCTCTATGGAATTTGTTCGCGCCTTGAGAAGGCACATCCAAATGTTCCTTTCTCCATGAATGATAAATAGCTTCGTATGAATTTGGGTCGCAACGTGAAGTAACACTGATATAGCGTAATGAATATATTATTAGATAACCTCTGTTACGTTAACCTGTTCTCTGTGATCATACAGAGCGGCGGTCGAAGGGTTAAATAGCCGATGTTATTCCTTGTGTGTGTGTATGTGTGCGGACGTGTGTGCGTGCGTGTACGATCGTGCGTGCGTGCGTGTACGTGCGTGCGTGCGTGCGTGCTTGCGTGAGTGCGTGCGTTTATGTGTACATGAGCGTGTTGCGTGTTTGCGAGGCCTTTACTTCATAATAAAACAAGATATAGTTCCTAATCATTACCACAGCTCACCAAGTTTGTTAATAACTAGCAGTAAAGATGAGGAACTATGGTTACTCCAATGCTGACGATAAACAATAATCTTTCTGATTGCAAGAAGTTATCTTCTTTCGCATGAAATCAGATTTTACCTCTTTTTGGGAATTCATCCATAGTTCGAACATGATTTATTTCATTAATTGTGATCAGTGATTCTAAAAATCGTTTAGTTTTAACAAAAATCGCAAGCAATTTATCAGGTTTTTCGTAGTAAAAATCATCTAAACTCGATACTTTTGCAATTTATTAACATAACATAAAGTAAATGTGCCTTCAAAATATTTTAACTATAAATGTGGTGATGTTGGTCCATTATTTTCTAAATGACATCTACTCTATCTGTAATATGGCGACCCGGTTGAACTTCATGTCTCATACGGAATTTTTCCGACTTACAGCAAAATCTACACACTTTAAAAGAAAGGACGAGTATTTTCATTGTGTGTATGTTATGCGATACCTTCATTAATTGTTTACCGATTTCGAAAGTTATTTTTTTGTTCGAATGAGTATACTTGCGAATTGGTCCCAATGTCACCAAGTCAATATCTGATACTTTCGAATATTATAGATACATATAGTGGGTTTAAGCTTTTTTTTTTAATTATTCATGTATTTGCGTCTTGGTTTCATCACCTCATGTTGCAGAGTTGATGATGATGATGGAAGCCACATCACTCCTTAATGGGTTAGGAGTTAGTGAACAATACTGCAAATTATAGATAGAAACTGCCTTTTAATAGCTACTAATAAACCTTCGTGTTTGAAATGATTTGATTCGTTTTAATAAGTCCTATATATTACAATGTTATCGAGGGTCTGATCATGCAGCCAAAGGGTGGGTAATGGCAAACTATTCATTATTTACTAGAAAATTGCTCGAGTTTGGTTTCATTCGTTTTGCTTTGACGAGTCCAATACATTAACACAACAGCCCAAACTACATACTTTTACAACATGTTAGGTAAAAAATATTTCCTTACCAAAAAGCTTATCATGAACTTAAAACTACTCTGTTGAGATGGCTGGATACTATGACAGGGAAAAAGATTTTTTTGTAATCAGAGTCTGATGATAAAGTCAGGAGGTGGATGGATAGTGGAACTCTTCAGGATTTATTAGTGAATTTCCTTGGGTTCGGTTTTTTTTGACGAGTCTTATACATTACATTTTATAACAAGGGTCTAATGATGGAGTCAGGAAATGAAAAATGGGATTATAGTCGTATTTCCATTTTCTACTTCTAATTATATAGATTAAATAACTCTTTCTACTAAAAGTTAAAATAAACTAAATTATAGAAAAGATAAAATTAAAACCGATTCCAAAAAGCCTTTACTCTATAAACTCAATAATAATATTTTGTAAAAACAAAAAAAAAAAATAAACATCTGAAAATATTATTAATTAATTATATACTCACAATTTTTTTAATTGTGCCAAATAAAGCTGAACATAATATTAAATATTTACTATATAACTTACTTAACTTAATTACATAATATATTCATTATACCTACCTACGGAAATATCGAACGTAATCTTTGTACTTCAAAACCATATGAAGAACATAGCGCGTGAGGCGGAAGGGCGCCCAAATAAACTTACCTTAGCTAGTATCGATTCAAAAAATAATACTTTATTAAGTAGGTTTTGTGAATATTTAATTAATAATAATTTTTCGGGTTTAAATTTTTTTGGAGGCTTTAGAAATTATTTTTACTGAATTTTTAATTTGAAAGATTTATGGGGTAAGTACGTGTTCTCTTTTTTTAGTTTTCGAATATATAGAACATTTTTTATTCTAAAAACTAAATCTTTATGATATTAAAGTCAGTTAATAAAATTACATTCAAAGAAAATCCATTATAACTTGATACATTCAAAATACGATAAAAAATTTTCCCCTATCATATCAATTCAAATTGTTATTATGTTGCATATCAGGAAATTAGTTATCGCGAAACACTGCTGAGATGAAATAACTGGTATTTTCTTGTAATGACTACGTCGATTTGTGTCGATAGTAAACTGAAGAGTTTTGTTTAGAATACCCAATAATAGAAATTCAATAGTGCAAAGAAGCATACAACGAAAAATTCTAGATCTACGTGGGTTTTGACGCACCAACGAAGTTCAAACGGTCACCTAAAACAAATTGAGTACATACTACAGATGTATTCTGCGACACGGTCAAGTGCCGCTCCGTTCAAGTTATTAAGCAATTCCGAAATTGTTATAGTGCTGTGCTTATTTGTGATATCGATTTTTTTCCGTAAACTTTTTGGCAACTTTTTCTTTCGAATGAATTAGTTACACACATTTTAGTTTAATGTGCAATATACTAGTTTGTACTTACGTTACTATACATATCTAACTAGCGGCTACCCGCTTGTTTCACTGGGCGTAAACTAAAAATTAATATTCAGCAATAATTGTTGTTTTAGATTCAAAGATGAATCATAAAAAACATCAAAAACCCATATGCATAGAATGAATCCTTTCATTTTTAATATTAGCTGTTCTCACTGTCAATTCTGATCCTGATCACGGTCCTGTTATCGATGTCAATTAGGGTTCCATTTGCACGTCCGATCCCGTCCCCGTTATTCCAATAGCGATCTCGATGACAATTTTGGTTCTTCTTGGGCATGGAGTTTAGTAATAACAGATTACCATTCTTACTGGTATTTATATTTTTTTTTACATAAAAGGTAATCTTGTTATATAATGTTATTTATTATATTGATATTATATCCTATTTGAAAACATAATCTACCTACCGCGCTACCTGAAAATTTTATTACAATCTGTCTAGCTCTGAGAATATTAAAAATAGCTTGAAAATCGTCGATCAGGCCAAATAATTCGTGTAGTTTTGAAAGTTGGTACAGTTTTTTCTTGATGTGTCCAGGTGAACATTTTAAAAGTCTTCCAAGGTGAGAGACGAGCCAACGGTGGTGGAGGGGGCTAAAGGTCTATTTTTACAGTTTTTTTTTGCCTGTATCTCGAAAACTATTAATGACATCTCTTTAATTATTTATGCAGAAATTAACTACTTTAAATTTTCTATAAATTATATTATAACCATTTTTACTGTAGGATCAATACTTTAGAAAATACCAGGGGTCAAATATTACAAAGCTGATAAGTAGCGCAAAAATCGACACGGATTGTTAGCAGAGAGCTTGGCAATTGGGCTCCTGTTATTCAGATATAAGTGATCAGAACATGAAATATGAAAAATTTCATTACGAATCACATTATACCGTCGTGTATAATGGCTACGATGATGTAAAGAAAAGTACAAAAACATCGGAACAAAGAAAGAGGACGGCAAAATCATCTTTTGATATAAACTTTAATATCACTATGAAGGTGACTGCTACTGTTATTACTACTACTGATACTGACTGTACAATTGCAAAAACTGCAAACAATCTCGTGATTTTTGATCTTGTAGTGTTTCTAATACCTCTAACTTCACCAGAAAAAGAAATATTTTTTATAAAAACGGGAAGAGGGAAAAAGAAAACCAGCATATTTTTCTCCCAAGAACTTCAAACCCATTCATTTTTTTCTTCAATTTTCTTTCTGCGTAGTTTTAGTAGGTATCATATAACCTCAGCCATTTACGTGAAGGTCAAGGCATCATTTATTTTTGACCAAAACGTATTAATAAAGAAAATAGCAACTGTGTTTTATGTCTCAACATCATCTCCAAAAGCCATAGCAGAAGTAAGAGAAAAGATGTTTCAGTATATCTTGTGCCCTCTACTCAGTCTGAGTTCAACAGATATCGATACACAGTTTTTTTTTTAAGTCTTGTGGCCAAACCAAACCTGATCCCTCTCCTACCAAAGGGTCAGCGAAATATCACGCCCGTAAAGTATTTCATCAAGCACAAGAGTGGCCTGGGAACCAACTGCCCTTAAAAGGGTTGAAAGCATGGAGTCGATAGAGCCAATCACGATCTTGGATTCTCCTGCTCCTTATACGTAGTTGAGTTCTATTTTCTGTCGAGATTATTTGTTGAGTTCTAATTGTTGTTCAGGAAAATTCACTTACCGAAAAGCGGGCATTAACTGCAGTCTTATCTGTAACGACTGTCTGTACTGAGCTTGTACTAATAAAGCTCCATCGATGTTGATGGTAAAAATGAGGGTGATGAAAGATAATTTAATTGGTAAATCGGCATACCCGTGTAAAATGTTGTATGTAATTTTTGATGACTAAAATTTGTATAACTAATTTAATTTTTTATCTTTAGCAAATTAGGTACCCTGTATCTCCTAACGTATTGATCGTACTATAAAAATTGTATATGACCTAATATACAGAGACTTTAATGTAGATATTCTATTAGTGACTTAAGAGATACTATTAATATTTTTCGAAATAAAAGAAAAAAACCTTTTCACTGTATATAGAATAATATAATATAGAACAGAATAACGTTTACAAATTAGTAAGAAAAAAGTAATCGGATTGAAGAAGTTACATTTTCCTTTTAATTTCCATGTTCAAAAGCACTACCTATTACTTTTGAAACATAAATAGGAAAGCCTTTAATAAAATATATCTAAACGAAATAACAATGCTAAAGAATATCGATAAAATTGAAACAACTCTAGCAGGGCTATAGTCACAAACTGCGCTCATTACACGGCCAGTGGGCGGCGGGCCCTCGCTGCTGATGTCTGCTGCAGCCACCCCTGGCATCCGTATTCGAGGTTACTGTGAAAATGCCTGTAATACCATCCTTCTGTAAAATTGCTTGCATTATAGTTTCATGTAATTTTATTTTAAATATTAATTCGTGTTAGTTAACTTATCTAAAGTTTTATTAGGATAAATTGTGAGCTATTATTATTTACTAGCCTTTGCCTGAGGCTCCGCCTGCGTAGACCTAAAATTAATTAACTCCTTCACATTATATATCGCTCCGTCACGTAATAAAGATCCCGACCACTATCCCGTCCTCCATTCTGATCTCGGTGCTACTCTCGTTGTCAATTCTTTCATTCTCAATTCCAATCACGGTCCCGCTTTTGTTCCAACTTCTGTCTTGATCTAATGAGAGTCCGATGTCATTCCTGATCTCAGTCATGGTTTAAATTTTACGGTTAATTCAGGGTTGATTAAAAAATACTATTTATTTAAAATAACATTTAAATAACTGTTATGTTTTGAGATGAAATTGATATGAAATATTTAAGGATAGTGGTTTTGTGATTCTTAGAGTTTTCTATAGTCTTGACATTGCTCTATTTCTCTTCGAAATTAAAGCCTTATCTAACCCCAATGAGGTGTTGGTACTCTCAATTTAATCATGATCGTGTTCTTCTTCATGACAAGATTCGCAAAATCTTTTCTTAACAGTGATTTCTCAGAAGAGTGTTTATTGCTGTCAATAACTGATTGATAAGAAAAGACGTATCGCTTATGAGAAGATTTCAGTTCGCATAGGAATCGTTATGAATGGGATCAAAAAAACGTACAAAAACATTTCAAAGTCAATAACCTTTGTTATAATTGGATTCAAAATTAAAACAGACCTGTGCTTATCAATGATTGTTATTGTTGAAATGTGATAGTGAACAGACAAATGCGACATTATGATATAAGGTGAAACAGTTCATTGTTACGATCTAAAGAAAAGACAAGTCTCGTGACTGTGTATCCAAATGATGAAAAATAAATGAAATTAAAAGCGACAAGAAAAGTGGATGTTTATGTAGTTTTGTCATAAAAGTTCAAGAGAGACGACCGAGAACTTTAATTTTCTAGCATCATGTAAATGTTAAATCGAAAACAAAATAATCTTGGGACTTTCGTCATAAACGGAGCCAGAATAGATTGCAGATAGATGCTTTCAACTAGCAAATAAAAAACATTCCCTTAAATTATATTTTAAAAATCATTCAAATTAATAAAGACTTCTTTAATATGTATAGAACAAAAATTTGAAAAGCTACAAATATTACTTAGAAACTGTTTTATTAACGAGTTGCGCAATTATTTGTGCTCCGTATAATCTGAGCAATTTTTATTTTGAATATAATTTTTTAGTGGAAGCACGCATAGATTTATCGACAAGAAAAGAAATTTCTTTACGACGCCAGTCAGAACGGTTATAGAAAGCGTTTCAATAAGTTGTCAATGAATTTCACCGGAGTGTTAACAATACTTTGGTTTAAAGGACAGAGATTTTAAGATAATAAATTTCATTGTATAATATTGGCGATAAATGAATAAGCGAAGGATGAGTATTTCATTCGTCAATATACGACTGGAACAGGTGAAAGAAATCAGCAAGAAATTTGCAATTTGAAAGAAGTGGTTTACCTGAAAGTATTGTTTGATTATCTATAACAGGATTTGAGGCAATAAGTTCAACACAGTTGTAAAGTGC
Source organism: Eumeta japonica (assembly GCA_005406025.1). Classification (NCBI taxonomy): domain Eukaryota; kingdom Metazoa; phylum Arthropoda; class Insecta; order Lepidoptera; family Psychidae; genus Eumeta; species Eumeta japonica. The sequence continues at coordinate 251,473 of BGZK01000586.1, read as the reverse complement.
TTAAGTTTTCTCTTTGTATCTGACCGTCGCGTTGGCGATGGACGCTTTTTCCTGTTCAGGGAGATTCAAGGAAATTTGTAGATTTTTATTATCGTCGTATGATGAACTACATGAACTATACCGTCTGAGCTATGAGGTAGTTTTTATAACATTCTTAGCGATTTTTGTAATTTTAAAACAACATCATACGTTCATTCGTGTGTCGTTTATTTCGACATCAGTCGTAACCACAGGGGATAACTGTATTACTTTACTTAAGTAATAGGGGTCTGTAGAGGATAACTGTATTACTTCAATTTGGTAATAAGAGTCCGAAATGTTCGTATTGATTCTGGTTCCTTGTTTGTAAACACAAGAATGCCCTTTAAGTAACCAAAGGACATTAATTATATATATTCGATTTTTTTTATACTTATGTTACTATTTTTTAAGAGACATTCGCATTTTATAGACAGTTGCATATATTGAATATTATCAACAACCAGCCATAGAAATATGTAAATCGGTGTTAACATAACAAAATAAAAAAACGAATTTCCTGTATGGTGGTAATTTTTTTTGCACAGTAAATTTTTTCTAAGAAAATAAAAAATATTAGCATTACTTTATAAGTATTGGAAAAAATCACATACAAAAAATTTTATCACATAAATAATATGAATCAATTCAGAAACAAACAAATAAGGGTTCAACTAAGATTACCTTCGTCAGTCATCGCAAACTGCAAACCCTTGGATATAACAACGCACCGCATAGAAACCGACCCTTTAATTAATGGCACCTAATCAAATGTACGACAAAGAAACATTCCGTGCCGGCAGATAGATTGGGCGGCGCGCGGGCGCGCCGTGGGCTGACAATCGCGGTTGATTTAACTCCGAAACGCATTGCCTTGTTTGTTGAAGACAGTTCCTTAAAATTTCAATTTTGATACTTCTTTTCACGAAACTGCTCTTTGGGGGACCTTTGTCGAGTGCATCGGTCGAACATATTAGTTTTCTTATTTTAGATTTGAAAACTACTTTCAAAAGATATCCATACTAAGGTTCCAAAAGAATTAACATATTATTACGCTAGATTTATATACACACATATATATCCGGATAATAAAAATGTAAAATATAAGTATATTCAGAATAACTGTTACGTTTTAAACGTCGTATCGTAGCCGTCACAAAAATATGCGCATTAAGAATTTAAGCACTCGTACGGCCAAATCGCCGACTCGTTAAGGCCTTTTCGTAACCCGGGCCGCTGGTTGTCAACCCCCTCCCGCCCCCGCCCGCCCCACCAGCCCCACCGCTAAACATGTGCCCATAATTTGCACGTAGAGCGGAGAGCTCTCGAGCGCCCTCCAGGACCGCTCTCGCGTACGATTAAGTGCTCTACAGCGCTACGGTACGACAGCTCCGGGTAAGCCTTCGCTTTTTTTTTTTGAATAATTACCTCGATATTACGTTGATTGCTTTCGAGCTAATTATTGTGGCGCAATCAAATAGACTTTTAAATAAAAATTTTGGAAAAAAATATCTAATGTAATTTATATCAAATATTATTTGATTCAAATTCAAAATACCTTTATTTCATAGGTTACAAAATAACATTTGAAATACATCATAATTTTTTGCGAATTTACACTTTACCGCTCGTTCAGAAGGCAGTTTACCCTCAAGAAGAAGGAGCAAGAAACTGAAGGGTAGCTCTTTTCCAATTTGCACATACATAGCCAAAACAAATACGGAACCATTAAGAATGACACAGCCCGGTAAGAAGTCGGGCCGCTTATGCCCATGGATATTTGTCTTCTAAATATTCAGAAATTGCATAGTACCTTTTTTTACTGAGTGATTGTTTAATAACACTCTTAAATTTATATAGGGGTAAATCTTGTATATCTACAGGAACTTTATTGAATAGGCGCACACAGAGCCCTCTAAATGAATTTGTGACTTTACTTAGTCGACTAACATGTGAAATCAGTTTATTTTTATTTCTGGTATTAAGTTTATGTTGACTACTATTTCTTTTAAACATTTCTAATTTTTTTTACATATAATACATTTTCATAAATTAATTAAAATGCCAGGGTTAAGATTCCAATTTCCTTAAACTTATTTCTAAGAGATGCACGAGGTTCGAGTTTGAAAATTGCGCGAACAGCCCGCTTCTGCAGCACGAAAACTCTATCTGCGGCGTTTCCCCAGAGCAAGATGCCATACGACATCAGACTATGGAAACAGCCAAATCTCAAATCAGCCAACCAATCTGGCAGTTTCGAAGTCCGATAAATTTCTCATTTTTTTGACAGCATACGCGGCAGAGTTAAGCCTTTTCGCCAACTTACTTATATGAGGACCCCATTGAAGCCTGTTATCTAAAGTAATTCCTAGGAACACTGTAGAATTAATAAACTCCAATTATTTGTTGCGTACTGAAATAGTTTTGGATCCATGTCTTACATTTTGAAGTGAGAATTTTATACATTTTATTTTCATTTCATTAAGAAGTAGGTTATTTGCAGTAAACCCTTTCTCTACCTTAGAGATAGCATTGTTCACATCGTCATAACTGGGCTGTTGTCTTTTAACTTTGAATAGCAAAGAAGTATCATTTGCAAACAGTACTATCTCATGAACACCCTTAACAAGGCTAGGTAAGTCATTTATGTAGATTAAAAAGAGAAAGGGACTAAGAATTGATCCCTGTGGTACATCCATGTGGGCTATAGATCCAGACGATTTCTTACCATTGACATCAACCCTCTGAACCCTGTTTCTCAAATACGATTTCAGAAGGTCGAGTGCCCGGCTTGTTACTCTATAGTGACGTAGTTTTCCGATCAGAGTTTCATGATAAACATAATCAAAAGCCTTGGAGAGATAGCAAAATATGCTAATTGCATCTCGCGAATCCTCAAATTATCTAATATAAATTATATTGCCAATTTGAAAACGGGAAGAGGTACAAATTATGAAATAAGGTTTTTTTAAGATTATTCAATAATGATAAGAAATTATAAAAAATCGTGATAAAAATTTAATAGAATCGGAGTGAATAAAAATTAAAAAATGATATGTGGTATATTGCATAGTAACGAGTCAGTAAGAACCATGTTTAATGAAACATAAGTATTTTTTACTTTTCTATCGTATGCTGTAGCTACTGGCCGTACGTTATGTCTTTACAGATAAGCAACATTATGTTTATGAGTTTTGAAATCAAACGGATACTTCCAGTTAAATTTATTTCTTGTCCAAAAATTAGAATTTGCTTTTCAAATAACAGTTTTATTCTTGCATAGATGAAAAAAGAATCGTAGTATCGACACAGACACGTGCCACTGGCTATGACAAGTACAGTAGGATTTACAAAACATTTCTCTGAATGCAATATCGGATCATACACATTCTTATGGGGATCTCTAATACATTTCCATATCTAACAAGCACCGAATCAGCAGTTATAGCAACTTCTAAAAAGAAATTTAGTTTATAACATTGGTTTACCAAACATTTCTAATTCTAATCAAAAAAAAAGTACCCGCAACATAAGAACTTTAAAAAATAAGAATTTTTAACGCGATATATGACAAGTTAACAGATGACGAGTTAATATAATACGCGTGTAAGATAGGACGACTTAGAAATTGTTCAAAGTAGATGCTTTTAAATTTCCTTGTTTTTAAAATTCATCGATCGAATCGAGTTATAAATTATAAAATCGAGGTCCCAAATTATGGGATTATCAAAATAATACTACTACATCTTATTCAGAAGCTGTAAGCAAATGGCCAATTTATGAGAAAAACTTACAATTTTTAGTAAATACACACATTGATTTTGAGGTGTTATAAAACTAAAATTTGACTTTAAATTAAGTATGTATATGTGTTATATATATATATTTATAATGACAAACTTAATTCCAAGTTACAATTATGAAAAAACTGGATGTTGCTAACTTATCATCTATTGACACGATTATTACGTACGTACCTCTAAAAAAACCATTCGAAGAGAAAATTTTATGAAATTTTAATTTTTTAAATACGTTCATATGTATGCTTCCTTATCAGGGAAATGCATTTTATTTTTGCTAATAATAAAAATTAATAAAAGATGTTATGTTTCTAGCTTATTAATAAACAATACCTGGGTAACCGAGCTTTGTTCGACATCGTCGAGTTTACCATTGGTAATAAAAAAATATTGGTTAGATTCATTTTCAACAGTACATAGTTTGATTACATTGTACACATACACTATACACTAAGCAAAAATTACCTGATACTTTATTTCACGTTAATAATCAATATCATGTAATTACCTCTTTTATAATCAACTGTCATTAGTTCTGAAAGATGTACACAAAAACATTATCGTAATTAGAGATTTCAGTACCAGAATAGGTTCATAATATGCCAGTGAACAAAAAGTAATAGGTAAATTCGGTTTTGATAGACGAAGCAAAAAAAAATAGACAAAGGATTATTAATATGGCCTTCGAAAACAATCCTGCATTTGTTAACAGCTTCTTCAAAAAAATCTACAAGAAAAAGTGGACATGGTCATCTACAGATGGAGTATGCAAAAACGAAATAGACTATATAACTACTAACAATAGAAAAGCATTTCATGGTATCAATATCTTAAACCAATTTAATTTTAATACCAACCACAGAATGGTGAGAGTAATTTTAAACAGTAAAGAAATAAAAAAAAATAGGAAAATTTCAATAAAACAATGAATTTTATAACAAATCAGAATTAAAAAAAAAAGCAATGAATATTGTTAAAGGAAAATACGAAAAAGAAATAAATGACATATATGAACTTCTATTCAACAACAATTACTTAAAAACTATATAAAATCACATGGAAAATGAAACTAAAATCTTAATAAATGGACGAAGGTAGCTTTTAAAACTTTGAAAAGACAAACAAATCCTTAAGGCGATTTCAACATTAAGTAAGAAAATAAGTAATACCATTAAAAAAGACGAACTAAAGGAAGAACAAAAATACTCAACTACCACATAGAAAGGACGGGTGGAATTAAAAAAGCTGGATGGGAAAATCTTGCATACCAAACGTTAAAAACAAAGAAGGAAAATAGATGAAGACAAGAAAAGATATATTACAAACTGAAACTGACTTTCACAGAAGATAATCTCTCGGAAATAAAAATAAACCTCAAAGATGAAGATGAAGAAATGTGCAAACGGAAGTAGAAAACATTGTCAGTAGTTTAAAGAAAGATAAAGCACCCGGAGCAGACTATATAACGAGTGAGATAATCAAAATTTCAGCAACTAAACCATAAAACTTAAGGAAACTCACAGAAATATATAACACCATCTTAAAGTTGGAATATGTTCCATCTCAATATACGAATATTAATTATCCTACGATATAAAAAGGAGATAAAAACATTATCGAAAACTACAAACTCATAAGTATCATGTCAAATATTTACAAGATTTTATTCTAAGTTGATATTAAAAGAATAGCAAGAATAATGAATAGAAAACCTATGGAGCACATTGGTTTAAGAGAGGGGTTTTCAACAGTTGATTATATGCATGTCATGAAACAACTTCCAGAAAAATGTCAAGAATATGACAAAGCTGTGTATATTGCTGTGTAGCTTTTATCGACTACAGTAAAGCATTTGATTCAATAGAACACAACTTGCTGTGGAAGACTAAAAATTAACAAGGTGTGCAAAAAAAATGTATGCATATTGTTAAAAATATATATGCAGACGTTACTGCACGAACAAAACTTGAAACAACCCGCGAAGAATTCCCAGTTTCTAGAAGCGTGAGACAGGGAAACCCATTGTTCCCAAAACTTTTCTCGGCTATATTGGAAAGCGTATTTAGAGATCTAAACTGGGATGATATAGGTATAAATATCAAAGGCAGAAAATTTAATCATCTAAGGTTCGCAGATGACTTAGTCCTAATATTTGGCAACGCTTCTATGCTTCAACACATGGTGAAACAGCTAGAGGACGCAAGCAGAGTGGACGCAGCACGACTTATTGTAAATAAGTAAAAAACAAATGTTATAAAGAACAAGTAGTCCAGTGAATAAAGCAATAACTTTGCCATTTTGAGTTGACAGGCTAAGACAAACGGGAAAATTTGTGTGAGTACTAGATATTTAATATGCAAAAGTCTGAGCCATCAGCAAAGCTCGCAAAAAAATTTAAAAGCTTTTTTTTTTGAAATAACTTCTGAATGGTTCAAAATATGAAAAAACGTTTAAAATGAAAGTAATTGATAATTACATTTCCTACAAAAGAGGCCTCTTATATGTTCTCGTAAAAACGTATCTAAGCGCAAATTTATATAAAAATACACTTAATCAGTTATAAATATGTTTTTTTAATATACAAGTACGCATAGAGCTTCACTATTATGTAGTGAAAAATTTTAAAACATTTTACAAGTTTTCTTTTTTATCTTTTAATAATTAAAAGCATTTTGAAATTAAATTTCCCTCTTAAGACTAATTTGAAAAAAATTTTTCATTCCATTGAATTCTGCATCAAAAATCCGTTTGGATTATACTTATAGTTTATTAGCTTACCTTCATTGAAGAGAAATGATCATTATTGGGCACCTGGTCCCAAGTACATTACTGACGCCCAGATATCGAACGCAGGTTCTCCACTCCACATCTTGACCCCTCAAGCGTAATTGAGCTGGCATGATTCGTTGGCTGCTGGTCAGTAGAGCAGTCGTCGTATCGACATTGACAGCCATCATCCACTTGTCCAGGCATTCGGGCAGCACGTCAAAGACTCGCTGAATCTTCCTCGCGGCTAGGTCGGCATGTCATGACGACAGTCTTCGAGATGGCCTCGCGGCGTCGGTATGTCATCTGTGTACGTTGCATATAAACTGGGGAATAAGCAGCTGCCTTGCGGGATTCCTGATAGGATCGGGCGGGGGGCGGATAGTGCCTCATTGATATCAACGCAGAATCTGCGTTGGTGGAGGAAATTGGCGATGACTTTTGTCAGCGCTGGCGGTTTCGATTTGATCTGAGTTGATTCTCCTGTCTGTGGGGATCCTTCCCCGCTTTCGGAATCGTTAAAACTTTACCCGTATTTCAGGTTTTGGAGTAGTGGCCGGTGCGAAGTATGCCTCAGCGCCGCCGTCGATATACTATCTGGTCCAGGAGCTTTCTGTTTTGGCAGACGAAGCACGATATTATGAAATTCTGCTGGGGATAAAAATAGATCCCCTGGGAAGGGGTAGGTGGGCTGGCCATGAATTTACGCACTCTCTTAATGGGCATAATGTTCTTTTGGCAGTGGAGAGTTGACCGTGGAGTTCGGGGTGAATTATTATTTTAAATAATCTTTTATCACCTCCGTTTGAGCCTGAACATCATATAAACGAACTCCTGCACGGTTGGCAATCGAGCATATGGGTATCGACGCTTTGGTGAGTTGGCGACAGAGCTGGTTCAAGTTCTTCAAGTTTTCACCAGCCTGGTTAATTGTTGCTTCCCATGTCACACCACGAAAGTCTTTGATTACTATGGATATCTCTCTGGCGAGATTGTTAAATTCCTTCTTAAGTTTGGGATAGCGAGTGCGAGCCCACAGTTTATGTAGCCTGCGTTTCTGTTGCAGTGTCACTTTTATGTGCGAAGGCAGGTCCCCGTGACTTGACATCGAAATAAGAAGGACGATTGTAGTCATAGACTGAGTCCTCTTTATCTTATTCACCAGCTGATTGGTGACTGTATTCACGTCAGCAGCTGTCGCAAATGAGAACCTCAGATGCAGTGTTTTTAAGGACGTCTGAAATGCCGCACAGTCCGTATGCTGGTTCGTGATTTGCGGTGGCAAGTGCCGTTTCCCGATCTCTACAGTTATGAGGATAGGCAAGTGCTAGGTGTCCATGCCGTAAATGACTTCCACTTGCACAGGTCAGCCAACCTTGTGACTGAGTACTATGTCGAGTACATCGGTGTGATGGCGTGGATCGGTCGGAGCGTGCGCTGGATTATCTAATTCCAGCACCTCGTGCCCCTGGCTCTTAACGTTCTCCATAAGGAGTTTCCCGGTCTTGGATACGGAGTGTAATTCCCACGCTTTGTGTTTGGCGTTTAAGTCGCCAACTTTAAGCGTGGGAGTTGGGCTATTGAGGATGAAATAGATATCCTGTACACGAAGTAGGGTGTCCGGGGGTACATTCAGCGAGTCTTTGACGTGCTACTCGAATGGCTGGACAAGTGGAGGATAGCTGCCAATGTCGGTAGGACGACCGCTGCACTGATCGGCAGCCAACGAATCATGCCAGCCCAACTACGCCTGAGGAGTTAAGATGTGCAGTGAAGGACCTGCGTCCGATATCTGGGCGTCAGATATTTGGGGCCAGGTGTAGAATAATAATCATTTCTTTTTTATTCAAAGTAAGTTAATAAACTATAGGTATCATCTAAACGGAGTTTTAATGCAGAATTCAATTTAATGAAAAAAAAATCCTTGATAGGGAAAATTAATTGCAAAATTTCGAAGTGCATTAATCTATTCAAAAATAGGAATAAAAACTTGTAAAAAGTCTTCTAATTTTTAATTACACAATAATGAAGAACTATGCATCATTATTTATTTAAAAAAAAATATGACTAATTAAATACATTTTTATATAATTTTGGGCTTGATGCGTTTTTTGCGCAAACTATCGTACTTATGAGAGACCTTTCATGTAGGAAATTTAATTATCTATAACTTTTATTTTAAACATCTTTTCATATTTTTTAACCATTCAGGAGTTATTTCAAAAAAAGTGCTTTTGTCGAGCTTTTGCATTTTTTATTGCGAGCTTTGCTGATGGCTCGGAGATCTGACTATTTGGCATATTAAATATCTAGTACTCACCCAAAATTTCCCGTTGGTCCTATCCTTTCATCTCAGAATGGCAAAGTTATTGCTTTATTGACTGGACTAAGGTGTGAAATGCCCATCAAAATAGATAGCGAATATATTGAATACGTAAAACAATAAACATATTTAGGACAAATAATATCATTCACGGACTAGACGAAATTAGAAATAGAATTGAAGTAACCTACGCATGAAAAAAATTATGGTCACTAAGAGAGATAATGTAAAGATTTTCCAATGACAGTAAAGAGAAAGGTGTTCAACTCATATATCTTACCATGCCTTAAATACAGATGCACAATTTGGACACTGACTCAAAACATTCTTTTTAAATTAAGAACGTGCCAGGAAGCAGTATACTTTTTACACTTAAAGACCGCCAAAGAGTAGAAAAAAATGGTTCCATTACACAGGTGGAAAACGTAATAAAGAAAATGTGACAGTTGAAGTGGTGATGGATAGGACACATTACCAGGGACAGCAAAATAAAATGGACACAAATAATAACAGATTGGCAACTACGGGGTGGAAAAATGTAAATAGAAAGACAGGTAAAGATATGGACAGATGATATTAAGAAGATTGGTGGGAAATTTGGTTAAGACATGCGAAGAACAGAAACGAAAGGAAACGGCTGGAAAGGGCCTATGTGTCGGTAGACACGCTGACCACTAAACCGGGAAATCCGATGTGTGCAAAAACAGCTTAAATTAATAAATAAAAATGCCATCTGTTGTTAAACGAGTTACGTTATAGCTACTAGTACCTACACCGGGTGTAAGGGACAGCCCTCCGCAAACTGATAGGGTGCATTCAGACCCTTATTTTGAATCAAAACCCACTGGAAATTTTCTCAGGAAAAAAAAATGTTTTTTTTTTCTGTTAAAACGGCTTTATTTCTATGTAAAATCACATTTTCTGTACGCAGCATTCCATTTTTGTAAATAAAACAGGTAAAATACAAAAAAGCAGCAATGGGTCTTTAAATTACTTTAACGAACAACGCACGGAATCAGCTGTTCTACTATCTGCCGACGGGTGGCCGACAACTCGCTGTGCTGCGCGCCCGCGTGATTTAAAAATGGTAGCGATACATTGCGTAGGGAGGTAATAAAACAAATCAGTTTTTTTTGGATTCCCTTAACTTTCCTGAAATAATTTCATGCGCGGATCATCTTAGTATAATATACTGAGTTCACTCTATCAGTTTGCGGAAGGCTGTCCTTATACCCGGTAGTATCAGCAGAACAAAAATGTAGTTATTGCAAAATTCTATAAGATTGTACTATAATGAAAAAATTTACAAAAAATTTTTGTAACCGCCTTTGCATTGCTTATTTAAAGTGATAAAATATAAATTACTTTAAACGGTGAAACCAATGTATTAGTTGTTTTCTATTTGGCTGTGTTTGAAATCAATGATTATATATTTTTGTAATAATCTTTTTGCTGTGTTTAGTTTAATCTATTTTTTTAATATTTTTAATTGATTTGAAAATGGCTTTCCTAATCTCTGCTATTTGTTTGCGATTTTCTTTTCTGTCTACTACTTACTTACCATATACTTCATTTGTCTATTCGGTTTTTTGTTTGTAGAATTGTTCATTGTTAATAGTGCTTCTTCTATAATATTGTACTTTTCATGTATTTTGCTTTTGCTTAATTTTTCTTTAAATATTATTTTAATTTATCTTACCTGCAACATGCATATCACCGCTTATCCTCTATTCTGTTCTTCGACTACGAATCCTCATCGTACGAATTTAATATTGATTCGAGTGGCTTGATAAATATCGAACACCTAATCAAATGTTAAATTTATGTTAATCTTAACTCTCAATTTATTACTGATATAATTTAAACGTAAATAGAAATTTAATTTTAATTTGTACCAAAACAGAGATTTATTACCCGCTATTGCTTTTCATTTTGTTATTGTGGTTACTAAAGTTACAAAAACATGATATCCAATATTAAATAACTTATCGGATTGATTATAAAAATCTCTTATTAATATGTTGCTTTTCTTAAATTCGTGTATTGTTTTTGTAAGCCTATTTTGAAATACATGTGTTAGAATTTGATAAATAACGAATTCCGCAAAAGCGAACTAAATCAGGTGCCGGGAGCCCACTCTTCCTTTCCCCTTCCATCAACTCTATCCACCTTCATTAGATATCCTATTCCCTTCCAAGAGACCGGTAGCCCACTGGTCACTCCTCTGGGGCTACGAGTGTCCATGGGCGGCGTTGACCATCTACTCTCTGTTAGCTTGCTTGCTCGTTTGTCCCTCCCTCGACTACGCTATAAGAAAAAATCATATCAGATTCGTTTGAGCACATTACAATTTACATGAAACTAACGGAGTAAATATCCACTAAAATTGTAAAAATCGTCAAATACATTTATATGTATAATTTTATTAACCTATGTTAATTAAATTATAAAGCAGAGCTTAGATTTTTAATATTATAACAAAATTAAATATGCGGTCAAGCATTTGTGTCAGGAACGACGAGTTTTTTCCAAATAAATAAGGAATAAAATCGAAGAGTTTCATTTAACATTTCTGGAATAATATACATTTCTTAAAAATTTCATATAGAGCAGTAAATTATGAATTATATAAAAATTACCAAATAATAATTTTGCTTCTTTAGAGCAATAATATAAATCTATAAACGTCATAGTTTCTAATAAAAGCTTAGCGTTACAACACTTGCGTCAGCCTAGTTTTCGTTCGCACACCCCGCAACGCCGGGAAGTCGATTTACACCTTAAACCCTCAGAAATTACAATATGCCCCGTTTCTTGTCCCGGCAATACAAAACTACGCCGGGAAATCTCTGAAAATCCTATACGACGGAGGCGTTTTCGCGGGAAAAGCCGGTCCCGCGCAAATCGCCTCCGCGAAAATATGAGGGCAATAATGTATTCCGGCCGCTAACCGCGCCGGCGCCGGCGCCGGCCGGGGACGACTCCCCGGTTATTCCGAGATACACATTCCCTCGCTCTGCGGGTTTGTGCCGTCAGGTATTTAGCGGAGCCGTCGGTGGCGCTGTTGGTATTTATTCGCCTAACGGATGACAGGTTTCGAGAGAAGAATGAGACGACGTTCTGAATTTTCGATGGCCACCGTACACAGCCTATTCTAGATCGTCTTTTTATGAAGCTGTTTCGATACCTACAGGCTTACGGGACTACGCTTGGGGACGTAAATATGATTAGCGAAGTTGAAATCTATAAATATAATAAAACTGTAGAACTGTCGTTACTGTATAACAATGAAAGTGTTTGCCAAATACTGAGTCCGGTAAGTTTTTAGACTATCAAAAACTGAGAAAACGAATTACTTATTTTCTTATTATTGTTTTTCAAAATAGTGTCCATTGATGTCAATACATATTTGCTTTCGATGGAACTACTGCGCGAAACAATTAGTCCACTTTCACTTGGGGGTCGCTTCGAAGACTTTTCCATATGCAGCTACTGCTTCTTCGGAGATCCGTAAATCATTGACCTCGATGTTTTTTCTTTAATTTAATGTAATTAATATAAAAATCACATAGCATAAGGTCGCGGCTGTAAAATAGGTGAGCTAGTATATATACAACTAACTCCTTTAAATATTTAGTTCTTTGTCTGGCGGTGTGTTGTGACGCGTTGTCATGATGAAGGAGAATGGAACTATAAGATCGTTTATCCCAAATTTTTAATCTTCTGAAACAATTGTTGCACAATGACCTGTCATTCCAAGAAACAGGCTACCATCTTTTTTGCGACGCTTCGATCTCGTTTTACATTAGTAGATTACTCCTCGAAAGGAAACATCCATTGAGTAGACTGTCTTTTGGTTTCGGAATCGTAGTAGTAAATTTAGCTTTCGTCACCTGTAACTATGTCATATAAGACATTTGAGTCACCACCGGTAAATCTTTGCGTCATTTCGCGGCACCAATTAACAGACGGAGTTTTTTAACTTCTGTCAAATTACGAGATATCCATCAAATATAAAGCTTCCTGACCGCTAAATATTTATGAAGAATTTTGGGAATTTGATTCATCATATCAATATCTATGTTTGTTCAAATCTGCTGGTAGGTCATTCTTTTGTTAGTCTCTATAATGAGCCGCACAGCACTGACGTTGTCTCCGCTTGTCGCCATAGTAGGACGTCCCTCACGTGGATTGTCAGTCGGATTAGTGCGACCACGTATGAAGTAGTTAAACCACTTGTAGACAGTGACAAGGGATAGAACTTCATCATAAGACGAAAACAAAAGTATATGATATTTTTTTGTCGGTTTAAATGGTAACCGAATTCTTTATATATTTATAAGATAAGAAGAGAGGCCCATTTTTTAAATTAAAATATATATTTTTTCATTTTTTATTTTTAAGAGTTTCTAATTATCCAGTTCAGCCAGTGTATTTCATGCCAATCTATGTTTATGCCACCTGTACTTCCTATATCGACATTACAAGTGTTTGAATAATTATACATCGCTCAACGTAAGTTAATACAACTTTTTCTGATTCACTCATATTTTAAAAAAAAAAACTGCGCTTGCCCCACCGTACACGTGTTACAAGTGAAGTTATATTTTAAATTTAAAAACTTCATTATTAATAAGATTTTAATTTTGAGAATATACTTACATAATAACTCTTCAAAGAAATGATCAATCACAGGACACAAACGTAAAACACCTAAATAATCACTAAAATTAATAATAAATATTAACGCCTGATACTTCAGCTCTTCGTCAGAGTCCAACGAGTATATCTAAAACGCGCATGTGCGACGCTATCTCATGTTATTGCTTTGTATCGTTGTGTACACGTCGCTGTCTTTACCTCCACTCCCGCGGCGTCAGAATGTATATTCTGACGCCGCTTTCTATCTCGTTCTATTTTCGTTATGTCTCTCATATATTATGAAAAGTGCCTAATGTGACGCTTCCTCGAAAATTCAATGTCGATTCTCAACCAGTAGTCGATTATCGTTTCACCTCCTAATAAGATTAATTTTATAAATAACGTGATTCTTACACGGATTTGCGTCGTTTTACGATGTCGCTATTTAAAGTTTCACGAGTCGGCAAAATGTTCACCGTAACGAATGGCGGTGAGTACAAGCACGTTGTCGCTAACGAAGCTGACTAATGCTCGAATTTACACAATCAGCGCCGACTCGTAAATACAATATTTGCCGAACGATCCGAGTCACACGCTACGTCAAGTTACATCTAAGTAAGTCGATTTCCTTCGACTTCCATCACTATACGCTAAATAAGATGCTTTAGAACTGATTTATCTACTTAGTCACTACAGCCGAACATTGTTTTTGGGTCTTTTACGTGGGGCACAATACAAGGTGCTGGAAGTGGCCACTTATTTAAACAATATTTGAAAGGTAATTACTACATTTGAAACTGAAACTCTTTGGCCGTAGGATACAGTTTGTTTCAGCTGACAATTTGTTTCATCTGGCGTCATTTTGAAAATTGCGTGTCTTCATCACTATGAATTTAAGTCGTGAAAATTTTTGTCGTGAAAAGTTTTGTTTCAACGATTTTAAGTCAACTTTAACAACTTATGAGACCATTGTTCGGCTTCAAACTGCTTTTGGTGATGAAGCATCATGCAAGAAGACTGTATATTATTGGTTTGTAGAATTTAAGCGTAGTCATGTCAATTTTAGTGACGTATTTAGTGACGGTAGCCCTTTCACCGCTGTGAACAACAAAATATTGATGCTGTGCGCCATATGATCGAAACAGATAGGTATGTGACATACCATGAGATTTATGCATCCTTAGGCACAGGCACGAGTTCAATAAAATTAATCCTACGCAAATATTTGTGTAAGAAAAACCTGTGCTTGCGGTGGATCACACAAAATTCGACTGAGGCTCTAAAAACGGATTGCGTCACTTGGTGTAATGCCATGCTTATGCCAAATTCAAGGAAATGGCGTCAAATTTAGTGTGGGATATAGTCAACAGATGAAAAAACATGGATTTGTTGCTACGACCCCAAAACAAGGCAACAATCAACCGTACGTATCTATCGAGATGAGCCTAAACCAACAAAAGCCATTGGGATGATTGCTTCATTTTTTAATAAAACTGGACACGTAGCTACTGTTACTTTAGATAATTGTAATATCGCGAACAGTGATAGCTACCTACACGTGTTTACCGGAAAAATAACCATAAAACGCTACTTGCACTACGACAACGCCGGTGCTCACACAACCAAAGAGAGAAATAAATTTTTGAAGGAGAAAAACATAGTCTTATGAGCAACCCTGTATACAGGCTCGACTTGTCACCTTGTGACTTTTGTTTTTTCGCAAAATCAAGAACCAATTATACTGCCAACGATTTTCATCACCAGAAGAAGTTGTCGAAGAGTACAAAAAACATGTTTCCGAGGTCTCCGGGAGAAATGGCATAAATGATATCAAAATTTGTTTATTCATATGAAAAAGTGCATTTATGCTAACGGAGAAAATTTTGAAAAAGAATAAATTCAAGATCATTATTGGTAACATTAGTAACTTTTTCTCATTCATTCCAGAAATTTTCAGTGCGTTCTACGTATATAGTATAAATGCAACGAACTTTCTTTAATTTATGTTTTACTGTTTAGTATCAAAAAAAAATTTAGAGCAAGCGCATCGCAATTTTTTGTTACCAAAAGCATTCATTCAACCACATCAAAACTGTTTGTTCAAAGCGAAAACCGCTGGCCTTCTCCCCATGCCTATATTTTATTTATACCGCAGAGATCTCGCGTCTTAGGGTAGAACCAGAAAAATCGCACCTCTTATATTACTGGATGCTCTTAGTTGATTAGGCCGGATGCTGGGGGCTGCAAACTACGTTTACCTTCCGGGGCTGAGACGGCGTTGTGAAAGATCGCCTGCGACCTTTTCGGGTGCATCCCTAAGTAGGGCGGGATAAAATTGTCTTTGAAGGGCTAATATAAGTAAAGCGGAAAATAAAAAAGATTTGAATAAAATTTTATGATTCTTTCAATGCTGATATATTGTCTGTGCTGTTTATTTATATGAACTTTTAAAAACTAAATTTAAGATTAAACGGATGAGTTGTCGCGTTGTTTTTAGCTTCTTTATCGTCTTTAAAGAGGTTGGCTTATAGTAATCGATAATAATTATGTGGATACATGCAGCCTAGTTGGTTTTTTAGAAATTATAATTCGCTATAGTTCTTAATTATGGCCAAAGTACTATTCTGTGCGCAAACCTGTATTATTTTTATTTATATTATTTATTAACTTAATGTTAATGTAATTACCGAAAAAGAGGTGGTCAGTTTATAGCAATTTAGATCGATGACTATTTAATTTTATGCATTCTGCGACAGTGAAGAACGAAACAATCAGCCGATGGCATAGTTCTCAAAAAAATACCAGATTCTGTACAGAAGAAGTTCACGCAAATTTTGTGTACTGTGTTCTGACGAATATCGTAGGCATTACATAAAGTGCTTTTTACATAATATTTTGCATTATATTTCGGAAAAAAAATCAATATGTGTTTCCAATGAAATATAATGGAAAAAAAATTCTTGAAATGTACGTGATATTACTAATAGCGTTTGTTTTTAAAAATTAACCCTTTATTGTCTATTTAATTATGCATGACTGAAGCCATAAAGACAAGACTAATGACAATCTCATATCGTAATTTGGCGAATTTATTATAAAATTGTTCATCGAAAGATTTCAACAAATAACTATATTCTATCACTAACCCATAACACCTGATAAGTCCTAAACTTTATAAGAAAAATTCTGTAAAACTTACCAACAATAGGAAATTAAAAGGCATTAAAAGCACTTTTAAGGAACTCTTAACTAAAAGCATATTTTTTAAATCTATTTACAGGGAGATAATGAAAGAGATAAAAAAGAAACTTATATTTTATTATGTGGTTCTTCAATATCTGATTTATTTTCATCATTTTTTTTATAATTCGATATTTTTTGTTTTAATAGAGCTTACACAATGTATTGACACTAAAAAATGCACGCATGTTATTGTTAGTATATGTTATTAGCGTATAATTTAGATAATATGAGGTCGTGCTATCTTCATCGGCGCGCGTAGATTCCTTTATCTGCCGATAAAAAAATGCGCTCTTATGCATCTATTGCAACGTGCCAAAACAGGCATAAGTTCGAAAATTTTACAATTTCAGAATTAGTGGAAAAGAGAGAAAGCGTTTCTTGTTTATGTTTATTCGCAATAAACATAAAAATATTTTATTACAGTTATAAAAATATACACATATTTTATATTTTGTGTCATTCCTCTGCATGGAGTTATTATTCTCGTACAATTTTTTAATACACATTGAAAAATTTTTACCTCAACCCTTCCACAATCAACGGGGAATTGGGTCGCGGAGGTGGTTAATGAGACTCTGATGACCGTTATCATCAACATGGTGACAAAATTAACTACAGTTTTTTTTTTATTGAACATGTTCTGTGACGTATGCAGTTAATACATTTGTTAAATTTGATTTAAGTTAAAAAATACGTAGTAGGTTAATTCGGTCGTGGATACAGTTCAAGTAAGCTAGCTACTAATACAAAGACTATGCACTGAGAGCTCCACCATAAACATCCTTAAATGATTTGATGCACCAAATATTTTTAATTTTAAATAAAGCGGCTTTAATTTCGATCTTATTAACACAAATTACTTTACTATTCGGGCTTTAAAACATAGAAATTAACTATAAATTGAATGTCGTGTTCGTACGTCGATCCACGCGCCAAATTGCGTTGTCCAATTATGTGATCGCATATGACGATGATCTACGAAGGGAGTTAATACATTTTCGGGAATGTAAAGAAAAATAAATGTAAATACAATTTGTGTTTATTTTTCAACGCAATCCCTCCTCGTTTTAATGTAGTTAGTTGATCTGGCAATAATTTTGTTTAAATCGTTCAAAGGAAACATTTCACTTTCGTAGTCGAAACGTTCGGTCACAGCCGCTTTCAGCGCTTCACCGTCAGCACATCGAGTTCCTACGAGATCTTTCTTCGAGGACAGGAAGTAGTCTTTGTGAGCCAGGTCTGGACTGTATGGCGCATAGTCCATGATTTCAAATCCGCATAGACGGCAGCCTTAGAAAGGCCAACTCTTTCAGCTATCGATTAAACCTTCATTCGATACGCTTTCATTATAATTTTATAAGAAATTTTCTCAGAAAAGTCTTTCATAGCCGGCCAGTACAAGGGTTGCATACGATGCTCTACTGTTCAAATATAAATTCACTCATTCTCTTCTGAACAGTAAAGGAGCAGATTCCCCGTAAACTGTATTCATTGCCTCATTAATGCGATTTTGTCTTTTATATTATCTAGACAAGAATTCAAAAACAACGTCATGCTTTAATTTCCCCGAATACCTAAAATTACTCAAATTGGCAGTTTTCACACTGAACATTATCAAAACTACAAAGATTCGTCAACGGTAGAAGATATATCACAATAGCACAGCATAAAAACACGTTACACTACGGAATCGTTTATCTTGCGATTGAAACTTCTAATGTTTACAAAGGCAAGTTAACGTTTCATATTAATCTTATTTAATATTTGACCTTACTTTATTGTTTTATA
Organism: Eumeta japonica; assembly: GCA_005406025.1. NCBI lineage: Eukaryota > Metazoa > Arthropoda > Insecta > Lepidoptera > Psychidae > Eumeta > Eumeta japonica. The sequence continues at coordinate 232,894 of BGZK01000586.1, read as the reverse complement.
TCTAATATAAAAGTATGAAAACTTATTTTTACACAAAAAGAAATTGTGTTTTTAAAATAGCATTTAAAATATTAATTCATCTTATTGCAGTGTTCTCAAAGATATTATAAAACTACAGGGTTTTTAGTCTTGTCCAAAACATTTATAAACCTAATAGACTTAAACAATACGGCTCCAAGATATAAATAATTATTGGTCTTGCAATATTTCTTTTGTAATTTCGTGTCACGAATTTAGAAAATATTACTATGTTTTATTACTTTACTAAATTAAAAATAGTATGAAAAACCTTTTACTTGTAGTCATCTTACCAATGTCCTGTATTACAATTGTTAATTTTACAAAATTATTACAATCTCATACAAGACACAATTGTGATTTTTTACACTCAAAATTTTCAGAAAAGCTCTTAAAAATGACTTCGTTCATAGTTACATATTGCAATAAAAATTAAATCCAATACCTCTTTCAGTACTAAATTAATAACGAGTCGTTTGAAAACAATGTTATCTATGTGGCAAATAATAAACTTGTAATTACTTACGCTCTTTTCCCTTTGTACTTTAAATTGTAATTATTCTTCAAGTATGAACAAAGCAATTTGGCGTTGTCCCTTAACTTCTCTTTAACAAAATTCACATAAACAAAACATAAACCGTGTTATAGATGTATTAGAAAAATAATTGATCTTATTAATTATTTATGTAAGAGTATTATAAGAACAGTTTTACTCTCACAAGAGCGCTAAAAGTATGACCACACTTAAGTCGATTATAAGTACAATCATTGTTGCACCACGAAGTATCCCGAATGTAATAAAAATAGATAGCGTTACTCAAGATAACAATAAGATTGCTATAAACATAAATCCAGGCTTACGACCTTCTAGATAAGGATATTACAAGAATATAGTCTTAAACAATTATAACGGTAGTATGAATCATTTGGGCGGTTAGTCATTTCCAAGTATGGATACCATAGAGAGTTTAGACCGTGTAAGTAAATAAAATAAATATCTGTCGCTTCGCAGTGTTGTAACTAATAGTATGTCACAAAATAGTGACGTTTATAGTCAGTTCACTGTCGATGTCAAAACCCACACTAAAAAATCATTAAAATGAAGACGCACATAAAATCAATAAGTTATTTTACGGAAAAAAAACCGTTTTTGTTAAAAAAATACTTAAGCAACGACTACGTGGCGAAAAAAGGAATGATTAGAACCGCTTAACGGACTGGATTCTTTTTTAAAACATCACGCTGACAAGCTCTGATTTGTAGCGGCCCGAACTTCTCCAAAGAAAGGCGATAACTTTTCGTTTCCGACGAATCAGAGAAGCGGTTAAAGCATAAACTTTCTCAACTCTTACGGTTAATTAACTTTCTTGTTATTTTTTTCTCTTTCTCTTTCTCTCTCTATTTCTCCATTGCCATGACAATGAAATAGAAACGGAGACGCCGAATAAAGAGGAAACCCTGGAAAAAGTTAAGCGAATTTTCATAAGGCGAATTCGATTATGTTGTAACGCAAACGTGCCGGTTTCGGCTTAATAAAGTTTCGATATGGCGTAGAGAGCTTTTTTCAAGTGTTCAAACGGATTTATGTTCGCAGTTGTGCAAGTTATCTTGTTATAACTTGGGATATTTATCAGCCCGCTTGTGTTTGGCGTCGATTTGTTATGTTCCCGCGCACGCCGTTTTCTATCGACTGTATTACTTTATTCGCGTTGTGATTTACAAAGGCGGCGTAGTTTAGCGGGACTTGTTTCGGAAAGGCGAATCTATTTGTTGGGAATTTCTTCTGTTGCCCGTGAAAAATATGTATATTTATTTTACGGTGTTCGAAAACTTTTGAGAGAACTCAATCGGAAATATTTTATCTTGTTACTTAAATAAACGAATCAATACTTATTTATGGACATAAATATCAACTGTAATTGAGATTCTATTCATGTCGACAAGATTGAAGACTTAGATCAGAAATTAATAGATATAAGGAATTTGAATCTGGAAAGGTATTGGAAACATTGGATGCACTTATATCCATGCAAATGAACTGGTTTTTACTCACTAATAATACAGTACGTATTAGTTACTAGTGGATACCCGTTGAGTATTTAATTTTATAAGTCTCTATTCTCTTATACTTAAGTGAAATAATAGCAAAAATGATGATGATTTCTTGAATGTGACACTGAATTTTTTCGACTTAAAAAAATTGTAATTATTTTTTTTGAAATGACTCAACATAAAGACGTTAAGGAATAATTTCTAATTTACACTATTTATTCAAAATGTTTGACTAATTCTACTTCAATTTTTACCTAATGTCTCTAGTGTACAATTTCCATATGGATGTAATGTAAAATATCATATGAAAGATATGATTTTCCTGTAAATTTCCAAAATACTTCTTAAATCATTTTTTTCATAAGATTTTATTAAATTATCCGAATACAAGAACTTTTAAAGTAACTTAGTATTCAGAATGGAATCGATCATGCATCTTTTCGTAAATATTCATAATCCTTTTTTTTTTTAGAAATCCCAAAGTAGCTGTAACTTATATGTACAATAAAAAATATATTTATAAATAATATAAACATAACCTTACTAAATACTCGGTCAGACAGCAAGCCTGAGCGCCGCGCGCTCGCCACCGCCACCTGACTACGGGTGTCGGGGTACGTGACGAACTCGAATTCTGCTCCGCGTTCGGGCTATGCGATGTATTAGTTTTAAAGAATTTATCTAGTCACTTTTACCTATAAATGACTGTTGTTGTCAGTTATGTAAAGGTCGCTGAAAGAATTATCACATTAATTTCTGATTTACCACACGTGTTCCACTCACCTTTAAACAAACAAGGCAAACTAAAGCAAATTATTGGGTAAACGAAACTTTATGCAACTTTCAGACTCGCAAGGCAGCAATGTTACCTTTACAAACTCCCCAATAATAAATCATGTTTGAATATTCAATAGCAGTGAAAGGTATTGTTAATAAACACTTCAATATTCATCACACACAATCTTAGTTTCAAAAACGGCAATATCGTAAACGTAACACTTATAACAAAATACTTAAACTTCTGTGGAAGTTCAAAGACCACACGTGGGCGCGCTTGGCGCTTAACTAGGAGGACGCAGGGTCACGCACGATCGCCAGTGGGAGACAGGCCGCATTTCGCGAACGCGCTTTGCACTTTAGTTAGATGGGGGCGCGGCGTGACAATCGTCCGTTAACGAGATCGCAAGGTTAGAACACCGTACATGTTTAAAACATGTTCTAAGTTATTTTTCTCAGAAACAGCTACTTCAATGACCATGGTTTCTTTGGTAAAGTTGTTCTAAAAAAAGAAGGAGATTGTGATTGTTTGTGGAAAGATGCGTGGTCGATTCCATGTGGTCTAACCTATTTCATAACATATATAAATGACGGCAAAATCACAAAAAAATATACGCATACTGAATATTGAAATAAAAGAGTTTCCACGCCAAAGATGCTTACCATCATACTATATATAATACACATACACCCACACACTCAAGTACACACACACACACACACACACACACACACAAACGCAAATACACTCGCACGCGCACCTATTTTCAGAAGCAAGAAGCCACGATTTCAACGCTGACTCAATTTGGGGGCGCCGACAATCATTCTTATAAACACGATGATAAGGTCTGGGAGCTATATCTTGACGTGCCCTTCTTGGCACGGTGCTAGTGGCAAAATTGGAGCTAAATTAAAAACTCATTGGTCAACTCTTTCAACGTCAGAATTTGTATTTAAGTGGCAATTGCGATTTAAAGGCTATAAAGAGATTATCTGAACTAAATAGTTCAGAACCACTTAAGATAAAGTCCTTATTATCAAAAAAAAATATATTTGACAGTTCATTATTAAAATGTATTTTCACCGACAACTTAACTGAAGGACGGGGGAATCGGCACACGTGGGTGTGGGGACGCAACGAAAGCGACGTAATATAAAACGGTATGGAGCGAACTTAACTACTCATACATTAAAACGTAGAACACGGTGTGTGTGTACATTGGATATATTTATGAAAAATGGTGAGAGAATGATAAGAGAAAGGTAATATTAGACAAATCGTATTTTAATAAATTTTTGTCCGTTTCTCTGTCAGTCTGTCTGTTCGCACATATCTCTGAAATTTCTAAATGGATTTTTATGCGGTTTATACAGGCAGGTATTGCTCGGCTTGAAGCAGAAAACAGACTTTATTTCAATTAAATCTAATGTCAGGAAAAAGTTATTCTCATTTAGAGGTATAACCTGAAAAGTTATATGATAAATGGGAAAAATTGAGAACGAAACCGATGCCGAAACCGAATAACCAGAATTAAAATCAGGAGCGAGAACGAGATCGAAATCAGTATTAGTACCGGAACTAAAATTGAAAGCGGAAACTATATTTGGATTTACAGCAGAATGTTTCAACCTAAAAAATGAAGGATCACAATCCATGGACATGCGGGCGAAGTTGTGGGCGGAAAGGTAGTTTATAGGATAACATATATATATATATATATATATATATATATATTGTGGCTGTATCTTATGGAACTGAACCAAAGATCATGAGAAGACCATAAGAGAAGTCGCTTAAGTTCTAGAGAGATCGCTATTAACGGGGAAGACGTATGTTCTTCTTTTCAACTGATGTAACACTTTGCACTTAAAAAAATGAATAGATATAACATCTAAAAATTAATTTAATTAATTTTTAATTTTTTTAATTAATTAATTAATTATTTTTTCTTATTTTTCCAAAAATCTAATTGTATATGAAAATTATGAGCTTACTATAAAAACAGTATGAGAAACAGCGATGAAAATTGCGTATGCTATAAAAAATAAAACAAATATTAAATGAATAATATTTATTTGTGTCGCGTTTAAAAGTATGCTGCCGTTGCAGTCTAATGAATAAAAGAATGACGTACTATGTACTACGCACTATTATGTGATGACGTACACTATCGTTCAAAGTTTATATTTTTTTGGTATAGTTCAATATTAAAAAAAAAAAACAAATAGGTTATCCATTAGGTAACTGAAAAGTAATACGAACGAGCCCTTTCAGGTAAAATTGCCGAGATTAGAGGTGGGCGGGCAAAAATGTGAATATGTTTGAACATAATACCTCAGGGACAGGAAGCCGTGCTATTTATAAACATGAAAATATACAATTTCAAGGGGGATTGTTGCTTTGAAAGCTTAGCAAACAAGCTTTTTCGAGCTACCCTCTAATTTTGTAGCTCATTAGAGGGTTTGAAACGTAAAAAGTCTATTCGAGGTCTACTTTAGGTCTGTGTAGTGTAGGGTGGCCGAATACTTTTAGTTACGCAGGAGTCGTTTCTATTATTGATCAAGTGCCAAGATCGTCATTTTAGTTTCATGTAGAAAAAAAATGTTTTTCTAGCTTGCCATACTACAAATATAAATTCGATTCGAACGTGTATGAAAATCAATCTCAGTTTAATATGTGCTTATATTATAACGAAAAAGTATTTATTCTTTTTAACTTGCCGGTAAGAAAATTGAAAATTTTCAAAAATCGCGAAGTTACTAGTTTTACCCCATTTTTCGAAAATAGAGTTTTCATCAGATTCTGATGTTTTGAGGTCCGAGGAAGCTCCACTGAAGATTTTACGTTGGTATCTGTATATTTGTGCGTGCGTTCGTCTGTGTGTGTGTGTGTGTGTGTGGATGTATGTAAACCTCTTAAAACTTTTGAACGGCTTGACCGATTGGAACCAAACATTAGCATTCCAAAAAAATCTATTAAACTTAGATTTTCTGAAAATTTGAACCAATTCAGATTGATAGATTCCAAGAAATTAAAAAAGAAAACTGTGAATTTTTTTTTTAAATAATGTTTTTTTTTTGGAATAACTTTTAAACGGCTTTAACAATCACTTTCAAAAAATAATCGGCTCTTAACATTAAAAAACCACTCCGATCGCCGCTAAGGCAGTTATTTTATTTATGGGATAGGATTTCTATAAACAATGTTTTCTTGATTTATATATTTTATTTATATATAGCGATGCACATTGAAGGTAAGAATACGAATACTAAATACCACAGTACATACACGGGTGCCACCTTTTGGCAAAATTGTGAACTAAAAATAATGTTACCAATTTAAATTTTCTTATAATTTCAACACTCCCACAAAATTTAACTCTCTTCAAAACTAAATAAGGAAACTTAACAATTATTAAACAAAATCTGATCCCTCAAATAGGTAAAAGTTTGAGTGGGTAATGCTTTGGTTAAAATATCTGCTAATTGATTTTCACTAGGAACATAATTAATTTTAATCAGACCCAACTCAACTTTTCTCTAATAAAATTATACTTGACATCTATGTGTTTGGTTCTTTTATGATAAACAGGATTGTTAATCAGTTTTATGGCACTCTGATTATCAACATACATAGTTACACATTCACAACTTTCACCTAATTCTAATAATAGTTGCTGTAACCACAGTATTTCTTTGGCAGTTTCGCATGAAGCCACAAACTCTGCTTCAGTTGTGAGAGAGCAATGGTCTTTGTTTTGGCTGGACCAGGTAATTGGACCATCATTCATGATAAAAATATAACCAGTTGTAGACTTACGAGTATCAACATCGCTTGCAAAATCAGAATCAGAATAACCAATTAAACCATTACTTTCTCCATACTTTATACATAAATGTTAAGTATTTATTAAGTATCTAATTATACGCTTCACAGCATTAACATGTTGCTGACTTGGATTGTTTACATATCTACTTAATACATTTACAGCAAATGATATGTCAGGCCTTGAAACAGAACACAAAAATAGTAATGAACCAATGGCTTCTCTATATGGAAACTTCACAATATTTTCATCAACATTCTTTGTTATAATGACATTTATATCTGCAGGAGTACTAGTTGGATTTGCATTTGTCATACAAAATTTCTCAATTATATGGTCTATGTAACCCCTTTGGTGAATATAGATACAATCATTTATTTTTAATTTCCATACCGACAAAATGTTTCAATTGTAAAACTTTTATTTTAAAAGCTTGTTCCAAATATTCTATTATCTCTTGTATGAGTTGTTTATTTGAAGATATGATAAGAGCATCGTCTACATAAATAATTAAAAATACTTTGATTTCATTAAAATCCCTATAAAAATACAATTATCAGCCTGAGATTGTACAAAACCATATTTCATCAAAACTCGGTGAACCTTTTGTTCCAACAACGAGAAGCCTGTTTTAACCCATACAGAGATTTATTTAACTTTAACACATGACTTTTATTTAAAGATACAGATACACCCTCAGGTACTTCTATAAAAATATTTTCTTGAAGATGCCCATTAAGAAAGGCAGTTTTCACATCAAATTGTTGTATTTCTAACTTATGCTTTGCTGCAATAGAAAGAATAATTCTTATAGAGTCATACCTCGTTGTTGGAGAATATTTCTTGATAATCCACATCTTTAATCTGAGTGAACCCACGTGCACATAAGCGAGCCTTGTAACGTGCTTCATTATTCTCAGCCTTCTTAATTGTGGAAACCCATTTTGTTGTAAGAGTTCGTTGACCAGCTCTTGGTACCGCATTCCAGGTGTTGTTTTCTTTATGTGCAGATAATTCTTCTTTAATGGCTTGAGACCATTCATATTTCTGTGGACTCTGCAAAGCTTCATCATATGTCTGAGGCAATGACAATTCAACTAGATTAGCTTCAAAACGTCTATTGTTTCTTGGCCTCAAAGTTATGTTCCGGTGTGACATTATATCTTCTATTTCTTGTGATGGCTCATATGTTGGATCATCATTGTTGCAACTCAACAAGCTGTCATCAGACTCTGACACTGTAGTTTTAATTAATGTTTCATCCATATTTCTTACTTCAGTTTCATTATTTTGTATTGTTGTCTCTTCATTATCATCAATAGTACATATTTGTGTAATATTCTTTCTTACTTCTGGAACTTGATGTTCATCGAAAATCACATTTCTTGAAATTTTAATTGTCTTTTTATTCATGTCATACATTCTGTAATTGGTGTTGTCATAACCAATCAGCAGCATTTTCTCACTCTTCTTTTCCAATTTTGTTCTTAATTGATCTGGAACATGGACATATCCAATACTGCCGAACACCTTCAAATGACCCAATTCTGGTTTCGTTCCGTTCCATAATTCATATGGTGTCTTACCTGGGGTTTGGCTAGAAGATGTTCTATTCAATATGTAAACTGCACAGTTCACAGCTTCTGCCCACAGGTCCAGTGGCAGATCTCTTGCATATAACATGGAGCGAGCACTCTCCACTATGGTTCTAATCTCTCTTTCTGCACGCCCATTTTGTTCTGGAGTGTATGGGGCAGTGAGCTCATGTACTATACCCTCTTTGTCCAAATATTCTTTAAAAACTTTGTTAACGTATTCTCTTCCATTATCTGTGTGTAAGATTCTGATATTGTGCATGTATTTATTTTTTACAATACAATTATATTTCTTGAAAACTTCCAGAACATCACTTTTATTTTAATAAAATATACATGCCTGTGACTTGTAGCTGCGTCTTTAAATAACACAAAATATCTCATCCCTTGAACTGATGTGTGACTCATTGGTCCACAGACATCGCTGTAGATTAAGTCACCAGGCTGTAGTCCTTCACCTCTTACAGATTTACGAAATGGAAACCTGCATTGTTTTCCGTATGCACATGCTTCGCAAACAAAACTCTTTTCATCAATTTCATTAATTTTAATCCTTCAACAACATTATTGGCACACATACTTTTGATTTCTTTTAGGTTAATATGTCCCAGTCGCTCATGCCACGTTTTGATATCACTTTGATTATTTTGAACCAAGTTGCAAGTATCAGGAATTATTGTTTTTATATTCAACTCATATAAATTGTTTTCTGTGATTTTGGCACTCATTACCATTTTTTGTCTTTATAAATCGAAGCATTTGAATCTTTCTTCATAATAGTGTAACCTTTTCGTATAATAACACCTTCTGAAAATAAGTTTCTTCTCAAATTTGGGACATACAATACCCCATGCAGTTCACTGGTTTCCCACTGTCCATTGACATATCTCTTTATCAACACTTTACCAATGCCAGAGACTTCTACCGATTGCTTGTTTCCCAATGTCAATGATTTCTCGCTGCATTTAAGTAACTCTACAAAGAAATCTTTTCTAAATGTCATGTGGGCAGAGGCGCCACTATCCATGATCCAAGCATTTTCTTCTGTATTATAGGAACTGATTTCGACATTAAATGCCAACATGTCTGAAGATTCTTTCAGATGTTTTCTTGGTTTGTTCTGTTTTGGAAAACGACACTCCTTAGAAAAATGGCCACGCTTTCCACAATTGTAACACTCAAATCTATGTTTAGTAGTTTTGTTTTGACTTGTACCGCTCCCACATGATCTTGGCCCATTCTGCTTTGGCACATTCTTCCAACCTTTATTGACAACAAGAAGGGCTGTTTCTTGTTCTTCTACAGATGCTAAACTCGATTCTTCATCCAAAAGACGGGCAGTCAAATTATTGAGAGTTTGTTGTGTGGGGTCTAATGACATCCATGCTTGACGTATTGACCTATACTTCAGGGCAATGTTCCAATTATTTTTGTTATAATGGCCATTTCACTTACACTCTCGCCACTTTCTTTCAGCTGTTTTGCTAGATTTTCCACTTTCGAGATATGTTGTGCTACACTGTCATTTTCAGACATTTTGTATTGATAGAACTTTTCATGAATCAGCATTTTACATAGTTCACTCTTTTGTTCGTAAATAGATTCAAGTTTTCCATTATTTCTTTAGCAGTTTCACAGTTTTCTATCAAGGTAATTTGCTTGAAATCCATCGAAGAGGTTATGATGAACATCGCCATGCCATCATTTTTAACCACTCGGTGCTATTTATTTCTGGTTTCGGTATAGAAATATCGATTCCCTTTGCCTTTAAGGCACATTTGATTTGAAATTTCCACTGCCTAAAGTTATTTCCATCAAATCTTTCTAGATTCATTGACCGTGCGGGATCCATTTTGAGGTTATCTATCAGTCAATGACTATCAGAAATTCTAGAACGGAATGTCACTTCACTTTTTCTTTACCTTTTTTTTTTTTTTTTATTTAGCAGTGTCCTGGGCCCATAACCTATTTTATTTATGGGATAGGATTTCTATAAACAATGTTTTCTTGATTTTATTTATATATAGCGATGCAAATTGAAGGTAAGAATACGAATACTAAGTACCACAGTACATACACGGGTGCCACCTTTTGGCAAAAATTGTGAACTAAAAATAGTGTTACCAATTTAAATTTTCTTATAATTTCAACAGCAGTCAAAATCGGTTGATTCGTTTGCGAGATATCGTGAACTAAAAAAATCGTAAAAAGTGATTTTTTCAAAATACTTTATAGAACTTGGAAATTATTTTACAGAACTTCAAAACCTGCGTTGTCGCTAATTCAATCAAAATCGATTAATTTGTTCAAGAGGTATTCAAAAACAAAAAATAAAAAAACTTCTTAAAGAAAATTCTAAAATTCTAAATCGAATCAAATTCGTATTCTCAATTTTTTTTATTGCGTCGAATACTGTATATTTTAGAATGTTTCGACCTCTAAAATAGCGGGAAGTTTCAGGATTGGTCTACAGTCTTTCTAATTTTTTTTATTTCTTATATCTTCATAGCGGCTATGTCAAATTAATATTAATAAAATTTAGCAAAAATTTATTGGAATCTGAAATATGCAGCTCACCCGATGTCTTTAAAATTCTACACTTACGTAAAAAAACAAATAGTTGAGGAAAATTGGCGAAAAAAATGATGGTAAATAAATTTTAAGGATATAATTTTAATGACATCCATTGGGATCGAGAGTGGGAATAAAATTTCGATTATAATTAATTGGGATGTAGAATCGATTTTAGAGTTATTAACAATGTCGTCGCTTTGATTGGTTATAAATAAAACCTAAATATATAATATATTCAGTACAAAAAAATGTAAATCATAAAAAAAAATAAAAGATATTATTTCGAGAAGTTTTTTAACTGAATACAAACAGAAAAAACGTTTTGACTCCCATATAGTTAAATCTGTCTAAAGAGTGTTTTCAATATAATTTTTACCATATTTAATACTCCTTTATCATAGAGTTATATATATACATTTAAGTTATAGATTGGTGAAGTTTTTTAACAATGATAATATATTTACTTCGATGGAATTGATTTTCTTTTCATCAGAGGTGTTTCAAGTGAAATTTTGCAACTACAACACTTTAAGTGTAATCGCATTTTTAAAAACACTTAAGTCGAAAAACTTAGAGCAATTTCCATGTATCCCAGCACCGCTGGCAATCCTATTCTTTTTTTTTTTAATGGAAATTAAAATAAAACGAAGCCAGGTCCCCTGGTCACCCTACACCGGCGGTACCCCTTAAAGGAGGATCCACTCTAATTGGTCCCATTGAGAGGGTGTCCACGTGAGCGGCGTGCTCGCCGGCCGGGGCACGTCCCCCGCACTAACTCCGCGACATAAATTTCAGTTACAGCCGGCCGCCCCCTAGCGTTTCAGAGGCTAAACGTGTTTCACTTTTGCCGCGCGTCCGTTGCCGACTCTACACTCCGTCGTTATCTGTCCAGTTTCCGACTAAAACTTTAACTGTTTCAGTTGGAACCGATAGCTGAAGCGTGGGACGAGCGGCTTTCTATTGTCGTGAACGCTCGTAGGATATAATAATGAATGTATTGAATCGACGTTAGCTAACGAAAAGTAGCGTTGCCTAGACGATAGAAATTTAAAATTGTTAGATTAATATCGATAACATTGAACTGTTGCTAGAACCGATTCTGAATGCACGATATTTGTCTCAGTTTGTTTAAGTAGTAGAACTATATATTGTTCTACATATACTATATATCAGTGATGGATGAGATTAATTTTGGTAATCTTTTGTCTGTAAATATGAGCAGTTTTTTTTATGTTTTTATTTAACGTAATCTGCTCGCATATCTATTAACTCAAACACTTTCATAGGCAACGTTTATATAAGTTTGCGTTTCATACAAAAAAAAAACAGAAATTTATTGTAATACGATAATAAATATGCAAAAGCTAAAAATAACATTAGCTAGCGTTAGTGTGTATGAAGCGAGATGACGTGGTAATAAGTATTATCGAAATTACGAAATACATGTATAATGTATAGCTAAAAATGAAAGACAGTTTTAATCCTTACTAACTCAAGCTGTACTTCCCCGGATCAACCCGCGTGAACATAGAATTTGTTCTTCATATATTTACACCGAACGATCTTACTATTTATGATGCAGACGTCGATTATCCTGTACTCGGTTTAAGTTCCAGCTCCACAGTCGGATTACGGTCCCGCTCTCGACTTCACCCAGGTCCGTCTCGATTCGAACCCCAGTCCCGATCTCGATTCCTATCCCGATTCCTTTTTTTATTCAGATTCCGGTCCCACTCTCAATTTGTTCTCGGTCTCGTTTTTAATTCCGATCCTAGTTCCGCTCTCGATTCTGATCCCGATCCCGCTCTCAATTCTGATATTTGCCTCGTTCTCGATCCCCATTTCGATGCCGCTGTTGATGTCGATTCCGGTCCCTTGCAAATTATTCCATAAGAAATCATTCCCGGTATAAAACGTATCTTGTATCAATTCACGAGATACTCTACCTAGATATTGATTTCATCTAAATCTGTTCAGTCGCTTGACTGAGGCACAAACATGTAAACATTGCGACAAACTTACATGTATCTAAATATATGTAAGCCAATTGTATACTTGTTAGAGATTTATCCTACAAAGATTTACTTACATGGAATAATATATGTTGGTAAGTAGACGGTTATGTTACTAAAGTGAGTATTCCTTAATTTATTTAATGGATTTTAGTATTCAGATAGAGTAAAAGCCTTGCTTTTAAAAGTCTTTTCTATATATAGCATTTTTTTTTATTTTATAGTACCGGAGTACTTTTTAAGGCAACCGAAGCATTCAAAATTTTACCGTGTTTCGTTAAAGTTACAAAGACATTTGACTCGATAAACGATCAAAGAGAACTGGTTTCACAACTTCCACGGTCTTCGATTTATAAGGACTCATTTCGTTCCCCGTTCTCATTTGTTTTGTTTGGATGTTTATGAAATCTATTTATATACATCCATCACGTCGACGCTCCGTCGAACCATTTATAAGTAATATTTATGTTACTGTATTCAATTTGTACATCATAATAATTTTTTGCATGTTGAAATTTACATGCAGCTACACTACAGGTGAAAGCCGTTACATAAATAATGTTCCACTAACAGACATTGCGACAGAATACAAGTAAATAAAATAAATAAAAAAATATAGTCTTATATTTCTTACAGAAAAGATTAACAAAATTTTGAATATATATTTAGTCTAATTCCATTAACTCTATAAGATACTTCGCTTCGAAGATAAAGGCCTTCTCTAGTGATTTCCAGGTGTCCCTATTTTTTGCTGTGTTCAGTCACTGTTAACCAGCCACTTTTTCTATATCGTTTATCCATCGTGTAGGTGGTCTGCATCTCTTCTTGATTTGATTCTGATGGTTCCTTCTAGGATGTCAGCCTGAGGGTCCATCGGTTATCTGACAGCCTAGCTATATGGCCAGTTCAGCGCCACTTTAGTTTCATGCAATGACTATACAAGTAGGTAGATAAAAAAATCTCCTTTCACCTCGATAAACTTTCGATTATGAAGTAGTTTTAATTTGTGGTTAGTATATTGCTGGGTGTCAGTTTAATTGATGTTACGATTTTTTTACAAAGTCTCTCAACTAACATCCTATTTTCTCGCTATCAAAGTGCGAATAATAAGAAATCGAATAATTCACTTCAACATAATGTATGAAGTTTATACTTTTAGTGTTGGCAGTCTTGCAGAATAGACAATGATATTTTTCATTAATTCTGCAGCATCAAAAACTCGTTTAAATTAATGTTAAAAATTACTAAGTTTCGTAAACGAACACGAATCATTGACGAAATGCCCAAAATTGTTGACAAATGTAAAATCATGATTTGTAAAATAAAAAAAAACGCCTTTAAAATTATTATTAAAATTAATTAGTTGGATTTGGGGTCGGTGACAATTAAATAAATGTCAAAGCAGTTTTGCTCAGTTTTCGTCATTCGACCTCAATTTGACTAAATACTTTCTGTTTTGTATTCATGTTTATAGTTTAGGTATTGATCGGTGTTCTTCGCTTTCATTTGTGATAAATTTTTCATTTAAGTAATAGGCGTAAAGTCTAAGGATTTACCTGTCGTGAGGTAAATTATCTCTCGCTTGTGTGACGGAAATTTTGTTAAAGTAGCAGCTGGTTCTAGGGATTTCGTCGAGACGGTTAAAGCACTCGTTTAGAATGCAAGAGATTGTAACTCTGATATCAAGTTTTTAGACAATGTTAAGTGTAAATTATTTATTAATACAGCTTTTATTATAGCTTATCACGATACAGTTTATTCATCTGCTTTGAGCGTTTAACTTACCAAGTGCCTTCTGATGTAGTATTTCGATATTTTCAATTTTCGAAATTAAATCAATAGTATCATGTTAACTTACATTATTTGTCTGCTGACAGTTTATTTCTAAGGATAACATTTTCCATTATCAAATTATAATTTAAATTATGCTATATCGATATCAATGTCGTTACCGAAAGTACTTATGTACAAACTAATAAAACATACTTTCTTGCGTACAACAACAGGCTAAAGGTTTTAATTTTTCTACCATAGATACAAATACGCACAGAAACAATAATTACATCAATCTACTTCTATCCATATCTTAGATAAACTAATAGATAGTTACACTGATCACTAATAAAAGACAAGAATACGTGAAACATTTTGTTACAAACTAAATCATTTTAACACAAACCATGTAATATCCCACTTTACAACTGCACCCTCTTCTAAGAGGGTATAGTTGTACAGTGTCATATAGTTTTTGCTCTGGCCCTTGCAGATAGAGAAGTCGAGTAAATAGTTTCCGCGCCCTCGGCCACGTGCGGGCGCGCCGAATCCCGCTCTACTCGCACGAGGCACGCTCGGCAGCTACCGCGGCGCTAAGTAAAATACCGACGAATTCATAAATTAATTTCAATAGTGGATTTGCGTAACTCTCCTTTGAGATGGCGCCACTAGCGTCAACCTAAGGGACCTTCGTAGTAAATAAAGGGCGTGTTACGCCGTGTATCATATTTAAATCCTGGATGAGGTACTTCGTGTTATGTTTGCTTATTCAATTCCAATCAACCGTACGTACAATTATTATACCTATGTAATGTATCCGTAATAATTGTTCGATCATAACATTTTATTACAAGTTCGTAAATGTTTGTTGTTGTCGAGATTGTTTGTCATTAAATGATGATAGTCTGATATACGTAGATTTATTTCTTGTGCGGATCATCTTTTATGAAATAGAAAAAGCAGAATCAATTTTCGATATAAAAAAGTCATTGAATATACCGAGTTTGATGAAATTTGACACGGAGATATTTTGACATCAGGGAGCGAGGAGCAGAGACACTATTTTGTAATTAATACATAAGCTATTGTTTATTTATCCTTCTGTCTGATTGTCTGTATGTTTACTCATGACCCGACAATAACAACCAATATTGATGAAATGGAAAAAACTGTAGAACTCATTATTACATAAAATATAGGTTACTGTTCATCACGCAATGTCTGTCATACGATGGTATGAAACATTGAAAACACAAAATACAAAAGAAAAATACACATATTAAGATAGATCTACTTTTACAGTATAAGCAGGACAAAGTTCGATAGAGTAGGCACAGAGAGCAACATGAAGAGATGTCAAAAAAGGTGACCAGATTTCTCCAAAACTATTCACAGCTATCCTACTATCCTATTTTTTCATATTATTATTGGTATTATTACTTAATTAATTGAAATAATGGAAACATTATTATTGTAGCGTTTTTGTTCTATGAAACTAAATTAAGCTTTATTAATATTACTCCTTAAAACTAGAAAATTTAAAAGTCATTATTTTATCGTTTATGTTTATCGGATATGGTGAGAGAAGGTGAAGCAGAGCGAAAATTAAAAGAAGAAAGTCAATAATCCGATTGAAAGAATATATTGTATTGTGTGAGGTGTTAATTCGCGGAAATCCATAGTAGACGCTGTGGATAATCATTTGGATAGAGATTCGTAGTGGATAGGCAGATTCGAGGGTCAGCGGTGGGTTGCATGCTGCATGTTAATGCATGTTGCTGGCAAGCGTCTGAAAGAATATAGTTAATAATAATAGTTTAATAACAATAAAATCGTAGTAAATTAAAACTAATGAGTTCATGCATGTCTTTTGTTAGTACCATTATTTAGTATTATAATTCATCAAAAACGTAAAATATACAAAAATGCAAGTTTCGCTACCCAATCCTCCCACCTCAAAAACTTGTGAGATCTCGTCTAAAACCAAGTCATTTATTTTAGTTAGAGAGTTTAGTATCTTGAGTCACCGTAACTTTCACTTAATGTACGAAATAAATAACGGAAGATATTACTTCACGTCTGTATTGTGCGAGATTATGATATCTATTCGACTGATTTGGCTCATTTTCGTGTTACAATCCAGTTGACCACGGCTTGGCTCTGACACTGTTGGGAATGCTTAATCTGCTTTTAAGATCAACATTTCATAAGCATCAATACAACCACCAATCTTTTCGTCTGGCCACATTTTTTTTTTTGATCGAATCTAGAACGAAACCCAAGTCATTATTTATTTACTTCATTCTTATTTTTGTTTCGAATGATTGTAATATGTCAAGGTCGTCCAAAAGTTATCAAATTTGTCATTTAAAAAACATTATTTTGCATAGGTCTTTACTTATTATCAATATTTATCACAGTATTAAAATTAATAAAAAAAAATTATGGCTCTACCCGTCATCCATATGCCGGATAAAAAAGATGGATGTAACATCGCCTTATACTGATCAAAACACGCAAATTGTAACCCATTCTATGTATTCTGCCTGCTTAGATTTACCGCAATCGTCCGAATGATCTGTGGGAAGAAGTTACTTTATATATACAGTTATATAATTGATAGAACGACATAGAAGACTTGATACGTTTAACGCAATTTTAGAAGAACCATATATCTTTTTCTTTTAACGAGTGTAAACGTCATACAGTTTATGACATTAGTAGACAAGAAGGTTACTTGTATAGGCAACGAAAACGAAATTATTATCCAAAGAGCCCAATTTACGTTTATGCGGGTGAAACCGCGCGAGTAAAGCTAGTAAGGGAACAAAACTAGACCCTGTGCGATAGATGTGTCCATCTCCGCTATGAAGATTTTCATTATATTCGTAGCAAACATAATAACGGTACGTTTTCGATTTGTCCAGCGGAACGGAAGCAAATCGAATCGGGCCGGACCTTCTAATAAAACCGGCCGCGCCCGAATTGCTGGACCGTGACGCCAGGTCGCCGGTAACTTGATTTCAAACAATAACGCATATATCCATGGATTCGTGCCAGAGATTATTGTATTGCGCGTTAAGTTGTCGTACCGTTCGTGTTGATGGAGAGGTGTCGGAGAATTGCTTTGATGAGGGTCGTGTGGTCAACGTCGTACTTTCTTAAACTTACTGCGCTCGCGACGAATTTTTAAGTCAGAATATGTCATCTACGTAATATCTTGGTTAGCGTCTTAAACCGTTTGTCCCAGATATTGTAACCCCGTCTTCGGCGAATCCTCGCCGATAGGAGACTTGGTGTCTAAACTCCTCAATTTAAAACAACGTAAGTGCTCATGCATTACAGTACCTGTCTTAATGAATTTATGTACAAACAGGTATCATTTGGAGAATGTTAAAAAATTATTTTGACAGATAAAATATTGTTAGAATAAAACATTTACATTTGTTTTTCATAATATTATTATTATGAAAGACAAAATGTTATTATGAACATAATATAAACTCGCGTCTATTTACCAAAAAGGTAGGTAGAGACAATTGATTTCTACATGATACCATATTTGCATATTTCTCTTGCCTCACTGATATCCATCAATTTTTTCATGCAAGTCATCGGTTTCGGGTGCTTAAAATTCGACCCTTTTTCAATATGCCACCAATATGGTCTGCATAGGATTTTCTAGGGGACCCTTGCCGACCTTTCTATCACACGCATTCGCTCTATTGATTTGTTTTGTCAGTCTACTTTCGTTCATCTTTTCCAGATGGCCAACCCACCGCGAAATACCTCTTTCTACTCCAGTCACTACATCTTCCTTCAAACCACACCGTTCTCTAACATCATTGTTTCTACATAGATCTTTCCGCGGCACTCCACACACACTATACAGCGATCGCATCTCCACCGCATCGGTCCTACTTTCATTTTTCTTCTGCTATACCCAACTTTCGCTACCGTTCCATTGTAAAATCCGTTTTGAGTGCAAAAACCACAAGTGAGCCATTCACATCTGCCTACCAGTAGTAAGAGAAAAGAATAAAATTAAAAATTTAAAGAACTGGTTACTTTAACGATACCTCTAAAAAGCAAAAATTTACATGTACTGGCCCTTTATGTTCAATATATGTAGTAGGTGATATTTTGATGCAAACGTCTACGTGTGCGGGACCTCTAAGACTTAATTAAAACTTAGGGCCTCTTTCACCACATCCTTTTAAACTCACTTTTAATTAAAAGTCACTTGTGAAATTAATCTTGCGTTCCATGTCTTCTTTTTAACGGGTCTTAGCACGAATAACCCTTAAAGGAGGACGTGAAACGTAAATTTTATATTAAAAGTGGTATTTTGTTAAATGTTAGTTTAAAATTGAGTGGTGGAAGAGGCTCAAGTCTCAACAATCAAACATTAGTATTTACTTACGATACCTGGGTAGCTTATTTGTGTTTGAAATTGGCACTTATATCATTTATAGTTCGCATTCTGTTTTTTTAAATTGTGACCTTAGCGGTCTCCCGACGCGACGATGCTTAAATCAAAATATTGCTACCTATTACTTACATTCAACTTGAAGGGCCAATACCAATTATTTTTTTACTTTTAAAGGTATTGTTTGCGTTAGGATTTTTTTTAATTGATCTTTATTTCTTGCTTTTTAAACTTTATATATTCATAAAAATTCGTTATAATCGATACCTGTAGTTTAAATGGTCTTGAATCGTATAAAAAGCTTGCAGGATTTTGTTATTTGCGAACTCAACCAAAGAAAGCTGTTTGAAAATCTTCATGACATGTCGGATTTACCATAATAGCAAACAATGAAAAATAGGATTTAGATACTTTAACTCTGTACTAAGTATTGTACTTTATTATTTAAAAATGTTTTAGTGTTTAAAATACTTTGCAGATGTGAAGCGAAGCTACTTTCAGTGATTAACGCGCATTCATAGTATTTACTATCGTATTCTACCGTTGTTCTGTTTTTGTAGTCTGTAGTATACTACACCATTCTACCATACCATACCATTCTACCATGTATTCAGCACCCTGCTCTATCTTACCAAATATTAATCATTGGTCCGTTCTTCGTCCCTTATACCACCGTGCCTTATTATATCCAGCGTCAAGCCATTGTGTAACCAGATTCGGAATCTACTTAAATCAAGGCTGGCTGCGGAATCAAAAGCGGCACCGCGATAGAAATCGACATCAGAATCGAGCCGGGGACAGCAATCGGGATCGTGCTTTAGAGCGTGATTGGTTGATGCACAACGAATTCACTGTGTCCACGGGCGGAATCGCGGGCGGAAGCTAGTTTCTCTCTAATCTGTTGGTTATAATGTTGTGAATTAGTGAAGAAAATGGTGCATATTACAGGTGATTCTCTAGTATTAGTTTAAAGTTACAACATTCTAATATCATTGAAGTACAGAAACCAAATTTTGACTACATCACATCTGTGGAAGATGCTTACATGCATTCATTAACTAGAAAAGAGCTGATAATCTTCAAACGGCTGAAAGGATTTTTTTGATTCATAACTAAAGACTCTTTCGATCAAGTCATCTTTCATACAAAAAATACTAAATTGAAATCGGTTTAGCCGTTTGGGAGCTACGATGCCACAGACAGACACAGATAGATACACACGTCTAACTTATGACATACCTCTGTTTGCGTCGGAGTTTAAAAATTACAACACACATTTTTTACAGAATTACGGTACATTGCACCTTTTTCGGCAGAAATATTTCGCATTTTAAGATAAAAAAGAAATTCTTATTAAATAAATAACAGTAATATTCCATTTATGTAACTTTAAATTTGCAATTTTAATATATGGGCAGTATGAATAAAAAAAAGCTGTATAGCCCACTATTGAAGTACAATTTCGCAGTACGCTGTGTTGAAATAACATACGACTCGTGACAAAATGAGAGACGGAGGCGACGTGACGCATCTGTTTGACGTGACCGCGCAAAGCGCACACGTTTTTTTAACATTTCATTGTTGATCTAGAAGCAAACGTGGCTTAAAAATATTATTCCGTTGTTACTTACTTACTACTATTCAATAGCTTGTCGAAAAGACAGTTATTTAAAAATATAAGTATCAACAATAATGTACAGCATTAGACGAACATTATAAAGTCATGACCGATATTACTTATATATTATGGTAGTCTAACTAAGAAAAAAACAGGGTGCTTATTTTGAAATAACAATGAATAAGTAAAATTTGTAGTAGGTACTCATAAATTTAAATGAAAAGAGTGAACAGAAAAATGTTACATCAAAAAGTGTAAAGGGGACGAAGTTCTATGAATATGATATGTTATGCAAATTATTTAGAACAAGGCGTTCATGGTTGTGCCATCTAGTCATTCCACTAGCGATAGCTAGGTTGACTTATGCAAGCCAAGGTTCCAAGTCCGATGGTTAACCAAGCCAAGCCAGTTGATGGTGTTCATAAAACTAACACTTCTTTGCTGTCATATATTCGCTTGTACTAGTCTTTCCACGATCTCGCAATGCCCCTTTATGGGGTACGGTCCACACAGCCTCACACCTTAAATGAAACTAGATATTCCACACTGCGACATGTTTGGGATGTTACGATAAGAAAGCTGAAAATCTTTGCGTGATTTGATTTAAAAATTTCACCGTACAAGTACTGTATTAAGTATATTTTCGTTCTACAGTGTGAATTAACAACAACATATACAATCAATTTCAATCACAAAATGAGTGTTCTGAAGTGCTAATAATTTCAAATTGCTGAAATTCAACAATTTAAATACAGATATATAAATCACTTCTGTATGAAGAAGGATACGTTTGGGATTGATAATAAATAGTTTTTAGAGCATTAAAGAATTAATAAATATTAAAAACTAAAATTAAATAATTTTTAAATTTCTCTTACAAAGTTTTAAATTATTCATTATATGTATATGACACATTTTGTATGTAAAACTTGTTTAAATGCAATTTCTACGACACATTATAGAAATATGAAGGTAGCTTTGCTTTCTTTAAAAATATAAATATGTTACTGCCTTGTATTATTAACACCTTTGGAAATTATTAACACGTTTTAGAGACGGTTTATATTCCTCCAAACCAACTAAAAAGCTATTGTATTAATTGCAAACATTTTTTGAGTCTCTTTGATGATATCTAGTTTTAGTTGAATCTTGATCGAAAAAAAAAACGCCTTGGACGAAATTTTTTGAAGGTGCGTTGCGATTGTATAAGTTACTAATGTTTTAGGCCTTATCAAGGACTATAAACAAAATAAACTTAGCTTAACGAAAATAGAACGCAAGCAAGGATATATCAATTAATACGCGACTGTAATGGCGACACAAGTTTTTCCAATAACAATATAAATGTAACGTAAAGTGAATATCTAGCAAGCAATGCTTTCGACGCGATTTCCTTTCGCTGAGAACAGTAAATCCATGTTTTTCCACTAGATAAATCGGTACGCAGGAGCTGCGACCCGTGACGCAGGTCTCGACCTACATAAACAACGAAATAATTAGCCGTGCATAATGCGATTAGTTTCGGTAGTGGGTAAAGCTCGGGCAGGGCGCGCCCGCCCTCCGCCCGCCCTCCGCCGGGCCGGCACAACGATGGTTTTAAAAGGTTTCGCCGGCTTAAAATATTAATTTCACCTTTTTATATTTAGTACATGCATGCTACATGTTTATAATAGATATATGTTATTTATTTGGGCATTTTTTTTGTATTTTCTGTATGTATCTGAATAAGACCATCGTTTTTCGATAGTCTGTCGTCGGTTATTACGCCATTTGTAAGACAACTCATTAAGATTTAAGCATCACTAATAATTGTTTTATTTTGTGACTTTGATTGTGTTAGACAATATTTTAATTGTGATAGACTTTCGATTTATGACCAACTGACCGCAATTCTAACATTTTTAAAATCTATGTCTGTTTGTCTATCTGTATGTCGTTATATAATTTACAAATGGCTAAACCGATCGTAATGAAAATTGGTATATAGGAATAATAGATTGTGAATATTAGGCTACTGTCTGTCTAAGTGTTTGTTTGTCTGTCTACACGTCTTTTTAAAAAAAATTTAAGTTATAAAAATACATATGGACAGGTTTCTAAAGGTTTAACCCATCGTAATGAAAATTGATGTAAAGTAAGAACATGTAATTGCGCAAATGATAGGCTACTTACTGTATGTCTATTTGTCAATTTGCCTGCCTGTATGTCTATTTATAATTTAAAAACGGTTTGACGGATCATGATAAAAATTAATACGCAATATGAACGTATTATTGTGCTAATGATAAGCTACTGCATGTTTGTCTTTCCGTCTGTTTGTCTGTCTTTTGTAAATTAAATCCTTTTGTAAATTAAAAAGGGTTTAACCGATTTTGATGAAAATTGTTATCCAGCCGGAACATGTGATTGGGCAAATGACAGGTTGGCATGTAATATTATTTTTGTATTTTGTTAGGAGTTATATTTCTGTTCCGGCCCCGACTCTTAATTTTACTTCCTGCCCCACTTTCGATTCCAATACCAATCATAGTTTCAATTCGTATAAAGCCAGGACAAATGCTAGTATTATAGTTGTTTATAGGTAAAATAATTTTTATACTTCATACAACCCCAGACTGCCTGGAGGATGATTTTTTTTTTCTAATATATTTAAATATAATAATGACTATATTTTGCTACACGTCAAGCTCTATCTACCTGTGTAAATCTCATTAATATTCATTCAGTAATTTTAGAGACGAGTGCGAACAGACAGACAAAAAATTTAAAATCATTGTTTCGTCTTTTGTTATCTTTTTTTTCGTCATTTTCGCATTTTTATACATGTACCTTCAGTATAGATATACCCGATTCTACTAATTTATCATATGTATAAATTGTATACAATTTATTATATATCTTTAGAGCAGTGGTGGATGCATGCTTTTAAAGCATTGCATTTGAAGGAAAGCGTATCATGTTCAAAGCCAGGTCATGGGCGAATCGATTAATGAGTTTTTTTTTGTTAAGGTCAAATTAAACCATTAGCCTTGGCTCGGGGAATGGGCAAAGCCCTCGGTCCCGGCCGTCGTTGGCCGATCGTCAACGATCAACGGCCTTAGGTCAAAGGTCGTTTACGGCGCCCGACCCGCGGCGATTTTGAAATAAGAACATCTAAGGAAGGCGCATCGCCGCAGCGGAGTGACAAAACGCGATACAACGACAAGAAACATTTTTTTGGAGACACGGCATCTCTCTGATTAAGCGCTCGCCTTCAATGGTGCGGTAATTATTTGAATCGCCGGGGATGATTCGAAGCCATCGGACCGCCGAGATTGTAAATTCGATTCCGTATTCTTATTTACGTAGTGCTCTCCCCCTTAAATTAGAAGCGACGTCCGCACATCTCACCGGGCGGGCGGGGCCCGTAGGTAAATGTAATTACATCCAAATGGAGCAAAGTTAGCCGAAGAGTCGGCACGCTGATTAAATCAGTCAAATCCGTGATATGGTGTAGGCGTGAGTGCTGGGCGGAATCGGCTTTGTATAAGTAAGAGATGTAGTAGGAACGAAAGTTGTAATGTTGTTATATACAAAAATGAATCCTGTACATACTCGCCTTATGTCATATCAAAATCTCCACTATAACAGATTGAACTTTTCTAATGTAATAATAAAAGTATAAGATATTTATATATATATATAAGGATATTCCTTAATAGCCCTACCTGTATTAATGCAACGTGGCTTAAAGTCAAAACAACGGTTGTAAAATAAATTTCACAACTCTTTTATATCGTAGACTATAAAATAACACATGAAATAGGCCGTAACATTCTAATATTTGCAGTAATTCAAAATTTTTACCACTTTTTACGTTTCCGTACCTCGAAAGTTGAAAAGAACCCTTATAGGATCTCTATGTTGTTCGTCTATCCATCTATCCATCTGACAAAACCCTTTTACTAAAACACGCGTGGAATTATCAAGTTGAAATTAACATCAATAACTTAGATTTTGAATCGCTTGGAGTTATAAAAAATTCAACATTCTAAATCTAAGTAACAAAAAAATATGGCGAAAATAAAGCTATTTATGCCTTATAAGTAGTTAAGTTTAGTTAACTCGAAAGTAAATGAAACTCTATATGGTACTTCCCGTTGATGTAAACTCATAAAATACAGCAAGAAAAAAGATTTCACAGTGCAGCTAAAGGAAAAAAATTAAAAATTGTTAATTTGTAATTACATCATATGAGAAAATATTTTTTTACATTTATGCTTATATTTGAACTTACAGTTATTATTGGAGTACGACCATAATGTAAAATAACATATGGAACGACTTTTTTTTTAATTTTCTACTATGAAAATATAAAATTTTCAAAAAATCTTATATCAAAAATTTTAATTTTTTTGGAAAAAACAGTAAAATATTAGGAATTACTGGGCTCAATATCTTGCCAAAATTATTATCAAAAACAGACAAAACTCATCGAGACTTGAAGGAGTTTATATGGAACACTCAGGATACGTCCTATGCACACTTGTTCGGTTTTTTAAATTACCACTCGCTATACGACAGTTCTACTTCAAGAATAACAAGCAAGAAACTTGAGGGTATAGATCTTATCAAATCAAAATTGCTGAAAATCAAATAAAACTATAGCAACAATTAAAAAAGACAGCAAAAAGCATGTCGGACTATTCTCAGTGTTAGAGTTCCAAAGCCGTTACTATATAATTATGCCGTAATTATATAACTAAGCCGTTATTACAGATAAAAAAACTACGTCTTGACACTTTTTTCCATGTTTCCCGCATAGAATAGGTATAAGCAAGTCGCCTATAACTATAAAAAAAAGGAGTGAACTAAAGAACATCAACAAAAGAGCGTATCATCATGGCACTTACATCCTTTTGTTGAGAAGCGCAGTTATTCGACAATAACTTAAAGATGGTACATATGATAATGTTAAAAATAATTATTCGTTGAAAGTATTTGTTAAGCTTTGTAGTTTTTTAATACTTTTTAGGTATATGGTTAAAAAAATGAAGGAGGAGGGGCACAATTTCTGCTTTTTTCCAAAATTTCCTAAAATATTCAGTCAATCAAAAAATTGCTTAAAAACCTTAAAGTGTTTTTAAAAGTATTGTCGAAAATATGTACCACTCGTTGATGTTTGCTGAAAAAAATTTTTTTCAGCTTCTGTTACATGTATGGAGTGCCCCCCCCTAGAATTATTTATTTTTGATATTTAACTACCAAACTAAATAGCGATTTATACAAGACACCTAGACCATAAATTTCATATATATGCGTATTGTAGTTTTTGAATAAAATGCCTGTGACATACGGACGGACTGACGAACGGACAGACATGACGAAACTGTGAGGATTCCATTTCTGTTATTGTGCTTCGGAACGCTAAACAAAGGAAGAAAGTGCTAAGAAGGCGAGCTGATTGGGTCTATTTATGCAGTAAATATTCAGAGATTGTATAAGGTCGGGGAAAAGATTTTATCGTATTTTATATGCAAATTCAAGCTAATTTTCTATATTGCTTTATTTACATTCGATTATAATATATGTGTGTCATTTTTCAACAACTTCTTATCATTTTGCAGATTGTGACATAATCCCATTGCTGTAAAAAATTTGGGACTTCTGATCGAAGAACTGCGACTACTAGTTTCCTAACACTACTTAAAGAATTTTGAAGGTGCAAGGTCGGGGCTGCATGGCGGATGCTATAACTATTCCAAACAAACTGTATCAATTTTTGATAAAGTTATGTGTGGTCTGGCGTTATCATAGTAAAAACTAGACCCTTTCTGTTCATCGATTCCGACCGCTTTTTCTCTATTTCTTGCCTGAGTCACATCAGCTGTTGGCAGTGGAAATACGAATTAACGGTTTTGCTCGGCGGTAAAAGCTCATAATGAATGATCCTGTTTCAGTCCCACTATATAAATAGTATCATACTATTTCGAGTTGATCCTGATTTCGCTGTAGTCGAAGGATAGTGTAGTTTGCTTGTCTTTTGACCATGATTTTTTCTCACCTTCTTGTTGTAGGTAATCCATTTTTCATCACATGTATTCAATATTTTCAAAAAGATTCGATTTATTTACCTTACATTACGTCTCTATCGTTTTAATAGAGAATCGCAAACGATTGCACGATTCATGAAATTTCTTTCAGTAAGCTCTGTGGGACCCAAATATCGAGCTTTTTTGTATATACAGCTTTTGTCAAATGGGTTGAAACTGTATTGTGGTCAATGTCAAGCTTTTCAGCTATGTTGTAGGAACAAATATACCGAATTTCGCTCTACTTTTTCCAAAATCACATTGAGTTTATCCGTAACAAGTCGACCAGAGTGTGGTTCATCTTTGACATAAAAATTACCGGACTGAAAACTTAGAACCAGTGTTGTACTACTCTTACTGACACTGCATTAGATCCATAAACGTCACAAAATTTTGACGCCGCTTGTTTCGCATATCTGCCTTTTTGTAATAAAATGTCAAAGTTCATCGCATTTCTATGTTAGATTCGCTCATTTTAGTGGACAAAAAACAATAGAAAAATGGCAGGTCACAATTTTTCCTTTTTTTAAAATGTCATCTATTTAATGATACCAAAACTAGCCAGATATAAATAGTGCAATTAAAAAGATTTTTCTACATCTTTCTACTTATAAAATACGGAAAAACCTTTTCCTCGACCTAATAACCTTTTTGTAAAAGTTTGTTTAAAATAAAAATTTTGAGACACAATTTTTATATCCTCGGAATATTGAATATGCGCTAACAGAAACCCCTCAATTAATTCACAACCTTACGCATTTGACGAACATGTAAACACAGACTATTTTTTTTCTAACACAGAAATCTATCACTATTATTTTTAACCATTTCTAAATTTTTCCTCAGATACATTAAATTTTCATATATATATATATATATATTGCGATGCCACAATTTAGACCCCATGGCTTTGACTTACTTCTAAGAAACAGACGAGATTTCAGCCCGTATATATGACCCACTTTTGTACCGCGAAAATTCTATGCAGCGGATACAGCATGTAGCCAAAGCAGGATGACAGTATGTAAGCTATGGAAACAGCCCATATAAAGGAATCAGGCAGTTTGGATATAGGAAAAATTACTTATCATCGCACATACAACACAGATTGTATAAGGATATTCATATGGTAAGTGAGGTGACGAAAACTTATCGCAAAAAGTCAATAAATTTTAATTTGTTACATTCAAATAACAGCTTTCCAATAATTTTATCGATTGGCTTCAACTCACAAAACTATGTGGTGAGAGCCTTATGAATGAAAGCAGAATTTAGATTAGGCCTATATTTTTGTGTTGGCCTTTCCACATATTTATTTTCCGTTACTTAAAGCTCTACCATCATTCTCTTTAAAAATGTCTGTTCGTTATACGACACACAAACTAAAATATAGTGATTTAAACTCTAAGCTGCATAGGTAAACGATGTGTATATGTATAACCAAATCTTTCAAATCTATCACGATGTTACCGCTAACCGGTATCCGTACCTTCAAGATACGTGACTATGCAGTTCGGTACTAAAACTAATGTTGAATGATTTGATCTCACGCTGATCAGATACGTTATAACACCAGAGGTCTCAAATTAGGGCTATTCCTATCTGATATCGATGTCTTGAATATTCAGTCGCATTATAATTATTGTCTGTTGAACTATGATCAGGTTTTGGGAGAGTTTCGTACTTATGCTATTTTTTAAATAAACTGAGTAGTTCAAGTTTTCTGTAAACATAGTTACAGATATACGATTACAAAAAAAAAAATATTCACAGCATCGAAATAAAAGCATTAGTTTTTAATGTTTAGAAATTACGCAAACTATTTAGTTTATAAAACCAATGGATCAAAATAAATTTAATATTTTCTATTACCAAATTGTCAAACCACACACATACACACTTTCAAACTTTTATATCGAAATCACTCGCACAATAAATGTTACGCTAGGTTAAAGTTGTCTTTCAGCTACGAGTATTCTGTATTTTGATACCACGTATTTAGGTTTATTAACGCAAACATGATCCAAGGACAAACATCACTGCAACGAAACCGACGCGAGTCAATCACAAGTAAATCACTAGTATATCACAATAAAATAAACTCTTATAAAAAGGGAAATGTTCCTGTCCAACAACAATAAACAGGATGTGGGCGTTCGTAAAGTAATAACGAGCCGTGAAACTCGGTCAAAGGATAACTAAAAAACACGACATCTACCGGAGACCGGGGGAAGACGAGAAAAAAAAACGGGTGAACGGGCGCGCCGCCCAAAAAGACAATCCAAGTTCGGGCCTCGAAGTTTTTTAATATTCCAACCACTCAATGTAATCTGGACCCTCGGAAATTTCTATTTGCCGAAAAAGCTTCTAGCCGAGTGTAATTTTGCATGAAAAAAAAAACTGACAAAGTTCCTTTGCCGGGATCGCTTTCCCTCTAATAAGTTTGATATGATTTCGCGGATCAATTTCGCTAAGGCCGCGGCTCCGTGAGGCTTCTGCGAGGGGTTCAGCAAACAATAACTGTTATGTGAATAACGGATTTCGTATTTTATACGAAGTACGGGGGTTTCGTTTCGGGAAAAAAAAAACGTTCCGAGTGCAATAAGAACTCAAAATTATTAGACGTGTCTTAATAAAGTGAACATTTCCGACATACAATTTTTACTTAGTTTTAGGATGTCGTATTAACATTTTTGAAAAGTACACTGAAAAAAAATTATAGGGTGGCAAAAAACTTTGTCACTAGCGAGCCGTTTATAGCACATAGCTACCTAAGAAAATTAAAAATTTACGAAAATCGGGAAGTTATTGGTTTTACCCCGTTTTTCGAAAATCGAGTTTTCATTTGATCTCAATGTTTTGAAGACCTAGAAAGCTTGCCTGACTGTTTTTACGATGGTGTCCGTATGTCTTTGAGGATGTGTGTTTGTGTGTATATGTGTGTATAAAGTAAAAAATTGTGAAACTTATAAAAAATTAAAACTATATTAAAAATATGTAATAAAACAATCGGAATATTTGAGATAAAATATGAACATGAAATTAATGCACCCGAGTATATATAATGATAGAAGGAAAAAAATATATATGCTCTAATTTGGAAGTTAAAACACTTACGTCTACAGACATCTTTAAAATTGATACATGAATATACACATATTATTCTAGTAAAATGGATACAAATTGCATTTTAAGAAGTACATATTTTCTCAAACTCGTGATATTGACCGAGTTCACATAATAATTCATCTTTGAAAATTCATTTACTACATGCTCTTAGGCATAATAAATATATTTATTTCATCAGCGAAAAATGTGCAGACAAAAGGTTAATGGTAGTAGCAATGCTTGTAGTGTCGCCACATTTGATACAGGAAGTGTACAAAAAGTGTACAGCCAACATTAATTTTTGATTTAAAGTAAGAACAGCTTGATAACTTGTCTTTATATTAACTTTCCTCGATATTAGAAACAAACACAAAATTTTAAAAATGTAACATAAGCATATCTTTTGAACACCAGAACTTTAAAAACGTCACAATATGCCTGTAGCCTTTGCTACGATATAACCAGCAACATCCTTATTTAGTTTAACAATTAAACACTTTGAATTAGAAATAAAAAGGAACACATTCGAGCTCAACAAATATCCACGGGCGAATGAGACCACGGCCGCGCCTGGCCCGAGCCTGCCACCCTCACACTATAGTACATTGTCATTATCAGCAAATTACTTTGGCACGTTGTCAATTTTCATTTTGTTTGACATAATATTGTTATAAGAACATATCATACAATGATATGCTGATAAAGTGACGTCGTCGCCTCACCAAATCATTTTAAACATTGTCACAGAAGTTATTTCCTGTGGCTCCTAGGACAATAAAACATTTGACAATAAAATGTTCATTACAGGCAGAAAACTCGCTCTGCTGTATCAGCGAAGTACATCTCTATAGTAACAATAAAATGTTGACAAAGCTTTTATTGTCACTTTGTTTACTAAATTTTTTCTCAGCGTAGAATTACTTTTATTAAGGATATAAGGGATTTTCTGTTTTATACGTGGTACAATTGCGCCACAAACTTTTTCAGTAGTAACACTCCGATTATGGATTTATCAAGGCATTAAAAATTTTATAATATAAACTCTTTTACTAATTTTGAGTACACGTATGGGTACAGACACAAGGCACGAAACCGATACAATCGTAAATAGGTGACACGGGAGATATCGTGTTCCAGAATCTTTACACCACATCATTGGAAGGCATCTTGACACTCCTGTCACCCCACCCTTCATCAGTCCACTCGCTTCTCCATTAATCCCCACACAAGAGACCGGCGTAGCGCTGGTGACTATTCTGGGATTGCGAATGTACCTAGACGGCGATAACTACTTATCATTTGTTCGTTTGCTCCTAAAAAATGGTGTAAAAAAGTTTTTAGTCTTTTTATTTGCTGATAACATAATCACGATTCTGAACGATTTCGAGGTCATGCTGAAACATGGATAAGATGTAAACTATGTTTAACACTCACGTTCTAGTCAATCCAGTCATAATTGAGATCTCCCGAATCGAAGATCTAAGCTGATATGTCGGCTTGAAAAATACTGTACGTTTAGGCACATCGGACAATGATAAAAAAGTTATACGAAAAATTCTTCTCGGCTGGGCAACTTACGAGAAATTACTCTGTCTTCGAGTACATCTTACGTCAATGCCTGAAGATAAAAATCTTCAAGCATTACATATTTCCAGTGGCGACAGCCGGATGCCGGTCGAGGTCCCTGGCTGTTCACCACCTATGTTCAATAATACGAGCGATGCTCGAGACTTCTTTGTGAAATAAAATCCAAATCGAAGAAAGTCCACGGAAGAATCGTAGTAATATGAACCAGAAAAAAATAACTAATAAAATATGGATTTCGAAATGCAGTGAGCAGACCTCGTTACTAGGAGAACTGATAATCGGTGAGGAAAAGAATTTCGCAACGTGTGTGTGCACATGCGTGTGCGTGTGTCATTCAAGAGGTATCGTTTTCGAAAAATTCGAAAAAAAGAACTTTTCAAAATAACTCCCAAAGTTTTTGTTGCATTGGTATAGGTTAAATTTCCTATCTTAAAAAACTGCGTCAAATGCTATAAAACAGATCAAAATCGAATAAAGCTTTCAATACATATTACACTTTAAAAATTAAAAAAAAAATCATTTTATTTAAACAAATCTAGATGTTTTAACTCGAAGAGCTAAAAATTATATTTTTGAGCTACGAAAATTTTAAAAATCACAAATATCAATATTTTAAGCTCAAATTCAATAATTCACTGCTAGATATATTTTGGAAAACTTTGGGTTTGAAAATAGCAAAAAGCTTTATGATTGCCCAGTAAGATCAACTGTTTTGTCGAATTTTGGAGTTCGAAAAGCTTAAAGACAAGCCTTTGAACGTTGAGACACCATATTTTTGAACTTGAGGAGCTCAGAAACACCGATAAATATCATAACGAGACGTTTTCGGAAGGCCCGGCAAAGTCGACCATTGTACAGATTTTCTTATGTAATATAAATACAGATTAACGATTTACGGATTATCATTTTACTTACACTGTGATACTTCGCTTTTTTATTAAATTTTTGAATTTAGAAATATGCTATTGGTGATATATCATAATCAAAATCTGTGAACAAACGGCCGTAGCTTTTGATTGCATTGACTTAGAAGCTTAAATTTTTGTGCCTCCAAGGGATTGTAGATTTTGGTATTCCATGTTGATTTCAATTTAATATTTCTATCCGTTTCTGAAAAGAATGGTCTTGAGACAGTGAAGGGCAGACGGATAGACCTATAAGCAAACAGACAGACAAACACACAAACTGATAATAACTTGATGCTATAAGAGTTCATTTTTAGGGTTCTGAGCCAAAATGGCAAAAAAGGAACCCTTATAGTTTCGTCATATCCACGTATCATAGGCATTTTATTCAAAAACTACAAGACCTATATTGATGCAATTTACTAAGTAGGTGTCTTGTGTGAGCCGCTACTTAGTTTGGTAGTTAAATAACAGTTCTTTTAAAATAAGGTCTATAAGCAATTTTTCTGATTACGTGAATAATTTTGGAAATAATCGCCCCGAAAGTTGCAGAAATTATGTCCCCCTTCCTCTATTTTCTAAACCTTATATCCAAAAAATATGAAAAAAATGACGAAGGTAATGGTTAATAAATACTTTCACCAAAAATTATTATGAAAATGGTCAAACATACTGCTTTTGAGTTATTGCCGAAAAAATGTGCTTCTCAAAAAAAAGACGTAAGTGACATGAAGATACGCTCTTTTTCTGATGCACTTTAGCTTACACTATTTTAATAGTAGTCGACATGTTTACTTGTTTTTCAAGTTATAGGCGACCAAAGTACTTATAAATATTCTATACGGGAAACATGGAAAAAATGTAACAACGTACTTTTTTCATCTGTAGTGCATTTCTTAGTAATAATGACTTCGAAACCCTACAATGAGCATGGTCCGACACGCTCTTGGCTAGTTTTTTTCTTTTGATATACGAATCTTTAAAACATGAAGAATTAACTTGCTCCGCAGGTGGAACCCAAAAGCCAGTTAAAATGTATTTTAAAAATTAAATATTCACCTGGATATTAAGAATTGTGATTTTTTTGGCATCGTTGATAAAATAGTCAGTACTATCAGAGAAATATGTTTTGAATAATAAGATCTTTCATTTTCTACGTCGATGTGTAGAAAATAGGAGTTATTTTAACGTCAAAGGTTCGACGTTTTAAACTTGTTAATTACCTTATAAATACAAACGTATTTTTTCTGTAGCCGCGCTCGAGACTTAAAAGTGAATTTAAAACAGTATCTTTATCGCTGCTAACTTAACTTGTTGAAGGTCCGTTCTGCGCATGCTTAAATTTCACCCTCAATGTATGAAACGAAATAGTATTGCTTTCATTTCAATAGATCAAGTTTTGCTCAAAGGGCACATAAAGCTGGCATCTCGTATTATTGCTAATTGCAAAATTGTAAATAAAGACATGAAAATTACTTTAGCATTCTTGTACTCAATAATTTTACTTATACGCGACTAAAACACCATAGTTCTTGGATATTGACCAAGTTATATCGCAAAATTTTGACCACTCTAGAATAAACATTCTGAAATCTATTAACTTGCTTAAACCTTTCATTTATTTTTTTATTTATTCTAGGTTTGCAATTTATAGAACAACTAAATCCCTCTAGTTGGTATGCCATAATATCATTATTAATTGATCCGGCACCTGGCAGCTGTTCAGCGGTGGCGTGAGAGTGGTTGGGCAACAAAGGGGTTGTAAAAGCAATCGAAGGTGTGCACTTTATAGAGCTCTGAATTTGGTATGGTATTATTGCTAATTATGTATTTAATTTGAATATAACATTGCCAAGCGTTTTGGTTGGGGGAAAAGTTGTGCTAAGCGACGTCAAAGATGTGCAAAAAAGTGCCAGTTATCTTATTTATTGGTTCATTTTTTTCGTATTTTGTTACGCAAAGGGTGAAAACGGGACCTTATTACTAAGTCTGACTGACTCGCACTTGGCCGGTTTTTATTTTGTTAGAAAGGAAACTCCATAACTCGGTATCGAACCCGTATTCATTATTTATAACCCCCGGCCAAAAAGATACGTGTATCTGTGTGTCTATGTATATATTTGATTTTGAAGCAATAATATTAATATAGTCTGTGTTATTTATTTATTCTGAATCAACAGAATAAAAGCAATTTTATTTAATACTTTAGGAAAATTACTTATTCATTAAAGTAATTTCTAATATCATATTAATTTTTGTGGAACAGTTGGCTCTCCGAAATTTTGCGTGATTTGAAACATGATGAAAAGTTATCAATACATAATTAGTATTAACAAATTAAAAATGAAACCGTTGCAACAAATTGCAACGGTTTCATTCATAATTAGATAATTACTTTACTACATAATATAAAACAATGTCCTCCGCCGTGTCTGTCTGTCTGTTCGCGATAAACTCAAAAACTATTGAACGGATTTTTTGCGGTTTTTACCCATAGAAAAACTGATTCGTAAGGAAGGTTTAAGTATATAATTTGTCGAGGTTCGTGATAAAAAAAAAACCACCGGGAGCGAAGCCGCGAGCGGATCGCTAGTAATAAATGAAGTATACCCGAAGCATTAATGCTTCATTTTTATTCGTACTTGTCCTCTTCTGAGGCGTCATCGTCATCTGTAAAACTAAATTAAAGTTATTACACGTGTTCTATTGCATCATCTGCAATAAATCGGTAAAAGTATATCATAAAAATGTAAATTTATATGTACCTGCCATAATAATTTCATCCTCTGTGTATTCGGGTTGAACGATAACATCATTTACGTAGGCTGGTGATTGATCCCCATTAAATCAAAGTAATTCGAATTTATCTTCGCTTTCTGTCCAGCCATACATTGTCCGCCATACACTGCTAATATAGTTTGTCCGACGAGGCTCGAAGGTCCACTCTAATGAGAAATTATAAGCTCAGACCTTTATAAATGAGACGACTCTGGCACCATTTCACACACCTTGGATATCGCCTGGCACTATTTTTCCCCCAACGAAAACGCCTGGCAATGTTATATTCAAATCAAATACATAATTAGCTATAACGCCACACCAAATCTAGAGCTCCATAAAGCGCACACTTTCGATTGCTTTTACAATCCCTTTGTTGCTCAACCACTCTCACCGCCACCGCTGAACAGCTTCCAGGTACCCGGATCAATTAATAATGGTAGTATGGCATACTACCATTATTGCATACTAACTAGAGGGGTTTCGTTGTTCTCTAAATCTAGCTAGCTCTCCGGCGATTCTACTTGATCAGCTGGTTTAGTAATAGAAACTGTAAATATTTTGTAAAATTCATGAACAAGAATATTCTACACAAGGATAGACATATTGTTACTTTTGTTGCTTACACAGAGTCCATGCCCCAATATAAAAGTATCACAAAAAACCTATAGCCCATTAAAGCATTACAGAAATACGAAAGGAAATTG
The DNA here is from genome assembly GCA_005406025.1 of Eumeta japonica. Classification (NCBI taxonomy): domain Eukaryota; kingdom Metazoa; phylum Arthropoda; class Insecta; order Lepidoptera; family Psychidae; genus Eumeta; species Eumeta japonica. Next base: position 197,063 of record BGZK01000586.1, on the reverse strand, counting down.
AACTGTAAGTTAAATAATACGTTTCGGTATAAGTTAGTACAATAACAAAGGTATAGAGGGACGCAAAGGCAGGCCATAGGGAAGGAATAATCCGACAGACACAATGCGTTACAAATGATGCTTCCGCTTCCGGAGGCAGTTAGTGATGTATGTGTTGTTATGGACGCGGGGAGTGGAATTAGACGAGGGTAGATGTACATTTTTTTTGTGAGATGTATAATACATTTTTTTTTTTGTTATCTGTTGGCGTTGTTAACGATAGGAGGAAGTCTTTAAAAAGCCCACGGTGTTGTTATGTAATGGAGTTAAGGAAAATGGAGGAATATGCGCCGCCGCAATGTTATAAGAATTATAACATTGCGGCGGCGTAAGAATTATGAATAATTAATAAAAATGAACGGTCGAGGGAATCCAACGAGTACAAAGTATAAATAATGAAAATTTAAAAATAAAATCAAAGAGTTTCATTTAATATTTTAAGAAAAAAATTATTCATTAAAAATTGAGTATAAGAGATTGAATTACAAATTGTATAAAAAAACACTAAATAATAAAATACAAGAGAGAGAGAGAAAGAGGTAGCATGGAGAGTGCATATGGTACTTTTCATTGTATACCAATATCTACCAGTCAGTTCCTACCGCAAGCCGCGTTAAAGACTTTGCTTCTAAAAAGTGTAGACAAGCGTATGGCATAAAAATTGACAGGTTTTATAAAAGCCTCTCTATAGATAGTGAAATAATGAAGAGGCAGTTGTTACACTTTCTTATATGCTACAAATAGTAGACGTGTAACGGTCCAACTTTCTTTCTTTATACCAAAACCCTTTTACGATGTACGTGTTTTAATGAAGTTGAATGCGTTGTATTAACACGATGACAAACGAGCGATGCAGCCCGGACAAACACGTCCCCGAAAGAAATAGCTATCCCAAAATTAAGCTCGTAGAAGCCGATCGTCGCACCCGTTTGTTTGAATATTTAAATTGATACGAGTATATCGAAAAAGAAAATTCACAGAGACTTCGAGTGAACTGCACGCTCATCGCTGAACACTTTATTTGTTGATGTCGAAGTTGTTTTCTAGGAATATATGTCTTATTTTGAGAATAATTAGAATTACAAGACAATATTTTACTTAGAAAATAAAAAAAAATATATTTATAAAGTGAGTAAAGCCTAAGTATGTACTGATTATTATTAAACAGATTAACATCTTGAGATGGTTTAAAGTTTTTGATGTTCTGAAAATAGTTAAAGCATAGTTATATTATGTTATGGATACTAAAACGAGTATTATCTACTCGATTTTCTTAGTAGCAAGTTAAAAACGAAGGAGAAAAAATTTGTATTATTTTCTTAACAAATAACAATTTAAGAAAAAAAGTTATATATTTGTTCTCCTTTTTTTTAACTTTCCACTAGTACAATAGCATTATTATCAAAAAACATTAAATGGTCTGGAAGAAAAAAAAATACTGAACATCACCATGGTTCTCTAAAATCGAGATTTTTATCAGATGTTTATATTTTATGTGTCTAGTAAACCATTAGGATACTTTTTACAACGATTTCTACACGTATTTATTTTGTGTGTGTGTGTGTGTGTGTGTGTGTGTTTGTGTGTATTTATGTGTATTTTTATATAAACAAAAATGAATGTTACTCACAAATGTAGTAACATAGCCAATAAAACACAGCTAACCTTACGGTTTTAACATTATAATTAATTAATGGTCGCTGAGTGACATTAGATTTTATGATCGTAGTATTACATAATTTATTTGTTATGTTCAAAGCAATTGACACAAGTTTTTATAAGATTTTGTGTAAAATAGCTATTGCATTTATATCAAAAACACTTTTGACGTGACAACGTCTTAAATTAGGTTGCGGCTGGGAGTCACTTATGAAAAGTGTAACGCTCGGTAACGTAACGATGAGTCACCGAACGAGAGAGGCCCGCCGAATGCCTTGCGTCTCTCTCCCACTCAACTATGATCGGTCTGCCGCGCGCGCAGCACTAGAGAATTAGTGCATAGCTTGCAAATGTATTGCAAGTTATTGTATGTATATTTGTATATAAATACGTATGTATGTGTAAAGGTAAAAATAAAATTTTGTTAATATGAAATTCAGTGCGAGATTCTTTGTATAAATTAATGTTTTAAATATAATTCTTTGTATAAATAAATGTTTTAAATTGTTACTATTATTTCATCCTTCTTCCTACTATACGAATGAATATTCACATTAAAATGATTTTACCATTCAAAGTCGTTGTCACGTAAAACTTTCGCCCGTATACCGACTTTACAGGCAACCAAATTTTTTTGCAAGAAGGTTTCTCACACGGTGAACGTCGAAGAAAATATTTTAATGACTTAGACTAGTAACATTAGTCAGGAGCGTGTCGTAAAACATCGTAACAGGATTTAGTAGCCGTCCATTTACTTATTGCAATTTATCTTAATTTTATTTATACAGCTGTGATAAGATTACATAGGATACAAAATTATTTAAATTTAGTGTGTGATGAATGATTTGTAAACGCCGTCAAGAGAGATTCGATATTACTTCTAACCCCTCTTGTCTCTGAATAGTCGGTAATGGGAATTATAGGAAAACAAAAAACTTGCCATGAATCATAATCTAGATCAGACATAAGGTTATCTTACAATAATGTTGAAGTACGAGAACAGCTATTGCATAACAGTTGGTCTTATTAAATTGATGTGATTCAATAGAGCGGCGTTGGATAATTTATGTTTTATGATAATTTATGATTTAATTGAATCACTTTGATAGTTCGTATACCAGCAATGCCGTTACTTTTTATAAATAAATAGGTGAGTGTTGCTGAATAGTTTTTTATAATATTATCCGTTTTGAAAAACTTTAACTATGAGAGATATTAAATAATTTACAATTAAAATAACTGTTAAAATTCATTTATTTAACCTCAGATGGAGTAACTTGATTTCCCTGTTCGCTTCATAATTTCTACACAAAACAATGTCTATTTAATGAAATTAATTTTTTTCACTGCTTTATTTTTTGTGTGTAAGATTGTATTTGCATACTCTATAAATCATCTAAAACTTTTGAAAGAATTAAATAAAAGGTATGAATCTAGCGGCATTTAAAAGGGTTTCACTCACTTTATAATTTTTGAAAATTCAATCTTCATCGGCAAAACAGATATGAAGTTACAAAAAAAATAAAATGTTTTGTTTATTCTTCTTAGTCTCAACATCGAAAATACATATGTATATATTATATGCTCGAGCTTTCGAGCTTGAAAATAGAGGGAGTTTCAAGGGTTAGCCTGTAGGATCGGTCGTTTTAAAAATTCTATCTATTGTCGTCTTTGTCTATATCATTTTCAATTACGGTTATATTTTCTTGTTTTCTTACAGCGGGATTTATTTATTATTACTTTAGGTCTTTGTTTTTTGTAATCAAGCGTTTTTCAGGTTCTCTGTCAAAGTCTCCAAGTCCCTATCTTTATTGTTCTTCAAACATCTAGACGTGTTACTTCAATCCGTTTTAGCGTCTAGCAAGTTTAGTGCTTCATTTACGACACAGCCAGCGCTAACGGGATAGACTCGCGTGCCGTTTCAGGCGGGACGTCTGTCACTTGCCTCGCTGATAAGGATTGCTTATATAGAGGCAGGCTTAAATATCTGTAAGTGACGAACTCGTTTCAGGTTTCATCCATTAGAGCCGCTTCGTTCGCCGACTACAAATTACCAATTAGTCGCGTCGCGTTTTCTGTGTACACGTCTTTTAAAGAGCCATTTGTGACAGAAATATACTTTACCATATATCTATAGGTAGAAGCATACGGTGATCTCAAAGAATAACTGTTAATGATTCACTTTTTTTTTCATGCCACATTTTTCCTGTGCGAAACTCGGTAATAGACACTAGATGCCATATTTAAAGCAAATACCGAATAAAAGTTCTCACTATGTATATAGTTGTTCTTAAGGGAATTTCATAAATATCCATTCCTTTTGATAACGAATAATGTAACCATATAACCAGCGAACAGCGCTTCATATAATATATTTAACGTACACTAAAATCCTTTTCCGACGCATTTGCCCATATAATCCCCTAAAACCCCAACAAAGATAACCCACCCGCAAAGTTTAACCCCAATCTCTTTTAATGTCGTTCCAAACACCATAACCGCTCCCCGCAGACTTCCTTCGCCCGGCGGAACGCCGAGGGCATAGAACAAAAAATTGTCGGCGTGGATGCAGTGGCGCCACTTTGGAAAAAAACTGGCATTAAAATAACAAAATAAAATTCGTTTAAAAAAAAAATGTGGCATTTAATAATTACTTCTCCGTATCTTAAATGTGCATTTTTTATTTATTTTTTTGGCTTGCATAAAAGTATTATCGAAATCGAAATAAAAAGACCTTCCAGATTCACCAAATGTCTAATTGTTCCTCTGACCTGTCTGCTGTAGATGGTTTTTTTGAAATGTAAAATTTAAAACTATTATTATCAATTGTGATAGCTTGAATGCGATATCGGGATACGATAACGATAATAAGTGATGTAATTAATGACTTCGTCATGGTGTTGAAGGAGCATATTTGAAAACTGTCTTGTTTACCCAATCTAATCTAATAATTATAATGCAATTAAATTATCTGTGTAAGTAAAGTTGAAAAAAGCAATTTTAAAATTTTTCAGCAGTTGCACTTTACCATAAATTAATACATATTAATGGTTATTTTTAATACAAGCAATGAGATAAAATGAGTATTAGCCTATCTTACAATCGTCGATGGAAATTGAAAATAATAATCGAATCTAAATTTATGAATTCGTATTCGTTATTAAAAAAAAATCATAAATTTAGTCAAATATAAAATCTATTTATTAATAATCAAGCAGTTTCCATATAAATTCAGACAAAACCTTTGCATTTCAATGTAAGACATGCGGAACCCTAGAGAAAGCCGTATCTCACTGAACCCGATTGTAAAACGAAGTGCGGTGACCAACATCAATAAAGCTTTCAAGAAAATGTTTACGGTTGGTAGACCCATGGAAGTTTTCCTTCTTTAAATAAGAAGGGAGAAGGGGGGGTAGCTAAATTTAGCGTTCCCCTTAAAAAGGGTGCGGCTGTTTGTAGAAGAAGTTTTACGACGGGAACTACTTGCCGTTTTCGTTTCTGGTTAAGTGAAGACATAAAAAACCTATAGCACGATTATAAATACATTTGTTTACGTGTAGTTTACACGAAGACATACACTAACTTCAAACATTTAATATGCTTAGATATAGAAATTCAGTTTTGTATATTATTTTAACTAATAAAGTAACGAAAATATATTTTTTTATTATAATCCGTTATGTAAATCCTACTAATATTATAAATGTGAAAATGGCAATGCCAAGTCGCTATAATCGTCTGACCATAAATGCACACATTGAACATGGTATCAAACGGTAAAGTGCAATGTTAATAACCTTAAGTTAAGGAATTAGTTATCAAAAAGTCAGCGTTTTAAAGTTATAAACAGTTGTTATTTTTTACAAAAACATACTTTTACAACTTGTTTTACATTACTTATTGCGTATTTTATATTTGTATATCGTTTCCAAATGCAGCACTGGCATAACAATTGTTGCTAATGCCTTAAAATGCAGTCAATGAATGATGGTACTGCTATTAGATATCGTTAATGTGTCGATTGCAAGTTTGCGCTGACGTTGCCATTAGAAACAGAAGCGGTATTGATATTCAAGCCGTGGTTGGAAGACTGGATGCTACCCGTGTCTATTGAGAATACCGAGTCGTTAGATAAAAAAAAAAAAAGTCGGTATACGGGCGAAAGTTTTACGTGACAACGACTTTGAATGGTAAAATCATTTTAATGTGAATATTCATTCGTATAGTAGGAAGAAGGATGAAATAATAGTAACAATTTAAAACATTTATTTATACAAAGAATTATATTTAAAACATTAATTTATACAAAGAATCTCGCACTGAATTTCATATTAACAAAATTTTATTTTTACCTTTACACATACATACGTATTTATATACAAATATACATACAATAACTTGCAATACATTTGCAAGCTATGCACTAATTCTCTAGTGCTGCGCGCGCGGCAGACCGATCATAGTTGAGTGGGAGAGAGACGCAAGGCATTCGGCGGGCCTCTCTCTCGTTCGGTGACTCATCGTTACGTTACCGAGCGTTACACTTTTTCAAAGTGACTCCCAGCCGCAACCTAATTTAAGACGTTGTCACGTCAAAAAACTATATAAAACGTAATAAACAGAAAAATAACTTCACATAAAACTCGCAGGCAGTTAACTGTAACTGGCACCTAATGTCAACTGTCCGTTTTTTCTTACCGATTTAGCTCACGACGTGTTGCCATTTCCCGTGCGAATCTCGTTAAATCGATATCGAAGTTTATCCTAACGGTTATCGGATGTTATTATTCAAATTTATTAAAAAAAATATTAAACAAATGAGAGAAATATTATTTGTAATAACACGTTTATCACTTTTATTAGTTTCTACCTACATTAAGAACTTGAAGATAATAATCATCTATTACTCCTTCATTTATCATCGATTACTTCTCGATTTGTTACCTCGTGATAAATAGTAACACTACTTCTGCCGTCGAAAGTTAATTGTGTCAGTCTGAGTACTATTGATTTGTTGCATAATAAGCCTAACTAGTAACTATAAACGAATATCGTGCAAATTTTACCAAAAATAAATAAAGAACATTAAATAGACATTATATATTGTACGTTTCTAGCCACATAGTCTGGCAAATCCCGTCGTATATTTGGACGTATGGATATTTGGATGTTCGTTACTTGATCACGCTTTAACGGCTGAACAAAATTATCTGCAAAATAAGAGTAATTAGATTATATATCGGAATAACATACAGGCAATCATTTATAAAGACACTTAGTTTTGCTCGCGGCTTCGCTTGATCGTAAAACGAATTCTTTTCCTACATAGACAATTGATTGGTAAAAATAAATGTCTGTGAAAGGTTCAAGTTAACCATCGGCTTGGTATGAGAACCACGAACATAACAGCGAAGAGGATCAAGAGCGTGAGGTCATATCATAAAAAAAATCGGCTTTCGGTGCAAAAGTATGGGTGCTCCTGTTATGGAATCATGAACAGGACTGAGGTCAGGATCACGATTAATAACGTTATGGATCGATATGACAAATGAAAGAGTTTGTTTTACGTCCACGCGGGTGGAGCCGCGAATGAATTGTGTATATTTAGAACAGAATCGGAATCTAAATAAGGACCGGAATTAGAATCAGAAGTAGAGCCAGGACTTGAATCGAAAGAAAAAACAAAACCGGAATCACGATTAACAGCGTAATCGATCGACATGTAAGACAAAAAAAATCGTGCGATGTTCACGCGGGCGATGCCGCGGGCGATGCCGCGGGCAAAAGCTATTTTATCATAAAAGTTAAAATGAATTGACTGCCGGCTCCCGATACTTTAGCGTTAGGTACCTTTTAAATATTCATTAACACAGTCATAAGGTTTTCATGAAAAAGAAATTTTGGTTGATTTTCATTTATATTGATACATGTTTCAAATTAATTAAAATCTAATAAAATTATTTCTTCGAGACATTCATTAATAAAAATATATACAATTGGGTATTAAAAATTATTTACTTTTATTTAAGTTTTATTAAATTTATAATTTGTCAATATTCCATCTTAGAAAAAGCGTTATTGTTTTTGCATGCATACATTATATTTTTTGTAAATATCTTGACAATATACATCAACAGTATTGTTTCTTTGAAGGGGACTTTAAGATTGTTTGATTTTAGCTTATGAGTAGCTCGAATAGCTCTTTTTTGCCACAGAAATGTACAAATGTCGGCAGCTTTACCCGGAAACAAAATAACGTATGACATTGTGTTTTAAAAGTTGCTGTTCATCCAATCTCGCAGTTGCCATACTGTTATCATGTATTAGCTGGAATTTAATAACTATAGAGCTAATATTACAGCTAACCTCAAAACAAGTGTTGTTTTCTGTCATCTCACAAATAAGCAAATTATTAATGTTTCATAAGGTACATAATATATCAGGTTTTATTTCTAAACGGAATAGTTACTTATGTATGTATTATGTGCAATGTGCGAATGTTTGTAGCTGACTAATGACGTTTTTTATGTTCTGTGTTGTTATTAATTAAATCAAATGTATTATTAGATTTTGATAATTATTATCAAATGCAATATGTAGATGTCAGAAAAATGTTTCATTTTTTGGCAAATGTGGTGTAGAACACAAAAAATAAATATAAGGTTGATAGAGAATTTCCTGTACTAAGTATTTTCTTTTATATATTATTAAATAACTCTATATGTCTTATATTCATTTCATTATTACATGGCTATTGAAGTTTAAGATAATTTGTGCAATAATTTGTCTAATATAATATAATAATTTGTGCAATAATCTAAAGTTTGTCAAAGCACGAAGACCTTAAAAGATAAATTACCATATTTTTAAATAAGAACGAAAACATTTTAACACGGATTTGCATCACTGAATCAACAAAGATTTCAATTTAAATTTTATATACATTCATCAAGTTAGTATACGACTAGCAGGCTTAAAATATCTGATATATCTATATAAATTAAGCGACAATCAATTCGATCGTCGCTATATAGCATCACTTAAATACCGTTCGTTATGAAAGCATCACCGGTAGTGTAACATCAAAGGATTCCCCCTGCGATCCACAGAAGCGGGCCGTGTGCGCACGCAGCGACCCCTAGCTACGGATATGTAACCGGCCGACGTATTTGAAGCCGGCGGAGCGCGGTCGCCGTCATTAGCGTCGCATTCAAAGCGATAGCAACCGAAGAAAGCTGTGACTTTGCCAGTTCTCGCCCGATAGTGGTAGATATATCCAGAAAAAAAAAACATTCTTACAGACAAACATGATTTTATTGTTGCTTACGGTTTCTGGTGTGTTTACTGATTTCAGGAAAAGAAAATTGAGACAGAAACTTTTTTACAGTATAGCTATAATTTTCTCAGTTTCAAATGACGTGATTATAAAAGATCGATGTTTTCTTTTTCCGAAGAATTTTAAACCTGTTAAGCTTTCAGAAACATATTCAAATCTCCATTTTCTTATTAAGTTACACTTTCTATTATTGTATCTGTAATTAAAAAAAAACATAATTTACGATCGTAATTAAATAGAAAACGTAAGAAACGTAATGATTAACCGACCACATATTACGTGTTGCTCAGATATGTTATGTTTTAGTCGGTCAGAAAATATGGTGGTAGCAACTGTAAACGTATATACGCAAATTTAAAACTCGAGACATCAATTTTTCATTTATGAAGCGCGGAGTATTGTAACAGCCTTATAGACAGATATGCAATTCACTGTAACAAAGATTATATATTAACGTTGATTGACGTGATTTTTTTTAAATTAAAGATTAATAACTAATGTTAGAATTTGATAACATATAATGAGATTGGGATGATAATTGAAAAATCCTCGATTTAAAAAAATAAAAATATAAAAGAAATATAGCTTATTGTAAAATAATGAAGAAATTAATTCTATCTCCGTCCGGACGGAGCTATGAGCACGACTAGTCATTAATAAATTATTTATTAATGAGCATATTAGGGACTTACGTGTGAAATTGCCGTTTTAGAATACTTTGCATTTGAATATTTTTTGTTTAATGAGAAATTCGAAACTAAAATTATAAATGTTAAAACTGCGTGAACAGGGTGTAAACTTTACCGAATGTCACTTTCATCCTAAAAAAAAGATTTCATTTAATTTCAAGCTGCCTCTAAAGAAGTTTAGACTTCAAAAACTTTTAGTACGTACAAAGATTAACGATCACTCCGGGTCGTAAGAACAGGCAGAAGTAATTACCAAGTATAAACATGACCGAGTAGAATAATATATTTAGTCAGGTAGAGCCGATAAGTGTTTATATTCAAATGAGGCAGGTCGAAGCGCGCCGCGCGCGATAGCGCCCCCTCGCGGCGACGTTCACAAATTACCACCACTCGTCTCCATTGTTCGGTAAAAATAATTTCCAGATTATACCCGTAGTCTGACTACGGCGGTGTATCTGTGCGTTACAGAAAGTTATATAGATCTAGATAAGTCGCTTGGGTTTGTGTTGAGTTATTTGCATGTTTGTTGGTTTGTCTACATCGGAACGGAGGTGGGGTATGTGTTTAAGTTTAGAGGCAGATAACGCATTAGGAAAAATACTTTCTATTTTTCTTAAAAACGTTATACTTTCTTCTTTTCTTAAAAAAGTTTTCCTTCGCTTCCATTGTCTCTTTCAGACTGTTGCAGCAACGGAAAACTTTTTTAGTAAGATTTTTGGAGACCACCACATCTAAAGTATGCTAGATATTGTGCATCAAAAAGCTTTGTCCAAGTGTCATGATGGACCAAAATCATCACACTGTGACCATGAAGGTATATATGGTAAGTTTGAAATTATGAAATTTCACCATACGCGAATCGATTCTACTTTAATCAATATAAATAGATTTTGTGTCGTAAATCTAAATAGACTAGTAAATAAAAATTACATCAAAACTACAAAATTAATAATTATGGTTTAAATATAGTAGAGCTATGTTGTGGCCAACTTGCAGAAGCACGCAAATGAGTCGTCTCGAACGGTGAGATATCACACTCTCATAGAAAAGAGACGAGAAATATCTGTTGTCGCGCTACGTCCAGCGAGTGAGAGATCGCGTGGCCTATACCTCCTCTATTACTTCACTCCCCTTTCCATCGGCTCATTACCCTTACATCAGATATTTTATTCTTACCCAAAAGGCCGGTATCATAGTGACTTCGCTGAGGATACGAGTGTCAATGGGCGGTGGCAACTATCTACACTCAGGTCGCTTGTATGCTCGTTTACCACTCAAAATGCTATATAAAAAAGAAAGAAACAAAACTACGAACAATGGTTTAGTGTCTTAAATGCTTAACAAACTTTTATTTGAGTAAATTACTTGTTGGTAAAGACATGAAATAAACTTTAACTCATTAATCCATACGTCTTGGTTAATTATAGATAACTCTATAACGTATTATCATAATTAAATAACGTTTTCCAATAAATTCCATCTTATATTTTATGTCAAGCGATTTTATAAGCGCGTCAGAACGTCAGGTCGCGCTAACGGGCGAATACAAAACGAGTGCTGCGATATCGTCGGCGTGTGCAATTAACGGCCGACGCGGAACTGTCGCGCGCCGACAGCGCGTCACGTCACCACGGGCGGACGCCGCTACCGCACCCAGCGCGCGATATGGCAAAATAACGAACAACACGTGACACCATTTACGCAATAAGGCTATAGTATCTGGGCAACGGAGCTTTGTTGGATGTCGTTGGAGTTTGAGAATACGATGAGTTCCCATGGCAAATGTTGCTTATGTTCGTTTCCAACAACAAGTATTTAGATGCATGACACGCACAGTGCCATCTGTAGTTCATGTCATGTAGCAAAACTTGTTGTTAAGAACCGATAATATAACGACAGACTAATTATCTCTAAATATCATTAAATAGCTCTAAATGAAGCAAAGTTTAGATTTTGAAATATTGAAATCAGCGTTTAGGTTATTTGGCACTTATGTAGATAAGCTTCAAAAGCAGTACTTTAACAAAGTTAATGGTTGTTTTTCACAAACAATTATTTTTATATATTTGTATTTTGCTCGTTTCGAAAAACAAAATGGGCAAAATATAAACATAGCGAAACAATTATACCTTTTCTAAATGATTCAAAAGAAACAAATAAATGAGTCTTAAGTTATTAACGAGTACGTGTAACATGCAAATTCGGCTACCAGCAAAGTATCGTTAAAATATTATGAACAATCGGATATTGATTGAGTTGATTTCATACATTTAAAACAATTTTTTCAAACACAAAATTACAAAATACGAAGAAGTACAATTTTGGATCATATTTACAAATCAGACATTTTTTTTCAAATTAACAATACGAATGCTTTAATGTTTCAAAAAGCTTAGGTTAATTAGTTTAGAGTTTATGATTATTTTCTTTTTTGCAAGAAATCAATATCAGCAATAAAAATTTTCAAGTTAATGACTTTTTTGGAAGGAAAAATTTATAGTAATTTATTGCTCTATACCTAGTAATATATGTTAGATGAGATAGAATAAATGTTAATAAAGAAACTGAACAAAGCGGTGTCAAGTGTTGTTTGGCATTTTGTTACTTTTTTTGTACTTTGCAAGGTATTTATCTCTGTTCATTTCTTTGAGGTTTTTCAAATGTGTTTATCAATACATCTGCAGGAAACCACATTTTTAACAACAACTTTACCTCCAAGAATAAAATTAGAGCATCATTAAGTCTCTTAATACTACCAAAAAAATAAGAGGACAAATACCTGTATAATTAATTCAATTATTTATAAGTGTATCTCGTTAAAAAAATGTATAGAAAACTTTGTATAATTAAAAAAACAAATCTCCACTCATGTAACGAATCCGCTTCTAAATTCTGTGTCTACTGTATCTTTAGAGAGGCAAGTACATTATTATCGCCTTAAATTATTTCGTCTATTTCGAATTCTCCTCATTTTTCCTCCCCAATAAATAAATGTTATCCGTGCCTTTGTGTCCGTCCACTTGATAACTTTAAAGCTCGCGCTCAGGGCGCCTTTTACGGCCCTCCCCCTAACGCCCGCCGCCGCCCGCCCAGTCGCGCCGACGCCCTCTGTCGCCGGATATCGTAAAGTCCTATCTCAATTTACCTCAGCCGCTCTAATGTGCGCGAGATACCGAAGTTTAACTCATTCCCTATATTCCGTTATATGACGACTCGTAAAGCATTGATATTGATGAGCGTCCGTGATGTCAAGAGATTCCGTCAATCGTTCGGTGTTCCGTTACGATTTGGAAATTTCCATCTCCTTCCTGTTCCCGGGCGGCGGTTGAATGACGTACATTTTTTTAAATGTTCTCTTTTTTATAAGTATGATAATGTAATATAAATTCATGCCTACTTCCCAGAAAGGTAGGCAGAGACAATAGATTTTCATACGATACGATCTTTGCTTATCTCTCTCGCTTCATTGACATCCATCAATCATTTCATGCAAGCTTGTCGACCCTTTTTTAATATGCAACCAATTAGGTCTGCATATGATTTTCTAGGGCGACCCTCGTCGACCTTTCCACGGCCGCGAATTCGCTCTATAGATTTGTTTTGTCCGTCTATTTTCATTTATCTTTTCCAGGTGGCCAAACCTCCGCAACGTACCTTTTCCTAGACTAGTCTCTACATCTGCTTTCAAACCACCCCACTTTCTGACATCACTGTTCCTACATCTGTCTTTCAGAAATTCTACACATATTACACAGAGATGTCATTTCCACCGCATGGATTCTACTACCATTTTCATTATAACATTCTAAACTTTTACTAGTACACATAAGCGTAAGGATCAGGAAGAAGTTGTGCAATACAATTTTTTACTGAGTAATTGTTTAATAATACTCTCAAATTTATATAAGGGTAAATTGTGTATATCCACTGGAACACTATTGAACATGCACATACAGAGCCCACTAAATGAATTTGTGAATTTGCAAAGTCGACTAACATATAGACTCAGTTTAATTTTATTTCTGGTGTTGAGTTTATGTCGATCATTATTTATCTTAAACGTTTCTAATATTTTTACATAATTTGCATTTTCATAAATGAAATGGGATGGCAGATTCCAATTTCTTTAAACTTATTTTTAAAAGATACATGAGATCCGAGCTTTAAAATCGCGCGAACGGCACGCTTCTGCAGCACGAAAATTCTATGAATATCTATGGAATGTCCCCAGAGCAAGATACCATATGACATCAGGCTGTGGGAACAGCCAAAATAAACTAATCTACCAGTTTCGACGTCTGCTAAATTTCTTATTTTTTTTTGACTGAATAGGCGGCAGAGCTAAACCTTTTCGGTAGCTTACTAATATGAGAACTCCACTGAAACCTGTTATCTAAAGTGATGCCCAGGAACAAGACAGCATTAATAAATTCCAATTCTTTGTTTCGTACTAAAACAGTTCCAGATCCATATTTTGCATTTGGAAGTGGAAGTTTTACACATTTTGTTTTCATTTCATGAAGAAGTAGATTATTTGTAGTAAAGCATTTCTCTACTTTAGAGATAGCATTATTCACATCGTCATATGTGGGTTGTTGTCTATTAACTTTGAATAACAAAGTTCATCATCTGCAAACAGTGCTATGTCATGAACATCCTTAACAAGGCTAAATATATTATTTACATAGACTAAAAATTGATCCTCGATCTTGACCTTGGACCAAGAATTGATCCCTATTGGACACCGATGTGGCCTATAGAACCAGATGATCTCATGCCATTGACATCGACCCTCTAAACTCTGTCACTCAAATACAATTTCAGAAGGTCGAGTGCCCGGTCAGTTATTCGATAGTGACGTAGTTTTCCGATCAGAATTTCATGATAATGCATAATGGTTCATCATGAAATCAAATGCCTTGGGAGAGATTATGGCGCAATGCAATCTATGATGGAGTTTACAAGCATAATAGAAAGACCGTGAAGGTCAACAATCATGTTTATTTCTAAAGATTGAAATGTTTTGATAACAGGACTCACATATATAAATTTTAAATCAATATCACTAATCGGAATACTTTCCTTGAGTAATGATTCGGCAAGACCGGGAGATGAATTAAGAGACCTGATACTTGAGACTGGAATATCAGTAAATAACGTTTTGAAGGCTTTAGCTACCTCTATGTATTCATTCAAGGTTTTGTCATCTAACCCTAAAGTCAATAACTCGGCGCTTAATTCTTTCGGTTTCGTTCTTTATGACACTACAAGTCGTTATCGTGGCGTAGGCCCCGCTACCAGCGTTTGCGTAGGTTGGCGTTTCCTCTGTGGTTCCTGTTGCTTGCGAGCAGGGACCAAGTCTTTCCAGTTTAAATTGTTGACTACAGTAGTCGATGATTTAAACAGTTTTATTTGACTTCTTACCTTTAGGTCCATGCCTGATTTGGTAACAGCTTTGGCTGTTTTAAGGGCTTTGGCTAAGATTTCATCAAATTAATTTTTGTCCATTTGGGTATTTATTATGTGTTCTTTGAATTTTTTTTTTTATAAAAAACAATTACAAAGTTACGTCTCGTTACGGACTCGGCATGCCGTACATCATATAATATGCGACAGATGTTCTCAAGATATCATATTCTCGTTGCCTTCGATTCTAATTATTTATTCATCACTACAGCAAGTCTCGCTATTGCATTTGCTAACTGCTTTTGACGTATTTCGATGCCTTTTTCACGTTTTGTAACAACTTTCGTGACTGCAATTTTTATTTGTGTATTCATTAACAAAGATCCAATTTTGGTACAGTTGACCGTTATCAAATATTGTTCGATTAATTTCTAACTTATATTTTTATCATATTTGACTACCGTCGCAAAATCTACAAATAGAATTTCCAAAATAGAACTGCCCATTTTTGTAGAAGTTTCTTTCTGGATGGTTACTACTATTTGGGGTACTGTTTGTGTGATGATAGACGCGGTGTGTTCATTGGCTTTAGGATAACTAGTGTTTTTGTTCTCCACACTTTATGGTGGTTTATATTATAAAAAAATTCTATATATTTGCTCATCCAAACGATTTTCCGCTTCATCTTCAACATATCCGATTTCGGTATGACCAGGTGAAGTTGGATCAGTTCCAAAAACTGTCCTGAGATAATAATATTGCATGATAAATCATTTCGAAACAATCCCACAAACTACACTGATAATGATTTGTGTTTATAATGTTGATGATTTATATGTTAACACTATCATAGAATGTGCGAATCGGCCCCTCAAACCGTCCCGATTACAATTCATATATGCGTGTATAATCGATGTTTGTAAATCTTCATTCGGTGAAGATCGAATCATCTTGAACGAATAAATAGAACAATCGCTTACTTGAGTTTATATAAATGATGTGGATGATCCTAGGAATCGTCATTACCTTGTCGACTAAAACGTTGCAACTCTCATTCCTATTTCTAGATTTTATGCTTTAATTTATCAAAATTTTACTGCAACGTTTATGTTTCGGAATAATAATAATACGTAAAAAAGCTGTCAAACACTTCTAAATGATGTTTATCATATAAATAATTACGCATTAAGTGGTTTCGTAATAAAACGTGAATGACAGTTTGACATAGAGTTGGACCGTTCCGCGAATGGCAATAAAAAAAAACTCTGAACTATTAGTGCCTGACAGAGTGGTGTCACTGCGTATATAATACAATAACATGTGAATGAATGAACATGAATTGTTAAGGGCAATGGTTGTGAACTTGTACACGTGCGTGTTATTTATTTACGTGTTTATTATTTGAAATCGTTGAGTTCTAATTAAAATGTTATTGGCCTTCATCGATTGATATTTTAATGATGCTAAAAAACGCAACTATTTTTTAATTCTAACTATGTGATTACATTGACGTAACTCATGTTTGTGCGTATATCACGAAGTATCACTAAAAGGAACAATGATGTGCGTGAAACACAAATATCGACAAAGAAGATTTAGAAACTGAGAAAAAAAAAGTATTACGTATTATCAACACTGCACATGAGCTTTAAATATTTATGAACGATATTTATACACAGAAGAGTAACAGCCCTACTGAATTTATAATTTTTAATTAACGCAATTTCGGTGCACCACGATTATGTTAACTATGTAATAACGTGTAAATTGAAAACAAACTGGCGTAGGACAAAAAAAAAAGAAAATATGGTGAACAGAACCAAAAATGTTGCTGATATTACAAAAAAATATACGAATTTGCGTGGAGGCGTGAATCAATTATAACGTAGGAGGGGTGGATCTCGCAAGTCAGCGTACCGTGCCGCACATCCATCGATTTCGCCGTGAACGAAATATCCGGCCGCC
The DNA here is from genome assembly GCA_005406025.1 of Eumeta japonica. Taxonomy (NCBI): domain Eukaryota; kingdom Metazoa; phylum Arthropoda; class Insecta; order Lepidoptera; family Psychidae; genus Eumeta; species Eumeta japonica. Next base: position 179,969 of record BGZK01000586.1, on the reverse strand, counting down.
GACGGTGCGGTGTGACGTCTGCACCATGTTGCGCATACGCAGCGTTTATATGAATGCACTTTTAAAATTTTCTCCGTTCATCTATTGTAAATGCCTTAGAGTAGACAAAATTTTATCAAATTTACAGGCACGTCCGGAAGTGAGTTTCCTGCTACGTGACAGTAAGATAAATATTTTTGTAGACTATCACGAAGTTTCGTAAAAAAAATATTCGTTGGTAAAACAACCACTGCGTTTGTTGATTTATCCCTTTGATTCCCGGACGTCATTCAGAATTTTTTCGTGGGTGGTACAGAGAAGCGGAACTCTGGTATAAATCACCATCCCCAGAGATGTCCACGTAAATAGTATAAAATCAGCACTTATATTTTCAAAATTTCTTTTCTACTACACAATAGTTCAGGACTATGAACTTTGTCTAATTTTCAATGCCTTAATCGCGCAGAAATTCAGTTGCATTGCAGTTGCATGCATTGCAGTTTGTAGACTGCAAGTTATTGCAGTCTACAAACAATCTATACACGACGAAAAAAACCTGAATCTAACTAACCCAACAAGAACTTAAGTAACCCTATAATTTGAACAAAAGATCTAATGAATTCCATGAATAATGAAAACTGCATTTAAGTAACTTCATTAGATAACTGTACGTAAATATTGAAACATAATATGATATAACACTTGATTAGAAGACGAGACGATTTGCGTTCAATTTTTGTCCCGATTGCATTTCTGATATTTGTTACGATGTAAGATGGAGTTGATAAATTAAAATATCAAGTGTAGGCCATAAAACAATAACATTTAAATTACAAAACTAGAAAATAGAAGCGAAGCGAAGCGATCATAATATAAATTAAAAATAGTAATTTTTTATAACAAATATGCCACCCGGATTGACCTAGTCAAGAGATCTCTATTACGTTAGCAGCATTGCCGCGTTGGATGGCCACAGTCAGGGTTTGGAATAAGCTAGAACGAGAATCGCCCCCTTTGTCCCCGAGTCTCCGGCTCAAATCCTTTGTGAAAGACTTTGCCTTACTGCCCCACGAGCCAGCTGTTTCGATTGCGACTGGGATAAAAGGTATATATTTGCCCCAGAATGGTATATTAAGAATAATCGGTAACCACGTAGGTTGCATCAGTTATTTTAATTTATAAAATATCACCAGTATCAAGTTAGTCTATCACGCACGGTTGTGTGCGGTAAATATACAAATTTGGCCATTCTAATGTCGTGTACTGTGAGGTAGAAGCTGACTGTGTACTTTAAATTCTATACAATATGTTTAGGATGTATATACATACATTATCCGACCGATAATGACATATATATATGACATTTTCGGTCGGGTAATATTATAATTGTAAAAGTTTGTATATTTGGACGTTTAGATGTTTGTTAGTCAATCACCTTTTATGTCCCTGAGAGAATTAGCTGAAACTTTTTAGTATTATAGATTTTACATCAGAATGCTATGATTAGTTATGAATTATAAAGATATTAGCTTTTGCACGCGGCTTCGTTTGCATGATCGTAGAACGAATAGTTAACTTATGATGATTGATTATCAGTAATAACACTGTTCAAAAGAGACTCAAGTTCAACGTCGGTTTGGAATTGGAATCGCGGACTGCACCGGTCTCAAGATCAAGAGCTTAAATGAGATCGTTTCATAATATAAAACTGTCGGCATTTCGTGTGTGTTTTCGACGTATTTTCGATTTACTGGGTTTTTTCTGGAATGGAATCGAGAATTGGACAGAGATTGGGATCCTCGTTGATCGACCTGTATAAAAGGTGAAATAATTCGATGTATGTCCATGCGGGTGAAGCCTCGGCCAAAAGCTACTATGACGAAATTTTCATTCTTATTTTTAGACATATTCAGACAAATCGCTGATTCTTGTTAATCAATATAATTTACTTCATTTATATCTACTTATGGTTACATATTGTATAAAAAGTTAATTCAATGTATATCGGTCTACTTCTATAAATATGTTGGTATTTTCTAGAGAAATCATCGTTATAGTAATAATAATAATATACAATACAATAAATATTTAACGTGTCATTTTCTTATCGCACTGAATGAACACGGGAAAAATACTCCGCTATATTTCTTTCCCGTCGGAGAGAATCGAGAAGGCAGCTTCCAAGGAACTACATTGAAAACAAGTTAGCCATTGTGCCCGCGGTATTGTTCCCTTCCAGTGGTGGCGCACATTTCGGACCGGTCACTGGACATGACAGATTTAAGCCAATGGAGATTAGTCGAATTCGGTGGACGGCAGAAACGGAAATGGATATTTAATTTGGCGCGTGACATTTTTTTGTTAGTTCCATAGTTTAATGATTTCATTGTAATGATTTCGCCCAGGATAATTTATAACCATAGTATTTGTTTTGTTCAAGTTTGAAAATATGAAAATTGAAAATTCACTTTAGTTTCGCCCCTGATCGCGTTTCTAATCCCGATCGCTGTTCCAGTGGAGATTCCGGTTTTGATTCAATTGAGGTAACAAAATCTTAATCAATACTAGAGTAGACCAAAACGGGACAAAGATCGAAATATAAAACAGTCTCTGTTTCTATATACGCGTGAGATCTCCGGAGAGCTACGTATTGTTTTGCATCATACAATGTGTATGTTTATATGGTTGTAATGTATATGTTTACAAGTTTTATTCAGTTGACAAAAACAAATCTTGAGATATGTACGTCGTAGATAATTAAATGTCCAGAATATAAAACTCTTAAACGAGCAATTCTTGTAGATATATAATCAGAATCTCGGAAACGGCTTCAACAATTTCCATGAAATTTAGTATGCAGGAGGTTTCGGAGGCGATTCAGTTAGGTTTCATTTATAGAAAACATCGTTTTATCCTTGTTTTCAGGCATTGAATTAGAATACGAAGGCTTTAGGCTCTATCGTCAACATTATAATAGCACAGTTGGGAAATAGGGGGATCCCGAATCTAGAAGAATCCGCTTCGATGCGCATGATCAATTGAAAATATTAAAAAAAATTCTTTTTTATGAGGAAACGTCAAGTTTCTTCTTTTGTGAGAAAAACTATTATTAGGAATAACTAACTGCTTTAAACTATTTTATTTTTTAAGCTATTATATTTATGCTTTAAGCTAAAAGTTATTTGACCATAGATGGCGTTGTTAAGCAACACCAAGCCAAACTGAGATGATAAAAATATATACTTTCGTAATTGATTGATAAACCGTAAAAAGTAAGTACTCGTTTCTAATAAAATGTTAAACTAATTGCATTCGTGATTTTTTATTTAAATAGCCAGTTCATATTTTATTATTATGTAGGTAAAACCAAAAACATTATTTACATTTCATGAGTATGTAATTTGTATCTATATATATATTTTAAAAAGAGAAAGATTTACAAAAATTAGCGAGCGAAGCTCGATCATCCAGGCACTATACTTTAAGAGATGAAAAAGTCCTTAAAAATGTCAACTTAGCTCTCTTTTAATTTCTATTTAGTGATATTGGCTGTGTTACTTCAAATTCTTAATAATTCGATGAATAAATTTAAAATAAATTCTCACCGCAACATAAGCTTTTGTCCGTTATCGGCGAACAAATAGTAATAACGTGAATTTCGTACGGATAGAGCTAACGGTAAATAAACGGCATGTTTCGCATACTATACATCTTCGCAACAGATCGTGTGGGACAATATAGAATATAGTGTTTGCATTTCACGCATATGTCTACTTACCATGGACCTTTATTTATATGTCACTCGTTTAACCAAGGTAGTGCCACGCTGTGGCCAATCGGGTTACAAGAGAGAAATGGGTCGGCTTGACAGGTGAAAAGCCACATTTTCACAGATCTCAAACGTAAAGTAGCAGATTCCGCTGCAACGTTTTGTCCAGTGAGTGAGATTTCCAGTGGCTCACTCCCCTCGATCCAGTCCACTCCCTCCTCCATATACTATTCCTAACGGAAAGGTCGATAAATTGCTTATTATGTAATGATTCGCGTGTTTGTTTCCTCTTTAGAAATATATAGAAAAGAGTTATGAAAGTGCATTACAAAATCTTACGAGATGTCTTTTATGATCAAGGAGCTCGCCGTTATACACTTCCCCTTCTGTCAAAAAAAGCTACGCCCTATTTAACGGGTGGTAGGGCATACATTTCATAATACATACGCAGCAGTCGCCAACCCAGTCCCAATATATTGCGCATTCATGTTGACTAAGTTAAAACCCAGTTTATGATAAACTTATCATATATCTTAAAACTATAACCTGTATACGGATTAGTGCAGTGGGCATTGTGCGCGTGCTATGAGAAAACTACCAGAAAAAGACATTGCTGGCAGCACACTATTTCGATTTACCCGAGCTACGTAGCATATTCTGAAGTGCATTGATCGTCACCGTCTCCTTATTCTCACATTCCAACATTTTCATTAATATTTAATGTATACTTGTACGTATATTTGACGATCTTGATCGATAAGGAACTTATCTCTCTTTTCGTTTTAAAATTGCCCGGCGCTGCCTCCACCAAATATAACAATACCTCTGCATTAGACTTATATAGTTCTACTACAAGCCTGTAGAGCCAGAGCTTACATTAAATGAAAGTTATAGGTAGGTTCCAGACACTATATTTTCATAAAATGGAATATTCTCACAATTCACATTAGGAAAAGGTATAAAAATATTTATAACATCTATGTTTGGATGTATTGGCATTTAAATTTTTTTATATTTCACTCATTCAAACTTATAATTTTAAAAACCTAATTTTTTTACGTATCTTTCGTCGCAGACGACATCGGAACTACAATATCATATGAGATAAGACTTTTAATAATTAACTGAAGGTAGTCCTTTAAATAGGTTTGCCTTTTCTATATTTTATAAATACTTTTTGATGAATATCATATTAAAGACAAAAGAAGTATAGATTTAGTTTAATATTAATATGACGTGTAATAAAATTAACTATATGAAACAATAAAAAAATTTCTTCTGTGTACCATTAAAAAAAAGACAAGAAAATTATTGTTTTACTCTAATATATTTCCACAAAGTTTGAAAATCGAAATAGCTTCAAAAAATCGATTAAATTAAATAAATAACAACACCTTTGTTACAAAGAAAAAAAAACAACCATAATTTTTGTGCCCCTGAAGACAAAATAAATTAGGACATTTAAGTAAAGTTTTTTATAAAGATCGTCATTAGCATGTTTGTGATTTCATTTTAAGTTTAATACGATATTTTAAAAATTCGGAGATTATACTGATCTGTTGTTTTTATTTTTTTACAATATCTGAGCACTCTTGAAATAATCCAACACCTTGTACGACATCAAAACGAAAATATTAACATCATTCTTTATAATTAATGACCAACTGAACACCAAGCCAAGTGAACAAGATAAAGTAGCACAGACACTCTCAGATACCACAAACTCACGCGTCCAAAAAGACGTCTCAATACACTCAAAGCAAATTCAAACCCTCGCGTGAGCCGACAGTATTATTCGTAACGTAACGCTTAGTCCCGACGGCGTAGAAGGGGAGATGAAAATATTGTCCGTATTAAACTCCCGTAGCTGTCACTCAGGGCGCTACGTGCCGCGAGCTACGTGCTACGAGTCGCGCGGCGCCCTCTACGCGGCGTAACCCCCCGCGATGCATCCACGTAAAATATTGAGTTGTAACGGGATCCGAGGGAAAATCTTTCCTCGCTACCGGATCCGGCGGGCGCCGCCGCGGCTACGGTATCGCGCGAGGAAATATGGAGTTATGCGTGTCTTTTACGACGCCGCCGGATGGCGCGCGGCGAGGCCCGGTTTTTACGTATTACGTGTTTTAATAATGCTAAAACGTGGGCGCTGCGATAGAAGCCGACACAAAAGATTCGTTGCAGTACACGATCGGAAGATGGTAATGCATAATTAGTTCCCGACGAGCATTGAAGTCGTGAATGTCGGAATTGTGTTCCGAGTCCTTTTTTTGTGCAGTAAACCTGTTTACCTCAATGCGCCTCTATATGGGTTATATATTTGAAATTCTTTACAAAGTAAGACATGGAACAACCGTTTGAAAAGATTGAATTTATTTTATGTTCGGGATGAAACATACGGTTGCTGTATTTTACAAATTTATATAAAATTTAGTCGTCTTTCTAAGTTTAATTGTAATGAACTGTAAATGTTCTCATTACATAAGTCTCTTTATGTTGAGTTGATGAAGAAGTTTTTTTATATTATAAAATACAAAAAAAAACTTTTTAGTATAAAAAAAATCAAATCAAAGCAATATAAAAAACAATTATATCGAACAACTTCTATATAATTTTTCATAATATTTTATTTACATTTAATTATAATATTGTTCAACAACTTCTTGCCATTTTGTAGGTAGATATAATCCCATTGCTGTAGAAATTTTGGGACTTTTGATGAAAACCTCACGCCAAGTAGTTTTGACAGTAAGTACTCTTTGAATGTTAACCTAACACTACCTAAAGAATTCTAAAGAGACCAAAACAGGTGAAAATCTGAGGGTGCAAGGTCAGAGCTGCATGGCGGATGCATTAACTAATCCAACCAAGCTGTATCAATTTTTCTGAGTGGATAAAGATATGTGTGGCCTGGCGTTATCGTAGTATAAAACCCTTCCTTTTCATCAATTACTGCCGTTTTTTCTCTATTTCTTGCTTGAGTCTCATCAGCTGTTGGCAGCAGAGATGTGAATTCATGGTTTGGCCCGATGATAAAAGCTCATAATGAACGATGCCCTTTCAAACCCACGACATACATAGAATCAACTTATTACGAGTTAATCCGGGTTTCGCTTTAGTTTATGGAGCTTGCTTACTTTTTTGACCATTATCTTTTCTGTTCGTTCTTGTCGTAGGTAATCCACTTTTCATCATTTTTTTCATTAGAGAATCGCAAATGAGATTCATAAGATTTCTTTCAGTGAGCTTGTGTGGGAACCAAGCATCGAGCTTTTTTATATATCCAGCTTTTCTCAAATGGATTGGAACTGTTTTTGGTCAATCCCCATCTCTTCAGCTATATCGTATATACTAATATGCCGATTTTGCTTTACTTTTTTCCAAAATAGCATCAACTTTATTCGTAGTACGTCGACCAGAGTGAGGTTCATCTTTGACATCAAATTTACCGGACTAAAAAGGTTTGACAAGTTTTGTACTATGCTAACTGACACTGCATTAGATCTATAAATGTTGCAATTTTTGTTTTGTGGTTTGCGTCGCATTTTTCCCTTTTTTTAGTAAAACTCCAAAACGTATCAAACTTCTATATTAAATTCACTCCTTTTGAACAACGGTCGTCTAGGAAAATGGCGGGAAGTCGTTTTTAGTTTTTAAATTTAATTTTTTAAAATATCTTTCATTTGATGGTATTAAAACTAGCCACATAAAAAGAGCCCAACCAAAGAAGTTATACTGTAAGTTTTTAATTATGAAATACGAAAAAGCTTTTCCTGGACCTAATATGTTATTTAAAACACCCACAAGTTTACCACACAAAGGTACTCACAATCGTATATACGACACACAATTCGGTGGTGATCGCTTGTCGGCTAAATTTACTAACGTCACTCGAGGTGTATCGAAAATTTATTTAAATCGAAAATACATAGTAATGAGACACCTGACCAGAATTGCCATCAATTAGGAAGCCTTAACAAAGTTCTTAATTTACAAAATTCAGAATCACTTCTCCAACTACATTTAGTATCGTTCAGCTTTTAAACTCATTTAATTTTCAGCGGCTCCTAAGCGTGAAACATTGAGTAAGTTTCGAATTGATTTGTTAAACGAGAATTATTTTAATAGGAAAATGAACGCCGAGCACCGTAAATTATTTATCCGGCCCGCCGAGCTGCGCGGGCGCCAGGTGAGCGCCGGCGTCGGCGCGTGTTAATTACTAAGTTTGTTTCGATCAATTAGTTTTAGGTTTCCTGTGAAATTTTAATTGGTGTCGACTTACATCGGCGATAATTATCATTGTTTTCTATCAGAACGGCCGATTCGTTGGATCTTTGTAATTTCAGGTTTCCATAGACAGAGGAAAAATAAACTGGGCTTTAATTCTTTCAACACGTTCATCGGTTCATCTGCATATCAGTTTATAACATACAGCTTCGCAATCATGAACTCTCTCGATTGGTTAATGATTGCGAAGTTGCACAGAAATATATATGTCTCGTATGAGCTGTCATATAATTCTGTAATGAGTAATTAAAATAAATATTGTTTAATGTAAAAAGAACGTGTGGTGTTTGATATCAATTTTGTAATTATTTATCGCTAGTTATCCGTAAAAGAAAAGTCATGGTATATAATAAAATTAGAAAGAACCCCAACTAATATCGACCACCTCATGTTTTTTTATGTTATCAAATTGAAATTATTAATTTTAATTTTAATTCTTAGTTTAATAATGAGTTTAACATGTTACTGTGTGTACAACTATATAAATGGATTGTTATACTTGTTTTTTTTTCTAATAAACTCTACGGGAATAGCATTTCTAGTGAGTACCACCGTATTGAGCAAAACGCGTAATTGTGAGTTGACTCGCAGTAGAATTATTATGCAATAATATTGGACTAGCCAAGCCAAATAAGACTAGCATTAACCCGAAGAATATACTGACAGCCAAAGGAGCATTCGCAACCCACCTACTTAGTACCTCGTTCATCGCGTCTTCGCCAGCAAGTGTATTGTATTGAGAATATAAAATAGTCCCAATGCGACCAAACTCGAGATGTTACTTTTATTGAAGAGTTCCAGTTTCGGTCTTCTGGCTTCATCAGACTCACCTTACCAAGTGTACGCAAGGTCCGCATTTGTACACCGAATTTCTTCCGAACCGATGGAAAAGAATGTCGATATTGAATATGATAATTTGAACGTTTAAATAGCGTGTTTTGTAACACTCTTTACTTTGAATAAAAACAATTGATATCGATTTAGATCGTCAGATAAAAGGTTCATGGCCAGGACAAAAGACCAAACTTCTTAATCTCAAATAGTAACATTGTAGAAGGCTATATATCTGCAGGGAGACGTACATAACACATGACCTCTCAGTAATTCAAATTAGTCAATTGTATCCCATCCCTTCCAATACGGACATTATTTGTAATCCGTTGCTAGATGTGGTTGGTCATATTAAAATTTGTCCGGCATCTAATTTAATTTAAAAAATCAACGTTAACTTCGAAAATGGGGTTGGAATCATGACTGTATTTTGGCAACAATATTTATTTATTTAGTAATGTTATTAATTTAGAACCAATTTTATGTTAGAAATTTAAAATTTTCCTGAAAATCGGGAGAGTTGTTGTATATGTATAGTCTGATTATAGAAAATAGAGAATTTATCAAATGTCGACGTTTTGATATCTTAGGAAAGGTTTATTAGGGCTTTAGACCTGTGAGTATGCGTGTGCGCGCTCGTGTGTTGTATGTGTGTGCGTCTGTGCGTAAGAGAGAGAGCGAGAGAGTGTCTATATATATGAGTCTTTGAATGTGTGTTTGCAAATATAAACCTTAATTTAGTTATCTTTCGAATAAATGGACTTTTTATAAACTGGTGAGCTACTGAGCCTATTCATTCTAAAAAATAATCGGCTTTAACCATTAAGGTTACAGGGTTTTATTAAAAAAACCCTGTAAACTTGATAGAAATCCATTTATTACTTTACGTTTATGAAATTTCATTCGATCGAATTATTGTGAATCAAAAATTTGTTTGTTTTGTTTTTTTAAAATATCGATTTTTCAAACAAACTTTCTTACTCTTAAAAAGCTGCGTCAAACGTTGCTCTGCAAGTTCAACCGTTTCCTATAATTTTAACTTTCTCGTATGAAAATCGAAATTTTTTTATAAAATTGAAAATTTACTGTTCTCAAACCAATTTTCGAAAATCGAGATCCAAGTAGACCTAAGCGTTTTAGGGTCCTAGGAATCTATTTCAACCATTTTACGAATGACATCTGTGCCTATGTTTGTGTGAGCGGTGTGTTAATACTAGTTTTCAAAAAACTGTTTTCTTGAAATTATTTGTAGATTACTTTGCTGATTGATACTAAAACCTAATGAGCTTTTTTCCACAATCAGTTGATTGACTACCGGAAACTGTATAAAAATCGGTTGATTTGTTAAAACTATATTGTCGGAGAAATATTTAATAAAAAGTATTTTTACAATGAGGGGGAGGGTATTTGAACAACGCGTTAGGTAATATTATTTTTTTTACTTTACATAAAAACTAGAGAATTAAAATCTACCAAGTTGGTAACCCATTTGTTACCCCATAACATTTGTTTATGTTTTACGGGTAATCCCGCGATTGTACAGTACGTCAATTTTATTATACTTAGTTCTTTCAAGTTGACAATCCTTTTCATTTAGCTTTATAGAGAAGCTCTTGATTGTATTGTACGACTTTTATTTAGTTCTTCTAAGTTGAAGACCTTTTCCGTTTTGTTTTATAGGGAATCCCTCGACTTTCTTATAAACAATTTTTATTATGTTTTCGTTAGTGTTTACGCAGAATGACATTGGTGTAGTCATTGTTCTTAAAGTGAGTTCATATTTTAATGTCCTCAAAAGAGGGAGATTTGCATCAACAGCTGTTCTTGGCCTATAAACGCTCTCATGCTGACTTGCCAGCGTAACTGTATCAAAAAAATGCCAACGAAATTCTGAAAACGGCTAAAGTAAACTGAAAATAAAGAAAAGTTTATAGAACATATAAATTATGATATACAAGAGTTCGAGATGAAGGCCAAGAAAAAGAAAGCAACAATGTTTAGTTATTTTATTCAAGTAACTCTATTATTTATTTATTTATTTAGGTATGCCACCAAAATACATATTGTCAAATTAACAATTTCTTATGACATTAAATATAATACTGATACGTGAGCCGGTTACAGGTGTACCTACACTGTATTTTTAAATTACATTTTTAAGTTCACTGTACTAAAACTTAATAATATTATAATACATTTTAGCACAGAAAACTTAAAAAAGAGTGTTTTTTTTTAAACACGTGGGAAATACTTCATGGATTAATGTTGGTAGGCGATCATATTTTTTGTGTATAAAAAAAACTGCTTCTGATGCCATAAAGCAAATTAAAAGATAACGACACATTTGAAAGATGCATAAATTGAAAACTTAAAAAAAAGCATTGTACACACACACATGCACACACACACACGCACGCATATATGTATGTATATACGTGTGTGCGCGAGAACGGGTGTGGGGATGTGTCTGGTGTGTAAGAATGTGGGGGCGTGGGAGCGCGTGGGCGCATAGTTATCGAATTTGAAAAAGCATTAAAGTCAATTTATTAAGCGTAACGAGCTCAATAATTTACTTGAACCTTATTTTCGAACGTTTTGAGCTCAAAAGTAATCAAAAGTTTCAGTGATAGGCTATGGCGTTAGCCGTCTTTAAAATTTTTAATCTCAAAAACTCATAGACAATATTTATAACTCAAGGAGCTCAAAGACATATCGATAAATAAGTTTTAGAGATGACCTGCAGAGTTGACAGTTTCACAGATTTTTGTATATGATAATATGAAAAGATACATTATTTACAACTTTGACCCCCATTCGAGTTTTTCCCCGATTCCAAATCATTTGTATTTCTCATCCTGACTCTGTGACCGTTTCGTTCGGATTAATTTCGTTTAAATTCTGGTTTAATTTGAATGATTCGAATAACTGATCGTCCGCTGACTGTAATTAAATGTTACTTAATTGTTTCGTAACTTTAAATTACTTTAGCAGTATCATTTGTCCGGAATTTAGCCAATTTAATTAATTATGGCTTTAGGAGAAAAATAATAATTAAGTAATTGTTACAGCGAAAAACAAAATATCTCATACCCCAGCAAAGACGATATTGGAAAAGCACCCTATTTTAAAAAAATGCAATAGTAAAATAAAATAAAAAATAAGGTATGCCACCTTTCTGTATACAAAAATTTATTTTGAACAATTTTATTTTCACTAGTTATGCCCGCAATTTAAATGTTAAATTTATTGGTAAATATCAAATAATTTGCTATTATCAGATTTTAATGAAAATAGTCCTCTATGTTTAACCAATGTACGCTCAAAAACTTTTTATAAAAGTGCGTCTAGTAATTTGTAGTTAGTGTGTTCAAAGACACAAAGAAAGTTCTCAAAATAGTCTTATTATATTCTGTTATACTTGCTATATCTCCCGCAATTAAATTTTGAATTTTTTTTTCAATGTACAGACACGACAGTCATACAGGTTTATTATATACATAGTCATACGAACATGCAAGAGTAATTTTGTACACAAATGAAAATTTCTAAGTATACTTTTACAAAAAATGAAGTAATGAACTTCAAAATTAAATGCATTCATAATCTAGTTTGACATATTTAAAATTTATATGTATTAAATATTGTCGATATTGTTAAGCCTACATTAATACTAACGCAACACGAGAATTCATCAACATTAGCGTGATAAAAGCAATTTACATATGGAAATATTTTTATTAACATGTGACTCTAGAGTAAATATATTTTAACCTAACAGTCAATTGTAACGAATCCTGTGGAAACCTTGCTAAGTTAAATTATTAAAAAGCTTGACCAGAGTTAATTCAAGGATCTGTGAGGAGGAGTCATCTCATAAATACGGAATTCCAATACAGAACCCAAACGAAACTTTTAGGTTCAAAGCGATAAATATGAATTTATTTTTACGAACTCCGAAGCCTTTCGATATCTAGGGATTTCGAACGAGAAAAATTTTTGATTAGCTTAAATGGGAGTTTTTAGGTTTTAAAATAGATTCGGAATTCTTATGGGACGTAACAATGTGTGGTTGATGGTAATAACCCTTTCCATATCTACACTTACGAGGATAAATTTGTTCTATTGATTATGTTTGTTTCGCTGGTAGTAAAAAGAAGATGAATTTATTCTTAGCAAAAACAGCTGAAATTGTTAGGAAAGACTTATAAATCAAAGGATAATGTCATTCTATATCATCTTTGAAAGGAAATCAAATAATCATTTTTGAAATTTTCATTTTTAAATCCAAGAGTCACAATAGATGAGTGGCAACAATGGCTAAATTTTAATTAATATTTGTTACTGTAACGTGTATTCATGACTTCGTATAATATGCCATTGGTATTTGTTTGGGCTATGCATGACGAAATTGGAAAATAGCTACCATTAATTTTTTAGCTTTCTTATAGATGTAAAACTGCCTTCGGAACTAGTGGTAAAGTTGTAAAGCATAAATTAACAAATAAATATGTCCCATTCAAAGTGTTGTTCAATAAAGTAATAAAAAAAGTACGAATTGAAAATTGAAAATTTGAGCTACCTCCACTGGGCTGACGCTGGTCGAGGGTCGCTAACGACAAAGTCCGAGACATTAGTATGCCCTGACGCACGAACAAGTGGTTTATAGTTCCCGCGCAAGTTGAAAGCTCTTTTAACGAATTGCCCATAGTCAGGTTTCAGAAGCGGTACCTTCCGCTTCGAGGGCGAAGCCCTACGACGACTCGGCATTGGCGCTCAAAATACATACAAAAGATTATGTAAATAGTAATTAAATAATGCTTCAATATTGATTAGGGAGTTGCTGACGCTTCGTTAGACGCATTTCCTGTTTGCTCTGGAAGTATAATAATTTCCCAAGAAAAGTTGCTTATTATTAAGTTGCTTATTAAAAAAGTTGTTAATTTTCGACAATAAATGTTTAGATGCATAATGTGACACGTACGGTGCCGTCTGTACTGTACGTCAATAGTCAAATGCTTGTTGTCGAGGACCGATACCATGGGAACGATGTGATTACCTCAGAATTGTACGAAATGGCGTTATATGAATCAAACTCTATAAAAAACTTATATGTCTCAATTTTCAGGAAATGCACCTACATACATAAACTTACAAAATTTTATTGAAATATAAATTTACATCGAAATCGTTGGGGCCGTTACAACAATTAAGGGTACTAAGATTACACAAGCATCCATAAAATTATAAAATTGTTAACATCATTATTTATTTTTCTCAAAATTATTTTCAATTTTATCTTTGTATTTAATAAACAACGTTCGGTGCGCTTTCACCTCGGCTGTTTCTGACAGGTGTCCCTTAGCAACAGAAAAAAATGGACTCATCCTAAAACATGTCCCTAAAGACTTCCTGCATAATACACATTATTATGCCCATTCACTTTCATACAAAACAACCCGCCTTCTCCTCACAGTTGTTTCCCGTCATACAATGTTCCATTGTCAGGGTAAGTCACGTCCATTCCTTTGACGTCCAATGCAGCGAGCCCTTTTGTACCTTTGAAACCCTAGGCAAGGGCCCGTAGGCGCAACCGGGGGTGACCCCTATTGTTCTATTTTTGGGGAACGTCTCTTTAACCGTTCACAACGATTGCGTTTAATAATTCCCTAACGGCATTTCCGTCGGGTTCGGCACAGCGATGTATTAAGTTATTTTACTTTCGTCTATAGGATTTCTCAACTCTTTGTTTGGATTTTTATTATGTGAATTAATATTTATCATCCAGATAAAGCATGGCGTACTATAAAGGTGATATTTCAAAATTCACACGTATTTAGCTTTACCGGCAATGCAGTGAAGCCATCAAATAAGGAAAGCAGATTGGAATATTAAATATGCATAGTTTTTGAATTGAGGATTGATTCCAGAACACATGCGTTACATTCAACTTCTTACTAACTACGCCACTCCAACAAGATTAGTTATCATAATACTTTCAAACTTAGCCTATCCTAAAAACATAAGAGAAATTTCTTTTTTTTTTATGTAAAATTAAAATCAATAAAACATACGTATACGTGTGTAGAACTTAAACTTCTTTAGTATGATTAAAAAATGGTAAAAACAATTGACAAAACTTCAGTTCAATTATTATATTATATTTTCAATGTAAGGCTCAGGTTGTTGGATTGGATTAATTTATTTATATTTAGATGTTTAATTAAAGTGCTTTTCGGCCCTAACATATGCCACATTGACATCGCTGTATTTGATTGAATTCTAGGTTCTATGTACACGCTACGTTACTGAAACCATTGCCGACTAACTTCATTACGTGGATATCCATTGACGACTTGCGCGTGGGCGTCTAAACTTTAATTTTTTCTTTCTCTACTAAAACACCAACACAAGTGTATACTAACCTAACATAACTTTCATAACCATAACATTGATTGCATATTTCACAATTTTAATTTTCCATACGTCATTCAATATTTCCAAGGTGGTAGTTCAGTTGACCGATGAGCTTTTTAATTGAAGTTCCAATCAAACGTTGAATTGCGGGTTAATTCGTCAGTCCCGGACTTTGTCACCGCGTTGGTGACGTCCGCAAGCAGCAGCCCCCAACGTGCTCCGGGTCAGCAAGGGTTGAAGTTCTAATCCGTTCGAACAGAAATAAAAAGAGGTCGGGAGCGTATACCTCAGCAGTAGGACAATTAAAATAGCAAATAGGTAAAATTCGATAACATTAAAAATGCAACTCCTCAAAAGTGTAAATTCATCAATACTATAATGTTAAATTTAATATTAGAATTTATTATCATTTTTAATAGAATCAAAAGGTACGAGTACTTTATATATGTTTTTTGCCAAAATTGTTTTTAAAAGCGAAAGCTATCGGAACGCAAAACGGACTTATCGAAAATGGATATTCTACTTTATACGAAAATTCTGCAGCGACGCGCGCCCGAAACTCGACACGGCCGCCGCGCCGGCGTAATGAGGTGAGATATCAAAGCGGCCGCCGGCTGACGACACCTGGGCCCCGCCGCGCCGCGCCGTGGAATGTCGAATAATGAGTGAAAAATTCAGGCTGCTTTTTCAAGGTGTTCCGATGGCTTCAGGAGATGCTTCTCTATGAGATCGAACGTGTGTATTTTTCTTTGTTTTCCATAGAAAGGCCACAGGCAAGTATAGCACGTTTAATGTTTGATGAAATGTGCAAAGCTTATCAAAGCATATGTACCCGTTTTTGAGAATTAGTGTAAATGATAAGAAGTTCTTTGCTCCCTATAAGTCTTAGACACTGACAGTAAAAGTGTAATAAAAATTTCGGGAAAAAATCATATTATTTCTCTCCGAAATAAAAGCTGTAATCTTTAAATAAACCTTGCCAAGTTCAGGTGATTATTTGCAGAGATTGAGAGCTGGTATTGTTGAGAAATCTTTTTTTCAGTTATAGTATTTTCGGGAGGCAAAATGAACACTCGCAAACCCAGAGGAGTCACCTGCGCGTTACCAGCTTCTTGGGAGTGAATAGATGGAGAGTGGCTGATGAAAGGGTTGAAGTGATGTAGGGAAGAGTGGGCCACCGGAACTCTCACTAACTGGATGAAGCCACGGATATTGTCATTTAATATTTGCATACTGTGGGAACGTGGTATCTCATGCGGCACGCCGGCCCATTTTCGTGTTGCAAGAAAATCTATCAGAAGTAGAGTTCTAAGAATGTTGATAGATAAACGATCCTACAGTAGAGAAGTAAGATACTTTAATAGTATAGCTATGCCCTTCTTTCAACTACTGAAACTGACTATTTGTTACCACAATTTGGCTTTCAAAGAAACAGTCTTAAACTAAATAAATGTGTAAGACCTTAAGAAACTTTTCCTAAAAAGCCTGCGCATTTGAAGAATAAAATTAAGAACAAATAATTAAAAAATAGGTTTTCTTTTACCGTTAATCAAATTAAGGACTTTCGTAGTCGAGTCAAACTTTTAGTCGCTAGTCTACAGAAGGTGTCGTAGTAAGTATAATTGTAAGATTTAGAATATTTGTTCGATACCGCATAACTTTGAGAGCGATTCAGAATGTTATTATCCTTGCCAATATCAATCTTTTTTTTACTATCTGCTATTAGTTGGATATATTTCGATAAGGTTTCTATCTCCGTAATTTAAGACCCATTTTCATCATTTTTTAGGCCAGTCAATCTATCATTTTCTGAGTACTCATCAAAAGTTCAATCTTGGAACTCCATCTGTGCGGATAAAATGAAAGTGTATTTATTACATATATGTAATTTAAATTAATATGTATATAAAGAAATAGTAATGATTAAAAAGTAGTGATTGACATAGACTCGATACTTGAAACAAATATAAACTTTATTTACATGTCAGTCGATTACATAAAATCACGTATTCGTTTATGAGGATTTGTGTACGATGTTCAAGGAGACCCCTGCTTATCTTCAAAAGTTACTCTTATATGAATTTAAGATCATTAAGTAAACAAACAATTGTTAAAAAATGATATTGTAGCTCGATTTCTTATCGGGTTGTCACTTTGAGTAATACCTTTGCTTTTCATTATTATTGTATACAATTTATTATATAAAAGCTACACTTAAGTTTCTCGCTCATAAAATAATATCCTTTCCTAATTATTAATTTTCAAGGGACAAACAAATATATATATGCCATTTCAATATCACATTCTCTCTATCGTGGAAAAGAGAACGCATACGAATACCTTCGGGGAGACAAAAGACCACCGCATCTCGGTACCTTTTCATTTTAGTATTATGCAAAAGAGTGTCGCATCTGAGCTTGCAAATGCACGATAAATATTCATCGCGTTGACGGCTCGGCGCGCGATCACCCGCAGCCGCCAGCCGCCGCGGGCCGCCGCGGGCCGGCCGCGTGGAAAAAACCTAAAACCTCCGGAACCCGCAAGCGTGCATAAATAATACACGCAGGATCGATGCGCGCGCCACAACGGGTTTCCTTTGTCGTCCGTTTCTGTTGTTTCCTCCGAGCGGGTCCGGACGAAGGTGTTTCTGATAAAATTATCACAAAAGTAGTTGACTTCAAAGAAATGTTTCCGTCTCGGTGTACAGCGTGGGCTTTCATGGAGATTTCTCGTAGACCTGGCATTTATTAACCCCTGTGCATTTCGATGATGGTTTCAAAGCGACAATAAGAACCGGACTTGTCGATTCGAGCTGCATGTTGCACAGTTACTTAGTTATTTAATCATTATAGTGTTGAAAATTTGAATTAGTTCATAAATCGGAGAAATAAAATTTTACACAAGTACAAAATTTTATAGAGCAGAAGCTTTGAGCTCGATACCTGTCCTCGTATCACATTTTTATAATGCAAGATTCGTTTAAAAAATGCACACTCCAGTTATATCTAACTTTCCATTTTGATATGAACTAACCGATAATAAATATTTTAGAATCGATATAGTATTGTGTATAGAAAGTTAAATAAATTAAATTTATTCTTAGAATATTTGTTTTACGTATTTATCTATCGTTTCTTTATTTTAGGTTTGAGAAAAAAATTAAAAATTCCATAACTCCTAATCTCAACACTTCAATATTTATAATTAAATTGATTACCTGTCTGTCTAATTGTTCAGCGAATCTTTAGCACAGCTGAATGAATCTTTTTTATTAAAAATAAATACACATTTCTTAGAGAAATAACAACAATATCCATGAGAGGACTCAGATCGACATGAGGGACCGATATCGGAACAAGCGAGTAGGACCTGGATCAGAATCATAATCGACATCGAGATCAGAAACCACCACAGCTGAATTTGAATTGTGCACCGTGAGGTACGCGGTGAATACCTCGCTTAAAAGGACTTTAATCCTCAATTTATTTATGAACATTTAATTAACAACAAAATAGCTGCCAAATTCCGTTCTATGTCCATATTTATGCACTGATGTGAACCCACCAATGTAACAGTGTTGCAATAAAATCATATCTGAATTCCGACTGTCAATCTTTGGACCCCAAACACCGCAAGATCGCGAGCCAGCCGCCGACATTGTAAAAGGAAAACCAACAAAAGAATGGAAGGGGTTGGGGGTAAAAAAGGAAGCGGTTGTAAAGATAAATAGTAGGGGTGGTAAACTTTGGAACTTTGAAAAGTTTCACTGTTTAGAGCCGTGCAGTCAGGTAAAGCTGTGCCCGACGTGGACGTAAACTTTATTGGATCGGACACCGAGCAGAACATTTTTTTTTGCGTTTGGTGGGTTGTGTGTCGCCATTTTATTATCGCTCTTTCTTGTTTATGGCCTGTATCCATTTATGTGTTCTGCGTTATTAGCTGTATTTGATTTCGCATAATCGAGACAGCCATTATTACAATTTTAATCTTAATTTCTCGTTCATCAATAAAATGTACAATAGGATTTTATAGTGCTTAAAAAAAATCTGTAATAAAAAAAAAAGAAATGTGCGATCGCGGCATTTCCGTCATGAAAGAATTTTGTTTTTCAATATAAATAATGCAAAGAAATAAAATCAAAATGTTCATTCAATATTTTGGGAAAAATATATATTTGTATTACATTATATACAAAATATAGAATTATACGTTATATATAAAAATAAACACTAAAGAATACATTCCAAAAGAGAGAGCGTGAGAGAGAGAGAGAAGTCGCAGGAAAGGGGCATAACGCTTTTTGGTTAAGTTACGATTTCTACCAGTCAACTCCTATGTCAAGCCGCGTTAAGAAACTTAGTTCCAAAACCTAAAAAACTTTACGTTTTGGAACGAAGTTCCTTACGGCACTTAAAAAATTTAAAGTTAGTCTATGAACTTAAAAGCAAAAAGCAAGGACATAAGTCCAAGTGTATATGTGTGTTCGTCGAAATAAAACATCTCCTTACGCTTATGGTTTACATTAAGTTTAGACAGATATTAGTATGCCAGCGAACGTCGAGGTGGTGTAGGTGTAACTTCGCTATTCGTGGTCGGGATAATTCGTGCCGTGGTAGGTGATCCCTACAATAATTTAGCGTCATATTGCATGGCATCAAAGCACGTTATGTTACGTAGTATATAATCATCTCTCTTATCCGACTACAGCGAAGAAAAAAAGGAGGGTTAGGATTTTGATCGATATGTATGTTATGTGGGTACATAGTTAGCACATTTATAATATATATATATATATATATATATATATATATATATATATATATATATATATATATATATATATGTATATTAATATATATAAGCCGCGAGCCGTTGCTCGCTTTACTTACATGCATCTGATAATTGGGAACAATTTCTAAAATCATGCCTCAGATGTAAATCAAATATATTATCTCTCCAAATCTACCCAAAATACGTATATAATAAATGCGTACCTTATTATGGACTATGATACATGCGTTAAAGTTATATGACATCATTATTATACACGTGAATATACGTCTTTAAAAATTATTACAAACTGGGAGCGCCTCCACGAGGTGAATTTCGAAATATAAGCCTATGTGTAAATTTGCTATATTACCTGGATATATGTAAAACAATAGAGCCTACACAAAAAAAATGTAAAGCTATCTGAAAATATTTCATCAAGATATTACATCTTCATAATAATTTGAATAAAAATTAAGTTCTATATATATATATTTTTTTTTTCTGACTATGTTCCGACACACACAGTCAGGATTTCGAGCTGAATCGTGGGCTACTCCATTTGGCTCCATTGTTTGTGGTTCCTCAGATGGAATAAACATACACTATATAGAAAAATATAGTCTTATGAAGTATATACTAAGTAATTTTCATACATAAAATAAGTTCTTTACAAATCCTGAATATTACAACATTTACCATACTAATTCGTATTCAATAATATTATATTGCGAACCAACAGTTTTGATATGCTCGCGTGCACATTTGCGTGTCGCTCACGTCGTCGCCTCGACTGCCGCGCCGCACACCAACTCCCACGCATTCTTGTGTACATCTGAATTGCCCGAGTTCACTCATACGGAATATTTATCTGTACCATAAATATGGTCATAAGACGCCCTTTAAATGTATAGTTTGATGCACTTTGCCCTAAAGCCTAGGATCGCTTTGTACTGTTGGAATATATTGTTTTCTTGGAGTACGTGACATACCACTCCGGCTATCCTCTGAATTTAATATTTAATAGACAGTAAATATTAAATAGTTTGTATATAACAATTACTGATGAGAATATTTTTGTTTTTCATATTTTTAGAGCGTGATTTTTTCATGGTCGGGTTTGATATTGAATTATTGAAAGACTCGAAGCAGTTGAGACCCATTGGATATGATATTTATAAATAAAACTGTTCCCCCTAGTTTCCAATTTTTCGTTTTACCCTAACATGCTATATCATATTTTATTATACCTTAAAATGTTATTAACTTTAAATATTAGCTTCGATATGGTTCGTTTTTAAGGTTCCGTAATTTAAAGGGAAAAAGGGAAATTTATGAGATTGCATGTTGTTCGTCTGTCCGTCAAGACTCTTTTTATCAAGTACGCGTGAAGATATCAAGTTGAAATTAATACCGAATACTAATTCTGTGTTCCCTTGAAACTGTAACAAAATCAGGTTATAAGTCAATGTCTCCAAAAAATATAGCCTTTTGTTCCTTATATTTTGAATATAAAAAAACCTTAAAAATTAAAAACCTTATAGAGTACTTTCCATTGACCTAGAATTATGAAATTTGTAATTGTGAATGAATTTATAATTATATTATATGAGAAAACATTTTTATTATTACAAGCTTACATTTGCAATTGGAGTATAGACCTTGTATTAGATGGTGGAATATCAAGTTCTTTAAAAATTCGGATATTTAAAGAAACCGTTTTATTAATAACAAAAAACAAAAGTTTTAAAATTCCGAAGATCTCGTATCTTATTGGTATCGGCGTCAATAACAGACAAAAATCTCGACACTCTTAATAGATGAAAAATAAATATATATAATTAAATTTATACGGAACCCTCAGGGTGCGAGTCTTATTTGCACTTATCCGGTTTTTTGTCTAAAATCAAAATCAATAAGATGATTATGCAAAGTAACTGTGTTCATATGATAATGTTCTGTCCTACCAACATTTATTTGATGACTGTATAAGAATATCGAATAAATTTTTGTTTGAGGACGATTACAATTTCTGTTGATGAATTATTCAAGTTCATTTATGAAAAAAAATAAAGATGGTAGGAAATAAAATATCTCATACGTTCCTTGACCGCTGGTGTGATTTTTTCCAGTTGTCAAGTTGACAAAAAAGTTCAATATTTGATGTTGATATTATTATTAATTTTAACATCTCGATCTTAATTTTGTTTCCAATTTTGGTCTTCGATACATATTTACAACTATTAGGGGTATTATAATTTCAAGCGTGTCATGAAGTTTCCGTATGTTATTTAATTGGAGCTTTTTAAAAGCTGGACAAAGTTGCTTGTAAGCCTCTACGCAACGGACCCCAATCACCTGCAACTTTGGTGATATAAATTGTTATTTACGGGTTATAATTCCTAAGGTCTTCAAATAACTGCAAAAAAAATATAGTGCAGTTACTGCAGTATCAAAAACGTAGGGATGCAATAAGCTATTAAAAATACTAAGGCCTTAGACGAATGTTTTACTATAATGTGATGGCCTTGGGTTTTTTTTCAAATTTTTTCAGTAGTCGTGGTTGACCATCCACGATTTTGTAAACTAATAAAAAAGTAACAAATTTGCATTATGGAGGTAAATATAAAAATTCGTAATTTTTCAACTTTTTCAGATAAATACCGCGGTGTTATATGATAAATATCTACTAACGACATTTCATAAAAAATATATATTTATTTATCGTTAGTCTACATTTGACAATTACATTGTAATTGCTCTTTTAAAAGGACTAAACAATTCCTTTAATATTCGTTTCTTTCTAAAGCATTATTTCATACGCAATTAAAGATTTTTTTACTTATGGATCAATAAATTAATTAATTAATTAAATTAATCATATAAAGGTAATTTGGTCTTTTCGTAATGCTATAGCTTCACTTGCTTATATATTTATGTGATAATGGATATATGCAAGTGCAGATATCCATTATTTTTCGTCAAAGATTCGTCAGATGCTCTTTATTCCATTTCTTTCAGAGAGTAAAAAATACTCCGTCAAAGAATGGCAAAGCTCGTAAAAATTACTGTTCTTTATCTAAACTTTAATACTGCAGTTTTATGGATTTTTAAAGTGTTGTAAAATCTTCATAACATCCGCCTGTGTGTATTGGAAAAACTTGTATTTATTATAAGAAATTGCCTGCCCATTTAACATCAGCTTCTTAACTGTTATCTGTTTTAGACAACTTATACTAACTTTTGCCCGCGTCTCCATGAATTTATAGGCACAAAATCTTATTTAATAATATAAAAAGTTTTATTTATTGAACGTATGGTAAATAGAAAGTATATTTTCTAAATTTATTCTGAATAAATAATATAATATCCAGGTGACTGAATTTTTTAGGTAAAATTGTTCTATAAGTATTTTAGGTTAAAAAAAATTTCCTGTACTATCGTAGATACATTATTGTATAAGATCAGCACTTGCTTATGCCTGTCATCTTTCTGGAAGCAATAAATAATTTGTAGTAATAACTTGCATTGATATTTTTGACATGGTAACGTCTTATATATCGATGAACGACGAATGCACGCACGAAAAAACCTGACTCATCGTCGCGTTCCACCTGAGCCGAGCGTGCGAGCGAGAACACGGAACGAGTGATCTCTCTTCCACTCCATCGGCCGATGCGACCGAGTAGAAGAGAGACAGCGGCCGCACACAACCTACACGTGAACTGTTTTGTCAACTGATTATAAAATGAAGTGAAAAGTTAATAAGCTTTCCATTGTTTATTACAACAACAATTGCGGCAAGTGATAATAATTAAATTCAATACATAAAAGTATGCAATTTTTCATCAATGTTTTCTTATGACGTTATCATGTAAAATTATCGCTCGTAAACCGACTTTATAGACAACAATTTTTTCTCATTATCCATTTTAAGATTTTCCTTATATAGGGGAAAGTTAAAAAAAAAAACTGTGATAAATTGAAACACTTACACATCTAAAGAAGTATATGTTTTACCTCGACTCAAGTACGGTTTTAACTTTGGAATACAATTATTTGTGACAATTTTTATCATACAAGTTATTATATGAAAATTGCATAAAGAAAACTTGAAAACTATAAAAGTATAGCAAAGGTATAAAGAAAATCAATTATTTGTTACTATGTTATATAAATGAGCATTTTCATAGTTATTATTTATTAAATTTCAAGTAAACTCTTGAATTCGTTCATTTTACGCTTGTAGTGTACGTTAATAAATCACTTGTGTCAATATTGTTTACAGCTAATGGTGATTATACACATTGCAGTCATACCCTGAATATTCAATTGATTAAATACATTGCATGTTTACTGACCATTTTTGAGGTAAATATACGTTTTGTCGTTTTGTACTTAGCCGTATCATCACCTGAAAGTCTATTTGAAGTAGTAATTAAATATGCAAGAACAACCACCGTTATCACTTTTCTGATGGTATAATTAATAACGCTGTGATAAATACGTAAATATTGTATCTTTTTACTAAAGCATATTATTTTCATTTACTTTAAGTATATCATTTCATTGTTAAGATAATTATTATGTATGTTAAGTAAAAACTTCCAGTTTAGTTTGATATTTATTTTACATTTATCGTGCACAAAAGCAACACAGCATAACGACCAATTTGTCGCTGTCATTCGTCGCCGCGGACGCGTCGCCGTGTTTGCGCTTGTCACGCGCGTGACGTGTGCATTTGACAACTATGATAGATTCTCAATAAGCAGTAGAGAATTGTGTTTTTAATTGTCGCGAATCTCATAGACATATCTAAATTATGTAAGCAAGTAACAAGTTACAGTTCTTTGGCGTAAATAAATTACATTATTTTAATGAAATTTTATTTTATTGAAACGTTATGAAATCGATCCGTTTTGAAAAGACTGATTGATAAGTGGTGTTAAAAATGGATTACCTACGATAGTAACGTGAGAAAAAGATCATGTTCAAAAGTCAAGAAAGATCCACAGACTATAGCGAAACCCGGATTAACTCGTAAAATATGTGTATGGTGGGATTGGAAAGATATTAATCATTATGAGCTTTTACCGCCGGGCAAAACCATCGATTCGGATCACTATTGCCAACAGCTGATTACACTCAAGCAAGAAGTAGACAAAAAAAATATTGAAATCGATCAACAGAAAGGGTTTAGTTTTTCACCGTGATAACGCTAGACCACACACATCTTTACACACTCAGCAAATATTGAGAGAGTTTGGTTGGGAAGTTTTAATTCAATCACCATATAACCCTGATCTCACACCCTCAGGTTTTCATCTGTTTCAGTTTCTTCAGAACTTTTTAGGTAGTGTTAGGTCAATCCATTTCAGATAACCAAACCACCGCAACATACCTCTTTCTAATCTAGTCGCTACATCTTCCTTCAAACTACACCGCTCTCTATCATCACTGTTTCTATATCTATCTTTCCGAGACACTTCACACAAACTACGCGGCGATCGCATCTCCACTACTCGATCCTACTTTCGTTTTTCTTCTGCCATACCCAGTTTCACTACCGTACATAAGCGTAGGGATTAGGACCCCGTTATGGATAGCCAAGCGCGCTCGTCGTGAGACGCTTTGATGAATAAAAGTATATTGACAAAACAAATCTATAGAGCGAATGTGTGTAGTGGAAAGGTCGGCAAGGATCACCTTAGAAAATCCTATGCAGACCATGTTAGTGGAGAGATATGCACTGATCGTACTACCTGGAAATCTATCTCCAGGTAGATATGGAAATCGATCGTACTTTCTGCGTATCCTTCTGGGAAATAGGTGTGAGTTTATATTATTTATTTTCATTATTGTTGCTAGGTTAACATCAAGAGAAGACTGTCAAAATTACTTGTCGCAGTTTCTTGATCACAAATCCCAAAATTTCTACAACAATGGGATTATGGCATTACCTATAAAATGGCAACAAGTTGTAGAAAAAAACAAATATATTACAATTAAATGTAAATAAAATATGATGAAATATTATCTTGAATTTGTATATCAAATACGAAAATATTTAAAAAGTAATTGTATATTTTAAAAATAGAACTCCTTGATTGCAAAATACTGTTTGTTTTGTGTAATTGTCAATTGTTTTACCATTGTGGCGTCATTTTGAAAATTGCGTGTCTTTATTACCATGGATTTAACGCTGAAAATTATCATGCGATGATTTATTAGGATTTTCGGCTAATTCAAAAACAGTGCTTCGATCAACTTACTTCGATTTTTGGGGATGAAGCATCATCGACTCAAGCATCATACACCATTGTGTATTGCTGGTTTTGTGGTTATGATCATGGGCGGTCTATGCTCACGGTTGAATTTAAAAAAGGTTTCCCTAAATTGGTTGTTGTACCGCAAAATATCAATATTGTGCGGGAATTAATAATGCAAGATCATCATGTTACATATCGCGAGATAAAAATATTTCTGGGCATAATTATAATGAGAAGAAATAAGATATTACAGGAAAATTTGTCTGTGAAAAAAATTGTTTGTTAAAGTGCCACTGTAGAATTGTAAAACAGTTAATTCGGAGTGGTACACGACCATTTAATTGCCAGAAGTCTTTGAAAAAACAAGACAAAACAACCGCCAACGCAGAATCATTCTTCATCATGACAACGCTAGTTGTCACACGCCGACCGAAACAATTCGGTTTTTGGATGATCAAAGATCGAATTGATGGTTTATCCGCCATGCAGCCCCGATTTGGCACCCAAAGATTTCTTTGGGTTTTAAGATTTATTTAATTGAATTGAGATTTTAAGATTTATTTAATTTAATTTAAATATGATTTATTCCCAAGCGTGAAAAATAAATTACGTGGTCAACGTTTTTCGAGCCGCGAAGAGGCCGTTGATGCGATCAAAATGCACGTTTTTGGAGATACCTCAATCAGAATGGAAAAAATACTATACAAATTGATTTCAGCGTATGCAAAAGTGCATTGATCATCATGAGGAATATTTTGAAAAACAATAAAACCATATTAAATGCTAGATGTCTGTTTCTTTTTGATATTTCGGACAAATAAATAGGAGTCCTCGTATGTCACGTTGTATTCTGAATAGAGTGCAGTAACAAAACATAACCTAACTATACATTATATAGGTACAATTTTTTGGTTTGACAGATAGTAATCGCTTGTTCGTTGTTTAACTGTGTACAGTTTAAGCGAGAAGATAAAGAAGAATGGACAATCTCCTTTGTCGATATGATTTTGTAAATAAAATATACTCAAGTGTTTTTTTTAAGTCTTAATTTAAAAACCCTGTCAGTGGTGATTGTCAAAAATGATAATCCATTCTTTTGAATCAGAAGATATCTTTAATTGAACCCTGACTAAGGAAAAATGGACCGATGAATTTTAGACATCAATAGAACTATTTGCTTCGCCTCTCTAAGAATATTTTAATTCGACAGCATCGAATGTTGCCACAGCTTTGTTGAAAGTGGGTTTTCACAGACCCCAATCCACACTGAGTTAGCGTGAAAACTTAAAGACCCTTTCATTCTAAATAAAGAGGAAGTACGCTTCTGCAGTATCAGAAATTTAAAGAAAATTATTCAAAATATTGTAATGTCAAACATTTTGTATTTCACTGAGAACTATAAACAATTCCAAAGTCTGTACTGCCATATTAGAAAGTGAACGTCAACAATATTGGGCCCGGTGAAATCCGATCTCTTTTATCCGAACGAGGTAGCGAACGAGGCGTAAATATGCAAAGAGCACTACACACGAACTGTACATAAACCAGAGACAAGACTTAGTTGGCAAAACGGAAGATTTAACTTACAAAATGTCTTATGTTACTTTGTAAACGACCACTGCCTTAGCTGAAAGAGTCCTGCGTCAGTTCATTACCAGCTGTGTTTCTGAGATCGTAAATCTTCAAAAGTACGAGAAACACGAAACAAACTGTTTTTATTTGGATAGTGATGTTGTTATAAACGTATTTTTAAATCTACTTGCGTATGCAGTGGAGATATAAAAGTAAACGAACCTGGAAAACATGTAGAAGGATGTTTTGGAAAATTTTAGAATCCAGTCCCGAACTCTCACGCTAAAAATTGAGTATGTACAAATGCTTTGTCGCTTATTACTAATTAGTACTGCTAATAGAGAATTAGACATCAGTTCTTGAACCATAATTCTATCGTTATGGTAAATTCATGTTAGTCTGTTCTATTTTTAGAACTTTAAATTACAAATTGATGTCCAAAAGAATGAATAATAAGTAGATTTTCACATGAAATACCATAGAAAATGATATTTTCGAAGAATTTCTTGATACCGTATTGATGATTATAAAATATGTGGTCCTTCGTCGTTCTTCTTGTCAAATAATGTCATTACCTGTACTTAATCTGTGATCAGAATAGAGTTTAGAATTGGGAGAGAAGTTAGAATAGGGTTCGGAAGTTAGGATACGCGACAGGATATAACAAAACTTTTAAATTTGTTTCAAGTTTACATGGACGAAGTTGCAGGGAAAAGTTAGTACTTACGTAAATAATAAATACATTTATATATCCACATTATGAGGCGATTTATTACATCAGGTTTGTACCACAGCACTACCGATACATGCCCTGTCACAGAGCTTTCATTTCAGATCATAGGACCCGAACCATACGAACCATACGCGCATACTGACGTAGTGCGGATCGAGAGCTACTGACGACCGCCGTCACCAATGCGGCGCCCTCCGGAGCTGACTGCCTAACGATTTCTTCATCGAAGTGGCTTCATAAACTCATCTATCACTTCGCCCGTGATCTACTCATTCACCTCGGCAGTTTCTGTTGAGAAGGCACACACGGCTCTTGAACCCTCGGCCACCGCCACCATCACGAGTAATGCACGATCATGCGCATGCGCGCGTACGCGTGTGCTATGTACGCAACTTTAAAAGGTACACCCCTAAGTAAACAACGTAGCATACGACATCTTCATTCCCGGCGAGGTTGCCACACAGGAGCCAATCTTCATTTGAAAAATTATCCCCTGAATGATTTATTAGCACATGCACCCCCGGCGGAGCGTCCGCGCCTCGCGTCACTGACGTGTTTTTGTTTTCTTATTTCGTTTAATTACACACCTTCCGTTGCAGAAAAATGATATTATTTTTGCTCTCGTGAAGCACGCATATGCCTATTTGCACATGCTCAGAAAGCATTCTGAGGTTTTATAAAATATTACAACGGAATATCGTATATCATACGTTAAAGAGCTTCTACGCATATGCCACGTGCATGATTGTCTCCTTAAAAATTATTTGTACGGGCCGTATGCAGGTCTTATATTTAAAGTAAATTAATGTAATTAAAATGCGAATTTTCATTTCAATAAAAACCATTGACGACAAAATGCACCGAAACAATATATAAACAATGCAAGGTGTACTTAGACTTCAATATGATTTATAAGTTACAGAACTTATGTTAATTACAAAAAAGATAAAAGCAGACAAAAGGATAAAAAATGTAATTATCCGTACTGATTTTTAGGTTCCGTAGCTAATTAGGAAATAACTAAACCCTTTTAAGATCTCTCACGCGTTTGTTCTTTTGTATCTCACAGGAATATATTTCAGAATCCGTTACACATCCTTACAGACAGATGTCTGTTATAGTTATATAACATGTTGGACCACATTCAATAATCTGATATTAAGTCTATGTGTCCGTCTGTTACAGACAATTTCCTCTCAACGTATTAAACTGATTAAGTTAACATCTGGCCCACATAATACATGATTATGACCGAAACACGGACGTGTAACGTAAATTAATTTTAAATGTAAGGGTCACTTTTGGGGGTTAATTAGAAAATTTTAAAAAAGCTTTGCTAACTATGTGACATATTAAATAGAGCGTTTTTTTGTGAGGGTCTCGAATACATAAAATTATTTTAAAATAGATAGTTTCAAAGTTAGTTAAGGAATTGATCATTCCCCTCCATGTATCTTCGCAATTACTGCATCTAAAATCTTTAAAAAATACTGATAATAGTCCTTTCTTATGGATTGCATAAAAACCTATAAGAAGTGTATAGTTCGCTTCGTTTCGGTTCATTTTAATGTCCAGTACAAACTAAAACTCTTAGTACGCGAGTACGTATCAATTTATTTTTTTTATTTTTGCTAAATATATAAAAGCGTCAAATTTAGAGTGATCATAGTGCAATCTAAAGGAAAACAATAAATAAAAATAGGGTAAATGTGAGGGGGCTCGTGCTGAGAATCCTTAAACGAATTTTCATTCATTTATGAAAATTTATTATATGTAAAAAAAAATTTAGAAATGTTTAAAAGAAATAGTAGTCGACATAATCTCAATACTAGAAATAAAAATAAACTGAATTCACATGTTAGTCGAGTAAGTAAAGTCTCAAATTCATTTCGAGGGCTCTGTGTGCGCCTATTCAATAAGGTTCCTGTAGATTTACAAGATTTACCCCTACATAAATTTAAGAGAGTTATTAAACAATCACTCAGTAGAAAAGGGTACTATGCAATTTCTGAATATTTAGAAGAGAAAAAACAATGGGCATAAACGGCTCGACTTCTTACCGGGCTGTGTCATTCTTAATAGTTCCGTATTTGTTTTGGCTATGTATGTGCAAATTGGAAAAGAGCTACCCTTAAGTTTCTTGCTCGTTCTTCTTGAGGGAAAACTGCCTCCCGAACGAGCAGTAAAGTAAAGTGTAAATTCGCAAAAAATGATGACGTATTTCAAGTGTTATTTACCCTATGAAATAAAGATATTTTGAATTTGAATTTGAATGAATGAAAATGGTTTCTTTTGAGTATTTAACATACTATATTGTGTTCCAGTACGGAACCGTCGATGCGCGACTCTAATTCGCACTTCATCGGTTTTTTTTTAATATAAGTTGCGTAGTTTTCGAGTAAAATATTTGATTATTCACCTTGTATGCGTGGTAATGAAATGAAATTAATTTTATACAAACTTTTTCAATTTTTAAAAGTTGTGAGAATATTGTTTTCAGTCCGCTTTCTGAAAATCAAGTTTTTATCAGATCTGAATGTTTTAGAATCATGGAAATCTATTTTTACAATTTTGTGAGTGGTGTCCGTGTGTATGTACTTATTTATCGCGAAGGAGAGTACTCGTGTATATATATATATATATATGTATGTATGTATATGTATCTTATATATATTATGTATATAAGGTTCTCATGACTTTTTTGGACGGATTAAACGATGGAAACGCAGTTTACTACATTCGAAAGTGGTCAATATTGTACTGTGTGAGGTGTTAATTCGCAGAAATCCATAGTAGACGCTTGCCTGCAACATGCATTAACTTGCAGCATGCAACCCACCGCTGACCCTCGAATCTGACTCTCCATTGAGCATATTATTATTATTTTTATGTTTTAAAATGTCGAAGGATTCCAAAACATTTAAACGTAACCCCTTCTCACACACATGCAAAACATCGAATTTGTAATCGTTATTAAGCTTATGACCGGTTTCTAATAGATGTTTAGCAAAATGGGATCTGTCTGATTTATTATTTCTAAAGGCCGAAAGATGTTCTTTGTATCTTTTTTCAAAATAATGTCCGGTTTGTCCTATATGTATCGATTTACAGTCATCACAAGTTAATTTATAAATTCAAGATATTTTATTATTGTGTAATTTATCTTTATTGTTACATAAAGTTTTCAAATTGTTATTTGTTTTAAAGGCTGTATAAATATTATGTTTTTTTAATAATCTTGAAATTTTATCGGAAATTGTATCAAAATATGTCAAACTAGCTATATATTTCTTTTGGTCTATTGATTGTGTTGGATAGATACTTTTCTTTATAATACTTTTTGGTTTTTTATTAATGAGTCTATCAATACATTTTGTACTATATCCGTTTGCTAATGCTATACTATAAATGGTATTTAATTCTAATGAGAAATTATGATTATTAAGGAGTATGGTGAATAACCGATGTATCATTGATTTATAAGCCACCAATTTGTGTTGCCATGGATGACAAGAAGAAATGGGTATTGTAGTATCTGTGCACGTGGGTTTTCTATATATTTTAAATTCATGTCTATTATTTTTTCTAGTTAAGGTCAAATCTAAAAAATTATAGATTTGTGTGTTTTTTCCTCTAGTTTAAATTGAATTTTGGGGTGTATGCTATTAATATAATTTTAAAACAGATTTAACTCTATTGAATTACCCAGCCAACACATAATAATATCGTCCACATATCTAAAATAATATAGGATATTATCATTGTTTATTATTCGAATTCATCCATAAAAATTTCGGCCATTAATGAGCTTAAAAGTGAACCCATAGCTAGACCTTCCTTTTGTATATAAAATTGATTATTATAACGGAAATAATTTTGATTCATGCACAATCCTGTTAATTTTATATAAGGTCTACTCAACTTAAACTTCCTGGTAATTTGAACTGATTCGGCTCGGTGTATTATGAGAAATCTTTTACTTTTGTGCCACCTATCGACATCAAAATCTAATCAACTACTTTCTCCAGACAGTTGCATCGATTGCTGAAAATCTCAAAACACAAAACATCAGATTTTATTTTATTCCAAACGATATTCAAGAAACACGATCTAAACAAGGTATTTTTCGTAATAAATTGAAATTTAAGCTCGCCATTTTGTGTGAATGCAAGGATCTACAAAAAAAAAGATCATTAGAAGCATAATCCGTTTGCGCCGGGCCAAGGGGCCGCGCCGCGGAGGGAGACGCTAACAATGTACACGGGGATTTTGTGAGGCATATTTCTATAAATACACTCGCATTTTTGTCATGACGTCGGCGTATATTAAACGGCGGTTGTCAGTGAAATTGCTTTTCCGGTTGGGCCTACCGGCTTTGACAAAAATGATAAAAACCAAAATTAAATATGGGAACATTATGTATGAAATATTATATCGGCATTCGCATCACTATGAAATAATATGTTGTTTGGCCAACATTTTATAACCGTTTGAAGTTTTAACTATCGAATTATTGTCAACGTTTAGTTGAACATAACTTGAAGTCAGTATACTTCAGAGTTTCTAGTCCGCGCGATACAAATAAAAATTATTTGTAAATCACAAACAAACTTACAAATAATTATTCCATAAAAATTTTATTTGTAAATAATGCTGGAACGTAAATTGGTTGAAGATAAGATTGATAGAAGACAGGAAGGTGGGAAAGAAAGTTAGACTGGCGCAACAAACATTGAATACAGCAGTGTAACGGTTTTTTGGTCAGATGACGATTGGAAGAGCTCATGTAAGTATTATCTAACTATTATTGGATAACCCATATTATTATACAGCTTTCATGACTTCAAATACTTTGATGGTCATGTACCATATGTCAAACACTGCCTATATAATATAATAAATTATCTTAGAAAACATTATAATTTTTAATACTTTGCTTGTCTGCTTTTAATTTGAAAATACTTTGCCTTGATCGGAGAGTTTCTCAGTTTTGACTTATGGGCATCACAGAATTCGCTTCACATTCTTTTGTTGAATAACTTAAAAATAAATAAGGTGTTTAAGAATTGTCTTTTTTGGAAATCCAGTTAAGAAAACTTACTTTTGAATTCGAATTTTTGATGGAGCTTATACTGCAAATATAATGAAAACCATGTTCAATTTTACATTATAAAATGCATGATTTTTATATAATTACTTCTGATTTCATCTGGTTTTATTCATCGTGATAATCAGTGCCTTGCTCTTATATTCCAATGATAAAGCTGACAGTCAGCGACAGGAACAACACTACGACATAAAAGTACTAAGCACGGACCGCTCGACCGTGCTAAAATACTTCGTCGAAGTGCCACGAACGTCAAATAATATATTTATCGCACTTTCAAAATATCAAATTATTCTTGGCCAATCATATTTATTGTCTGAGTATTTTACTTTCTGAAATTCAGATTTTGACCTGAATTTTCACCAGTCAAATTTACAGTTTTTCCTTTCAGCCATCGAACTTACTCCGCTCACATCAGCCTGCTCTTAGATATCCATGATGCACATCCTGGGCCAACTGCAATCGACGGTGGCTCTTGACCTCCACCAAATCAACAACCAACCTTATGGAAGACGGTCCAGCGCTTCAACTTCCAGTTTCAAGAACCTTCCTTCCTCAGCGGTTCTACAAGCTTCACTTCTACAAAAAGTGGCCCGCCCATTGTCACTTACACTTACGGTTGCTGTGAGCTGTATCGGACACTATTAGTTTACCTGCTTATATATTTTTTGTAAAAGCATAGTTTTATTTAACAAAACAATAGAAATACAAAAATCGGTTTTGCAGCCACAATTATTTTTAGATCTCTTGCCATTGCTTAATCAAATTGTAGTGATGTCTTTTCTTAACCCCCAAGTACTATACTAAATTATGAAATAGATTTTAAATCTCGGCATCTTGGATACTCTCAGAATTTAAAACTAAATTAATTTGTCGAATCCTCTCCACAAGGTCTCTGGCCTTAATTAATACACCCAATATATTGTAATAAACCTAGGAATATGTAAAAAGAAAGCCAAAATAATATAATTTGTTCTTTTTATCTTTGTCATGGTTCATTTTTCGAAATGAAAACTGATAACAAATTAAGAATGTTATTAAACTAAAAATGAGGCATAATTTGTTTTTGATTAGTGTATCTCTTAACAAACAAAAAATTGAACAAATCTTGACTTTACGGGTCAGCTTCGAGCTCGCATATTTTAAGGTTCTGTTTCAAAATTACTAGAGGTATAAAAAAATACCTAATTGTTATTTTCAAATATTTGACGAAATATATCTTTTAAACGAAAGAAGCGACATATGATGCAGTGCAGTTTTTCAGTTAAAAAGTATTTATGATGTATAACTCGATCGGTCAAGAATCTAAAAGCTTAAACATTTTTTGTATACTTTTCAACAAAGATATTATTCGATCAGTTTAATCTATGTTAATGACTTTTGCGACATTCGAAGTACGTTTTAAAGCAAAAAGGAATTTTGTTACATATTTAGATTTTTTTTATAAGTCCAGGCGTTATTACGTAAAAAACTTCTTTGAGAGTTCTTCGTTCATGATATTTTTCGAAAAAGGCACACCGATTTTGATCAATCTTGCAACATTCAATGTAGTTTTATTAGGAATTGAAATTATTAGATTGAGGAATTGATTAATTAAATAGTTAAGAAAAAATAAAAAAATAAAGTACATTTTCCAATTATTTTCGATTTTTCAAAATGTACATACATTGCTATCATATTATCTAAAGAAGGTCAATTTCAATCAAGTTCTTCCAAGTACTTCAAGCTCGATACCAATCGGTCCATTCGTAGATATTCAAGGTTCATGTACGATACTAGCGCACGCCTTTACCCTCACACACATACATACACATATCCTCAAAAGCATACCTACATCTTTTTTGAGATTCAGAGAAAAGCTTCCACGGACTTCAAAATATCGGCCACCGATTGAATCTCTATTTTGGAAAATTATACTTAAAACAATTACATCCCTAATTTTTCGAAAATATCAATTTCCTAACTTAAAATGTACTTACCCTCATTAATGCATAATTTATAATAACTTTTTATGAAATACACAAACGATGTAAGCTTGCACACTTTAAAAATAAAAAGTTTTATATTATGTATAATTATTAGAATCGCCATATTAAATTAACATCTTTATGCGAAACGCGTCATATGAACATTTTTATGTCGTCCCAAAAATATCATTCCGTTGTTTTTTACCTCCAAAAATGTAAACGGCAATACGCAAATTCTGCCCGTGCTGATTCCGTGTTTACACCGAGTAATTCGTCCTCCTCCCGCTTTTACGTCAGGCGTATTTCCTCAATTACCCCACTTGCGGCGGGGGCTGCCTTTATCCGGCACGAAACGACACCGGCCAAGTAATGTTTCACCGATCCGCGGCGGGGCGCTGGCGGCCGCGGCTCGTTTTAAATTAAAGCCGAGTGCGATGCTGTCGTTCATCGATCGATGCATTGACGCACGGGTCGAGCCACTGGATGTGGGGAATTAAAATTTGGAATATGAATGATGTGCGAATACTTATGTATTAAAAGAACAGGTGAATTGTCGAGTCGTTCCATCTGTCCGTATATGACAAAATTAACGAATTGCAACAAAGTAACACTGAAAACTAGAGGCCACGTAGGCAACGCAGTGCCTTCAAATCCTGATCATGGCTGTTGCGAAAGATGATTTCTTAAACTAAGTAAATAAAGATTTGCTCTTCATCTCTTAAACCTCCGGTTTTGGAAGCTGACATCACATTGGTAACAATCGTCTTTAGTGGCCTGAATTAGGGGTCACTAAATACTAGCCCTGCGTGAAAAGCTTAAAGCTTAACCTTAACGTAGCAGTAAATTGTATTTAACACCATCATCACTGTGGTGCATTGCAATGTATACTATTTCATACACACAGATAGACATACATAAACGCATCTGTCGTGTGAAGTTATATGATAGGCAAAGCGCGAAGGTGAGAGGAAGTCACCTCATGGTCGACGCAGAGGTAAGAAGTGTTGTGTTAGCTGTGAGTCCATATTCATATTATATCTGCATATAAGTACAATAGATAACAATCAACATAGTAGGTACACTATAGTCATCATAACAAATTATGATGTATGGTTATTTTGAGGCTATTATTTAGAATTTATTCCACTAATTTTAACAAGATGCTATCGAAGTAAACAGTGAAGAAAAATATAATGGGGAGAATTAGAAGCAGAATATGTGACTTCGGACTTTCTTCGCAGTCGCCTCGGAGCACGGATTCTTGTGGGGTCTGGGCAAAATGATGGGTAGATGTTCAGACTTATTTATTGCAGCACGAGCTTCACGAATGGCGGCCAGAATACAACTGCCACGGATGCACTTTTTTTTTGTTTCTCCTTGAGGGGCGAGGGGGATAAAAAACCTAATGAGCTACCCACGCACCCACGTGAGTGGGGAGTGTCCAACTTTCACGGACTAAAAAACCCCCGATAAAAATAATGGTGGCTTCTTCTGTTAGCTTATGCTGTAGACAGCTCATCTGACGCGAGCATCGACATACAAATGCCGTCGGCGCGTGACTCTCCTACGTGTGATTCGCTCGGATCTCCTCGGCATAGGGAGTCACGAAAGGTCTCGACACGGGTCGGAACCTTTAAGTGACGCCGGTGTGCGGAGAGCAACCCTGGAGTAAACCATTGAGGATTGACTGAGCTGAATCTTCAACCTTAACAGGTCACCTGGCGGGTCTAATATGGCATTTTGTAGCCTTCTAAGAAAATGGTTTGCGACAGGAACCTCGTACAAAGCCGCAGCTGAAATTAGTGGATTTGGGTGATTAATCGCTATATTGAAGAAACGCTCTGATGCGTTCGTTCTTCATATATTTGGAGGAGTGTAGGAAGGTCTCTCCCATCAAAGCACAATTTTATATGCGACTCGTATGCGCATCACAATGATTTCGTACTTAAATGCGACAAAACACAAACAAAACACGCGAAATTTTTCACTCAAAACAATAAATATACACAAATAGGTAAAATAATTAAATATTACACAATGAACAATTCCTAGCAATTAATCCCTACCTGAGTAATAAAAAGACAACTATTCAAATTATTTAATTAACTCATGCAAAATACAATTAATACAATACAATTAAACACAAAGAATTCTTAACCTAAGTCTGTTTTCATAAAACAAAATATTTTTTTTAATATAAAACAAAATTATAAATTTTGGTCTAAATCAAAACTTAGTTCTAGTAAAGCAGATAATTTGAAAGTGAAAGGTGAAAGGCATCGATATATACATACAATTTAACACAATAAATTTTCAAAACGAAACGTAAAAACACCCATCACATAGCGCCGACAAAAGCAATCCCGAGTCCATAGTAAAAAACATTTAGATTCATTTGTTGAACTGAATTTAGCCCGACGCGATTGCAGGACCGGGAGTGGATTACCGCCATCTATCATTAACGCACAGACGAGCTCCGTTAAAGACGAAGATATGCGTTATTTACTTTCGCGGGCCTATTTCATTTTTTTTCTTCTTCCACGCAATAATAACGAAATATTGTGCAGGAAGGACGCCAGATTTATCCTGATTACGTTCGTGTCTATCAATTTCGTTTATTGTCGAGGAATATTCCGCTTGTGCAAGAAATGCGTGCTGTGTAAACGCGAATCCTTTGCACCTGCCAAATGAGTAAGCGAGTCTTTTTGTCCCTGTTTCACGTACATTAAACGAATACAAATTATGCGAGTTGCACAAATTTTGCATTTATACGGTATGAATTAGGGAAACGGTGACATGTTTAAATTATAATGTTCCAGAAAAAAAATCAGGAATCCTTGTATTCGATTAGAATCTCAAATAAAATAGGTTATATCGAACCGCCCCGGTTCTTCGTGTAGGCTTGCATCGCCTAGATTTATCCCAGGAGACGGTCGTTTATATGCATCGTTGGCCTGAGTTCAATATTAAATAAAATCCTTTCACACACTTTTTCACTATGTTTTTGATGCTAAGTTATACACATTTCACATTTAGAAGGGACGGTATTAAAAACCAATTGACGAAATTGAGTACCTTTTCCCAATTATCCTTTTTTATAATAAGTAAATGACATAAAATTTCATTATATCTTAATAATTTCAGTTAATCGTAAAAAGATAAAATTGCAATTCATCGTAATGGATGAAGCAGGAGCTGCTAAGTATTTAAACATTTTCCTCAAATTAGAAGTTATCACATCTGAATCCTAGTACGTCAAGCCATCAAAATTTGAATAAATCAAGAAGTATTACGATGTCTTAAAACTTGAAAAAAAAAGTTACAGTTACAAAATGATATTTGGTGTATTTTTAAGAAAAATAGGCAATTGTTAGCTAAGAAGATATTTTCGGACCTCAATTGTTATTGAAAACAGCAAAAAAATATTTAAATAATCAAACTAATATTTTTCTTTTCTTGGGGCCTTTCTGACCGCTTCTTTGGGACACGACTGCCCAAAGAAACAATTTTATCGTTTTCGGCTCTACGTTAGAATCACTCGACCCGAAACAAAACGATTGTTGAAGGGTAAAAATTGGACAATGCAGATTAGTATAAACGATAACGAATTGAATAACGGAACTGGCTGAACTTAAAAGAGAGAGGCTACGAAACCGCGGGCGTTCGTCGGCGACGCGAATCCCAGCTGCGGCGTCGAAGGCCCCGGAGCGGCCGGGGCGGGCGCCCGCGGGTGTCCGCTTACGTCTCGGACTTTGCGAGGCGGGCGCTCCGTTTCAAAGGAAGCCCCGCCGACCGCTTTACTCAGCCTCGACGGTCGGTATATGGGACGGTCTAAAGTTAATTGTTCCCGGGAGCGCCTGTACAACATTTCAATGGCGAAAATTGTAACACGCTATTTTGAGTCCAGTCGCCAATGACTTAGCGGCACCGAATCGCAGGGACGGTCTAGCCGATATCATTTTAACTAATTTGTACTGTTATAAAATATACGCCATTTAATTCGAAACAAGGAATTATATATATGTATAATTTCATTATTCTTCCTTTTTTATCTTTTACGATTCGTAAAGTTAGGATTCTACAAAACTATCTAACTTTTGCGTCATACAATCGGACAAAGTAATTGTTATCAGTATGGATAGCGATGGTTTTTTTTAATTTATATGTCATATAAATAGTATCTAACACATATAAAAAAGCATGCTCTATACGTGTTTACCAATTTTAACTGAGAGTGTGTTATTATTTCTTGATATATATGTTTGTAAACATATGTTTATAATATATATTATATATAATATATATAATATATATTACTTTGCATTCAGTACTTTGTTAAAAAATATTTTTATATTCTACAATTTATCCACCTTTCTGCCTCACACTCTAAATGGCATCATGGCTTTTCTAAAAAGAATTAGGCTGCATTATTTTTTTTTTCAAATTTGTAAGTCTTATAACATGACATTCATATTTTTTCAAACCATTGTCACGTGAGACCTAATTCAAGGCTAGGCAATAACCTAACCATAATTTTTTTTTCATTTGCAATAGTGTATTTGGTTATTATTATTTTCACAAACAACATATTATAAAAAAAAACCTGTAACATAATTAATATTAGAGGTTTTGAAGATTAGGCTGATTAAAAATATGTTAGTGATGAGCTATGATCGCATCGGGCAGCATATACACGTACCATGCTTCCGGCGCACGCACGGCGCCTGCGTGCGGTCAAGGAGAACCTGCAGATGGACGAGACAAATTTACGAAATACAACACCGATCTCATTGAAACTTTAACATTTCTGTGACAGGCGCCGCCATTCATTCCGTGCTCATTCCGAGCAACATAAATCTATGATTTCATGCACGTTTCATAACACAAAGCTTCGATCTTGATTCATCTAAGCTATTGTTATACTTAAGAGGCAAAATGTTCGCCATTTGATTGTGTTTATATATTTTTTTGATCTAACAACAACGCGCGTATAATTACCACAAAAACCTTAACCTAGAACCAATACGTGTAAATAACATACAAAATATTCGCTAAGCTCGAACTAGGTGTTCTCTGTTCGTATTAGACATTCCGCAATATTGTTATTTTTTTTTTCTATTCTGTTGTAATTAAATTTAATTCATAACGTGTACAGACGTAATCAGAGAGACGAAATACCCGCGTTATTTCTCTAATGAGACGATCGTGAAATTTCAAGTTATAATCGCGCAACTCGTTACTAGCGGCCGGCGGGGCGGGCCGTCCGCATTAAAGACGGGGCGGCATTTCTGCTAAATCGCCGCAACTAACGGCAATTAGTCGCCGCTGCCGTTTCGTTCGCGGACGGACGTTCTCGGCCGGGATTCCGCAATAATATTACTTGACAGGGCGGCCGGCGCGTCGACCGCCTTGGAAAAAAAGGTTAAGTGGAACATTCCCTTCGCGTAGATTTGCGCAATTTATTCCCTCTTCCGTGCGCCAGACGGACTGTGTGTACGATGTGTTCGTGGCCGTTAACATACCCGGCTTGAGCTCACCGCATCGCTCCCTCGCTAACTCGTATATTTTACACTGCCATGTGTTTCTTCATACCTTTTAATGAAAAAAAATTAAAATGCATTTGATTTTGCAGGCCAAACTCTCCTCTGTGATATTCTTCGGTGTGTCTCTGGGCATTTCGAACCTGAAAATTTGAAGGACGGTTGATCTTGCGGGCCGTTTTGAAAACATCCTATTACTTTTGAGCTCGATACGTTAAAAAATAGAGTAGTGGTAAATGTTCATAAGATCGGTTTCATACTTTTTCAAGTATTCCAAGTCCAAAATATAATTCTTATCTTTTCTGTTCATAAAACTATATTTTCGTTTCATTTTTTTTGTTTGTTTTATGATATCCGAAGCAGTTTTAGCGTAGATTAAGAAGCAAACGTCAAACCATCATTAATAATTCCTGTTAAATTGAAAACATTCTTTCTTTGAAATTTTCATTAACGATTTGTCTAAAACGAACCAATCGATTTTAATGTAGTTGGCAACAATCCAGGTCGTTTTTAAGGAATAACTGGTTATTCGATGTTGGATGTTGTACTTTAATGGTAGAGTAGATATAGACAAATTCTAAAAAAAAACACACACACAGACATAACATTACATGATAACAATTCATGTATTACTGATATTTTAAATATGAATATATAGGCTACTGGTTCTCTATCTGTATGTACGTTATTTTATAACATAAGAACCTTTTTACTGACAGTAAGTATTCAGTCAGAACATGTGATTGAACAAAGAATAAGCTACTACCTCTCTATCTTTATATATGTTATATAACTTGAGAACTCTATCTCTCTATATTTATATAACTTGAGAATGGTTTGATGGATCTTGATAAAAATTAGTGTACAGTCAATTGAATTAATTATAAGACTTTTTTTGGAGCGAGGTACGACGTTGTCTGCGTCCTTTTACTATTGAACTATTGACATGAACTACTAAGCCGGTATTAAGAATTACTACATTAAAAAGAAAAACCTTAAGCAGATAGACTATTAACATTTAACTTTGAATTCATTTTCATACACGTATTGTTACAGATTCGTAAAATTCTTTTACCCAGAGAAAACGATACTATCCCCAAGTATTAGAGCATTTTTTTATGGAACTCAAATTTGCCCCGGTCTCGTCGAATTGGAACTGTGACAGGGTAACGGAATCAAAATTGCCAACGAGACGAGAAGCATAATCAAGAGCAGAGACCGGTAGGATTCGACATCGAAAATGGGTTGAAGATCGTAATCGAATGTGGGACTAAAATTAGAATGAAGATCGTTACAGACATCGGAATAAGGAGAGAACAGAATTGAAAGCGGGACAGGAATCGAAAGCGGGATCATAACTGAAACGTACTGAGACCGAGTTCGGAATCGAGAGGGACGAAAATTGGCACGGGGAACAGGATAGCGACCAGAATCGTGATTATTTGTCGTGATCGGTCGATATATAATATGAAGGAACTCATACTATCTACGGGGGTGAAGCCACGCGCAGAAGTTAGTTTTTTTTTATAAAAGCGCATTTTTTCAATTATCAACTCCAGTATTTTTCGAGCGCAGTGTTCGGATTTGATCTGCCATACGGCGCATTTCGCAGATTTTTGAGCAGAATAAGTTGACGCCATAGCAAACATGAATTTAATAAGTGTTTCAAAGTTCTCTCGAAGAAATCAATCGATTTTGATGCGGTTTACGGCAGTCGATGTTGTTTTTTTAAGTGAAATACCTAATTAGATTTTAAAACATTAAAAACACCTTTCTGAAATCATTGTTTTTAAGTTCCTCAAAATTTACCTGGCAGAATTAGTTAGTGCATAAACACACGCATTCAGACGTAAAGGCATGACTTGGAAATGGGCAAAGTATATTGCTAAGATCCTTTCGAAATTCGCACTGAAAACAGTGACTTCCCAATTTTTAAAACGTTCGAAGTTTCGTAGAGGGAATTTAAATATTATTGTTATTAAAGATATTGAGTATCTTCATATTTCTAATTTCCAAGTCATCTTTTAAACAACAAACTTAATAAACATATTCCGTTGTAGGGTAGTAGTCCTTACATCTCGTCTATATATATATATATATAAATAATTACCATGTGTTAAATGTCACAGCAATATACTGACAGTGTAATTATTCGTTTAACTCAAGCGACGTCAACGTCGACGACCCACGGACTAAAATATGCACGTCATTCAAAACTGCGATAGTGCGGTGCGGTGAGCTAGCAGCGACCTGTCATGTGCAATCTAGTATTAAAATTACTATTAATGGCTAAAAATGAAATTATTTTTCTCAAAATACTTTCCGTGAGCATAAATGCACTTTTTCAAGGTACCAGATCAATAGTGTTTGAAGGATTGCTCATAAGTTCTACATTTTTCTCCTTCAAAAATTTATAGCCGCGTGAGAACTGGCGTTGTCAAAATGCAAGATGATACGACGTTTACGGTTATTTTTACGGAGTTGATCCATAACTTCCGGCAAACAAATGATCGTGTACCAATTACTATTCACGGTACGACAATTTTCCAAAGCAACAGTAACCGCGTGTTCAGTTTTATTAAAAAACGAGGCAATCATCCGTTTAGAAGCCCTTCGCTTATGCTTCACTTTGGTTCGTTTCGGCTCATCTCGACAGACTCATACGGTCAATTACTGCTTTGTTTTGGGGTTGTAGCAACAAATCTATGTTTCGTTACTTGTTACTAAGTCCCACACCAAATTTTAGACCCCTTTCTTGAGGGTAAGCATGGCATGACACCAAGTGACGCGGTTCGTTTTTTGAGCCTCAGTCAAATTGTGTGGGATCCACCACGAGCACAGGTTTTTCATGGCCAAGCGTTTATGTAAAATTGATTATATTTGACTCGTATCTATGCCTAAGCATGCCCGATCTAATAGTAGCCCAAATGTCTAGCTGTTTCGATCATACGGCGCTCAGCATCGATGTTTTTGTTGTTCGGGCGATGTTTTCGTTGTTTTGGTGTTAGAAGGGCGATCAGTAAATTCGTCACTAAGAATGATACGACCGTGTTTGAATCCTGCAAACCAGTTGTAAACAGTAGTCTTTGTTGTCGTTTCTGAGCTGTCAAATTACACTTAAAATAGTAGAAAATTATACTAAGAAAATTTTTAAGATTAATACCACGTGATGAAGTTACGGAATTTTTAAAATGACGCCACAACGTTAAAACAATTAACAGTTAGATTACACAGACTGTATTCACCAACCAAAAAGTTCCATTTTCTAATGTAGTAATTACTTTTGAAATATTGTTAAGTGACCAGTTCCAGAAACTTTTGGTGCGCCCCACGTAACATACGTAATTGAGCTATGTTGTGGTTAAAATGCCTGCAGTACAAAAATGGGCCCGGTCGACTGGTGATACACCACACTCGCACAAAA
This sequence comes from Eumeta japonica, assembly GCA_005406025.1. Lineage (NCBI taxonomy): Eukaryota > Metazoa > Arthropoda > Insecta > Lepidoptera > Psychidae > Eumeta > Eumeta japonica. The sequence continues at coordinate 135,307 of BGZK01000586.1, read as the reverse complement.
AACAGACGTGGAGTGTCAGCTTCACTATTACCTTTCTTCTGGTAAGTGAGAGTTCCGGCGCCCCACTTACCCCCTCTCCATTAAAGCCGCTTCCATTTCAATAAGCTATCCTAATTCCTTGCTAAAAGGCAGGCAAAACGTTGGTGCTTCGTTTGGAGTTACGAGTGTCCACAGGTGGTGGTGATTATCTTACTCTCGCATACTCGTGTGCGTCTTAAAAATGCTATAAAAAGACGGTTATGGTTAATGCTACTTATTAATATCCACCTTCAATTTTTTTATTCGAAAGTAATATCAATATAACATACCATTGATGGGACTATAATGGTGTGCGTGACTATGCTATGGTAACTACCTCATGACATGACGATGGAGTAGAGAGCTACTTTTCCTTTCCCCCCGCGACTCTATGACTCTTTTTGTCCCAGGTGAGTGACACTCAAACGTGATGCAACCTATAAGTCTTCACAGGGGTTACGTACTTGCGACTGGAATGGCCTTTTTGGAACTTCACGAGGGTTTTTTTTATCATTATCGTCAATTAAAGCTTTTTATCGTGACATGAAATTGTTATTAAACACATGTAAAAATGAACGTTTAAAATTATGGGTTAAACAGAGAACGCAACGAATGAATGAATGTGTAAAAATCCCGTGCGATTGTCGTAGAACTATTTCTACTAGTGTCCGGATGAGAAGAAGAGATTACTGGCTGTGGATAAATAATGTTAAAAATCTAAACGAATATTACGACAGAGAGATTATAATTATTCATGTTTAAATTTTTATGTTGTTAATCATTGCAGTACAAAGTTTTTATGTTTTGAAAAAGACTTTCGAGATTCGAGCAAACCTTCATTATTTGATAATAAAATTTACAGCTTACTAATAATTACGGCTTCAGAATTTTGAGTTAGATTTTACTCGTCCACCTGCTGAGGTATTGTTGTTTATAAGAATATAAGTCGTCTATGCTCTTTTGGGTCCTTATAAAATACATGCAGAGAAAGATAGAAAGCAATGTTTGACGGCTTACGATTTCATTATTATATACAAGGTTATAATATCACTTACTGTATTTGATATCGCGTGGACTCATATGGACCATAAACCATCAATGTAATAACATTTTCATTCTCAGTCGGTGCTATGCAACTAGAGTCAGATTAGGTCCTTCACATGCTTGCTTGCAATATCCAGTATCTAGCAGCATGCAAGCCATCCCCGACCCTTAAATCTGCTCTTCCACTGCAAATCGCCATTTAACGAATTGAATATTGATTCGAGAGGATTGACAGATATCGAAAATCTAAGTGAGTGTTAAATTTTTTATTTATATTAATGTAATTATTATATAATGGAAAAAAGAATATCCACCAATATAATTAATATAGAATTTCCATATATTTATCTTGTTCTATACCAATTTTTATACTAATATATTCTATACTAATTTATATTGACGGTTAAAATAAATAAAAGTTTTAATAACTTGCGTTCGATATCCATCAATCCTCTCGAATTAATTTTGTGGTAGTAGAATAAATTTGAGGGTCAGCGATGGGTTACATGCTGCGTGTTACTGCGTGTTAAGCGTTTAATCGTGACACCATGGAAGATTAGATTTTTTTCTGAGCTGTATAATAATATTGACGCCAGAACAATCATCTAATAGGCCACCTAAAATGTTCGAATTGAACTAAACTAAGAAAATAAGTTCTTCGTGCGCGAATCGAAGCCAGAATCCTTCCGGAGCAGGGGTCTTGTCCGCTAAGCCACGACACTAATCAAAATAAAGAAATATATATGTGTGTATTTGATGACTGTCAGTAAATCGCCATAGCTTCCTTCGCTCGAGCATGTTTTCCCCGAAATTAAAAAATCAAGCTCGCACTGTACCTACAAGGTCTTCCGAAGTTATAATTCTCATTGGAACAAAGCACAATGCACGGCCGGCGTCGATTCCAAAAACAATGGAGCCTTCAACTTTGTCTGCGAGTTACTTTTCAATGCAAACGCTCTCTGAATTTTAATCATGATATTGTTACGGAATGTATAGCCGAGCGCCGTTACGCATAATATTATGCTTTAGGAAATTCACAAGAAAACAGACAAGCTTAGGGTTCCGTCGCATACGAAAAAAAAAATAGTAATTTAATTTTAATCTACCATACGTACATCTGACGGTGGCGGTGACCACCGTCAGATGTACGTATAGTAAGTGGTCACCGCCCATCATCGACACCCGCAACCCCAAGGGTCATTAGCGTCTTGCCGGCCGAAGATGAAATCTACCAACTCACTCTCTTTCTCTGCCCTATTTTCTACCTTTGTGTATCTTTCTTTTTCTCTCCCTCTTGCGTTGGAATATTGGACGCTACTCGTTGCTAACGCTCGCGCTGGCCTGTAACAGGTATACTACGCGCATGCGTTCGAGTGCCACGCTTTCAGTCTCGCTTTGTCTCTTCCTATTCCCCCTCCCCAAGAGCGTTGAATGTTTAACGCAACAGTGCTTTCATACCCCCTCCATGGTAACGGTAAACGTTTAACGCAACCTTGTTGGATGACGCATTAGAAGTTTCACTTCAAAAAAGAAAAGACAAAGTTTGTCGCTTACGTATTTTTTTTTTCTTTGTGCATTTTCACTGACTTCTCAGAAGCGCTTTTACCTATTCGAGATCGGTCCCGAGATGATCCACTATAAGTTTTTCTATGAAGTGAAACATAGCTTTGGTCGAGAAATTAAAAAACACTATATCAATAAGATTATTATCGATTTACGCTTTTCACGAATCTTATGATATTACTAAAAAATGTGACAGTCGACCTAAATTACTTACGCCCTGTTATATTTACGTAAATTTGTTTATTGGCACGCATTATTTTATAGAAATAACTTCAGCAGTTTCTTAGTTAGATATTGATGCAGCGTACATTACCGTTCAATTACTTACGTTCTTCAACTTTTCGCTGAACCAGGGAACAGTTAAAGATCTCGACAACGGATCGAGCAAATCGACATTCCGGAGAAAATGTGAGGCAGGGGGGCGATTGGACTCCGAGTGAAATGTAGAGGCCTTGGACTTATTATCGAGATCACTAGAGAATTCTAAATGGGAATTGGTAATAAAATAAGAAAATATATACTTTTTTTATTTCCTTAAGCTTAGCTTCATACCTCTCCTCGTTATCGGGCGAATATTAGCGATTTTCATGAAGATTTTGTTTTGTATCTAACGATTTATTTCTAGGCATGTTTCAATTCGCTATTGAGAATATCTCGTTATATTACTAATGACACAATTTATTACTCGTTATTGAATTCTCTGTAGTTGTATTTAAAATATTAATAATTGTAAATATTTCAAATTCTCCCCAAGAAGTCGCTTAAGTTGAAAATAAATTGACAGGATTCGCCTGACTTACAGTGTCCGCAAATAATATAATATTTTATTTTTATTAATTATTGTATTTAGGTTTCTTTCCTCTTGAAAGTTGGAACTTTCAAAGAAAAACGTGTTTTGTGTAGAAGTTGGTTACTGTATAAGTAGTGACCATTTTGAAACATGTTTTGTGGCGGTGATTCGGCTCCCATACAATCTTATACCATGTAAGTGAGAAGTAATAATTTCAAGTCAGAAACATGTCAGATCTGCCCAATTGTGTTTGTAAACGTTGTAGAATGTTACTTCATGTTTCTTTCGAAACACTTAAATGAGCAAGACGCCAAAACATTGGGTTTGGTGTACTTAGACACATAACATTAAATTTTTTTCCGATTAGCTATTCAAACTAAATATCTTTATTACTACAGTCTGGAGTATTTTTTTTTCATTAGTTTCACAATAAAATCAATAAGCAAAAGCAGTAAGGTAAGCCGTGACCTTCAGTGAATTATTTCAAAACGGAGACAATACAGGCGCAAGGAAGTCGCGGAGAGAGCCCGAATAGAATGCAAGCGAAAATTGCATCCGCCCTGCAGAATTCATCTTAAAATAAGTCATCTATTGGATATGAATTTTTGTGCACACGGATCACACAAAAGAAGACAAAGGACAACGTGCCCTCTATCGTATGTGTAGCCTAGCAGGTAATTGAACTACAATACGTACAAAAGTAACAACTGTTGTGGTTAAAAGACAGCAATGAAAAATGCTCTGATTGATCGGTCAGCATTTTTACATTTTTCAATGCAATTTATGCTTACAACTTATAACCAATAACTAAATAATTACTTATACATCTTACTTCACTAAATTTGCATGCGACTAAATAAAATATAATTTGAAGGTTTATGATTGTCATACGATCCTTATTAAAATTCATTCCTGTGCTTCACTTAGACGCATATACATGTATTGTGTATACTATAATAGTAGTATACGGTAATGTGTAAATAGAAACACGCCCACTGAATACTTCTCTTAAACTAATTTACACGTTTCTAATTGAACTTAAAACCCATTCTACATCAAACTCTGTTACTATAATTTTTCGCTATTCAAAATGATATTCCGATCTGTCGATTCGTGAGAGCACAAATGGTACATAAACGAAATTTATCATTCCTAAGGGATGAAATAAATCATACAAAAAACTTCGACCACTGTAGGTATATGCCGTTTCATAAGCGCAATGATACTTCTTAAGAGATCTCCCCTAGAAAGGTCGGCGACCGCCGAGGCATGTCGCCCCATCAAAGGCGGACATTGATGACAAAGCCGGCCCTTTGCAGGGACTAAACTTTTTGTTTGTGGTCATACGCAGTAGCAGTGCCTTTTGGAAACTCCATCCCTCCCTTTAAGGTGATTAGAATTTAAACTTTGCGAACTTAGGTTAAAATTTTTCAAATGAAAACAGGCACCGACTCAAAATCAAAATTTGGATAAACAGAAAAAAAAAAAACACAAATTTGAATGAGATTTGCGGCCTAAAGGTTCCTTATAATAATGTTTTCCTTTTTTCTAAGAACTTTTAGAAATCGTGAGTTTTCATGGCACAAGTTAAAAAAACATTTTCTTGTACATCGATCCAAATCACAGTTCGTGCTCCAACTGCTGACGTTAATTTGCTATGATGAAAAAAAAATAATGATATACACATCTTAACAATCTTCGGGTTTTGCCTTTACATGCGCTGTGGGTCCTGGTTTTTTCCAATGGAAATTCCAGGTTTATCGAAAATACCTTACAAGTTTTGATTTACTCGCCAGTGTGAAAATATAAGGCACAAATGCCTGTATTTTTTGATTGCTTCGACGAAAAAGCCTCATTTTTCTACAGCTCCAAGGCACTCCTTTTGAGGTACAGAACCTTAAAAACCATTCACTTAATTGAGCGGAGAATATTACAATTATAATTTTCTTAACATAACTTATAATAAACATATTAATTCCAAATAACATTATTACTATTCTATTCCTTCATAAAAGTTACCACACGAAACAATCGAGAAATCATCCCATATATATTTCAGACGACATGAAACGCTTTCCCGTAACGAAGCAGGAGGAAGCATGCGAAGCACGGAATTCACCCTGTAGATTTTATTTACGCAAAGCCGGGAAGACCTCGGCGGTCTTCCCGGGCAAGTGGGCAGGCCATGCCAATATAAATTCCGAGAAGGGTTCGCGGTGTTCGCATTTCGAGGCGATATTAAATTTTATACATTACACACTGTCATAAATTTTCAGGGACGAGAATGTTTTTCTTTCGTACAACGGGCGAAATGTTTTGATAACGATATTAAGCTCGCGCCCCGAGCACGATGTCGAGCGGGAAGTCGCGGAAGGCAAGCAGTTCGTATAAATATAGCGGTAGTTCTCGTAGATTTGATTTCTTTATTTGTTCCACTTTATTGAGTCTATTGAAAAAAAAAACGGAATTATTGAGGGTTTGTGTTTCTGTCTGTTTCTTGTAGATTTTTTTTTTCGGTGCAATTTAGTGATTTTTTTTCAAATTCAGAAAATGTGTAACAAAGATATAATATCAGGATCAATATTTAAAATAAATTCAATTTCATCAAATACGTTATTTGTTGATAGATGAAGAATAATATGTTCAAGAATATTTGTATGGTTAGTTGATGTTCCTTTAATTTGTAACTTAAAAGTTAAGAAAGATTTTCTTAATGTTTTACGTTAAATTTTTATTTTATGTTAAATTAATATTGCAAATTCATCGAAGTAGCTTAAAAAGTGATACTTTTAACAATAATTAAAAAACACAAAAAAAAACAATATGAGAAGTCAAAATGAATTTTCGAATGATATCTTTATTCATAGAACATTATAGCCCATGAAGAATTGAAGACACTTGCACTTTTATAACTGTCTATCTCAAAAGATCCCTGTATTGAAATCTACTTAGGCATTCAAGCTTTGCCTTTTTCGCGTTTGCAATGGAAATAAATTAAGTTAACACCTGCTCTCACGTAAAATATATCACGAAGTGCATCCGTCTAATTTGTCATGTACTGCCATCTGTTGTTGAGACCATTATTTTACGCCTATTGTTACCTCAGCATTACATTCAATAACATAAAAACAATGGAATTATATGAAAATTCTACGAAATTACGCTATAAAGCAACGTTTAGAAAAGTATTTTTTAAATCGCATTTCAGATGATTATGGATAAATTTGAGTACCAAAACGTTACCGACTTACAAGTTTTTCTTTCAATCGTTAGAGCTGTGTCCTATACACCTATATACAAATCAATACATGCAAAAACCCATTTAAAGTACTGGGATAACAGAGCACAAAATCTTGTTAGAGAAATAACAAAAAATTGTAGCTGAAAATGTCTCTAAGCAACATAAAAAATGAAATGTGACGTCATTTTAACAGTCGAAAAAACGTCACGTGAAGTCCGCCGTTCCCCGTACGGCGGACGTCGATCGACACGAGCGCCCGGAAAATTAAGTAGCCAACTGGCCAACACTCGGGATTCTCTCTATTTCTATAAACGCCAATACCTTAACGTTGTCGATGTTCGTCTGCTGAACTTAAATTGCGACTTCCAGATGACGTGATATTTCATTAGGTAAGGTCTACATTTATCATTCCATTCTACGGACGTCCACGATAATGGAAAACTGCGACGTGTCGCCGCCCGCGGCCGACGACGAGCTCGGCGATGCGATCGGTCGACGGCTATCCGGGCGAGGGTATGGGTATACGGGAGTAGAAACAAACATAAATGAAGTTGTAATAGCAATTTTTTCACTCTTAAAAACCTGGTAGTAGAACTCGTGTTCCGAGATTACGGCTCCTAATAGCTCTTCGCCCGTTTCATGATACCGACACTGTGAAGTTATTAGTATTGGAATTCTGAAATCCTTGATGATTGCTTCATTAATTCTTTGAAGTTATTTTAAACTTTCCAATTTTTTCAACAGCTTCAATTTTCTTAGCAGGAAACCAAGAAATGTTCTCTCATACATGTCTCTACAGTATGGTCAAAATACGAACTACAGATGTCATTTACTCATCATAGAAAAGCATTTTCATGTGATATAGCAAGAAGTTGATGTTTTTTGAGATTTTTCCCTTCGCTTGTACTATGGAACAATTCTTTTTTTTTTAATTCCATATTTCTACGTTTGCTAGAATTACAATATGTAATAGAGCGGCCTTAAATTTTTCATACCTTCACGAGACCGTAAATCTTCAGTTTTATATCCATTTCAACTTGATATCTACATTAATTATATCCAATATTAAAATGTACCCTTATGTAAATATGAAATCTTTATTCAGTAAGCACTTTGCAAGAAGGATATTATACAATTTTTGAATACTTCGAGAAAAAATGGACGCGACTAGGTCGACTTCCTATAGATTTGTTTTCTTGCAATAATTTTATAAATATGATTATATTTCTATATAATTTTAGTTTGAAAAGAGCTATCTTCAAGTTTTTTGCTCGTTCTTCTTGAGGAATAACTACCTTACGAACGTGTGATCATCTATAAAAAGTGATAATACCTTTCAAATACATATATTCTTTTTGTGTGGCATATTTTATGTTATTCTATAACCTACGTAATAAAGATATTTTGAATTTGAATTTGAAACTTCCCGGGGAAAAAGGTTTTGACTGATAGACGAACGAACAATGACGTATAAAGTTTTTGGTGTTTTTTCACTTTGATGTACGGAACCCTAAACAAGATAGATAAAGATTGGGTTATAGGAAGGTAAATGTAAAAACTAAATAGTAACAAAATAATTATAATTAGATTTTCGACAATGATTCCTGGCGTAATGGTGATTATAAGAAATAAGTATAAAATTTTCAGCGATTTCTTTTTAAACTTGAATAAAATAATACTATTCCTTCCTTCTTTATTCCGTCCTCTATAATACTATTTGTTTTTTTTAGAAAATACCTTCGCTTTTTTCATATACCATATGCAAAAAAAAATAGTCTTTCACAACGTTTAAAAAATCCGTGAAATCCCATTCTGAAAAGAGCAAATTAGAAAAATCCTTCGAATTTCTTCAGTCATATCGAAATTCAATTATTACGGTCCATTATAATCATTACTGATGCTTGTACAATCTCCAATTCAGCTTTTAACCTTAACCGATCTGAGTGGAATAGCAATATTGATATAGAAAGATGATAGAACTTTGATTATAGAACAAAACAAAGGTCCGACACATATTCCCTTTTGAAATTTCGGGCAATCGTTAAGAAAACACAACACACTTATTCTTTTGAGGTCAGGGTCCATTCGAACAGCAAGCGATATGGATTCCGTAAAGAGACGAATAAGCAATATTTCACGACAACATTTCCTATTACCATCGTAAAAGCTATGTTATGAACTTTCAGTAAGCTCCCTGAACGTGCGCCGTCGCCCCCCGCCCGCCGCCCGCACACATAGAAAACTATTTGCAGTGGCTTTGACGTGATCCCGAGACAAATAAGTTTCTATTTTATTCTTCGCGAATCGTCGATTTAGCGGACGCGCGCCGGTTGGAAGCGCCGTTCCACGTGAAATTTTCTGAGTTTCCCCGCACGTTTAAGCGCCTCGGCGCGTCAAAGCCGAGGGGCTTATCTTAAAATAGCATACTATATACACGCGTTCCGTTTATTTGACTATAGACTTGACAATTCCGGTCTTACGCAATGAAGATTGTGGACACGACCTTATTTCTTGGTCTCGTTTTAGATGCTAAGTTACGTTGGAATTATCATATTACAAGATTAGCGAACAGGCTTGGTTCTGCAGCATATGCAGTCAAAAGAATTCGGTGACTTCCAGATGAAAGCACCACGAGATTAGTTCATTTCAGTTTTTTCATAGTCTCATGCCTATGAAAAAACATGAATTTAAAGATTTCGTTAAAAGAAAGTTATATGGCAAGGGCTAGTATACCGTGTCTGAATATCTTAATGAAAAAAGCCCACGGGATTGAACTGCTCGGCTATCAGGTTGCTTTATATTATTTTTAAATGTCGACTGAGTTATTAATTACTCAATCTTTTGTATTGACGAGTAAAAAGAATAAGCCTTGAGTTTCATGCCCATTCTTAAGGTGAATCAGGATTTGGAATGGGTGGTACTATCGAAAAGAATTTATTAATGACGTATTTTAATGGTAATTTCATTACCTACGAAATAAAAATATTTTTTAATTGATTTGATTGCAGAGGACGTCTCGTATCATTCAATAGAATTTCACATAAAGTGCATATAGCATATTGCGTTTTAAGTCAGAGTTTGCTAGAATATTGTTCTATGTGCCAAAAACATATCAACTTGTCGTAGGACACCTTGAGATATAGGAATACATCAATTCATAGTTCGAACATTAAACCAATTCATGAAGTAATTAATGGTTCTAGAATTAAAGGAAAAAATACGTAATATTAAACCTATAGCATACAAAAACTCCATCGGATGACAAAGAAAAGCTTTTACTATGCAGCTTTCTTTGCATAAGCCATATATGCAAAGAAAGTTGTGTCGTTGCTAATTAGTTGTATAACTCGAATTCAATTTATCAACTCATCAACTTCATTTATTTAAATACACATGTACATATTTTAATGCTGTAGATCTAAAATGTAGTTTAAGGCTGTATATCTTAAACGTCACATCGTTACGTCGACTGAACTTCACACAAGATACTGACTTCACATAAGATAAGTTCTATAGTGTATTATAATAAATATGCTCATAATATTGTATTCTACATGTAAGTATTTAATACATAAGACGGGACTCAACCACTGCGGCTGCCCCATCGCGCGGAGGCAGCAGACGGCGCCCAACACGAGGTATATTAAATTCTTGAAGGATCGCGCGCATCGCGAACCCTTCGAAACTAGAAACTTGTTAGGGCGCCGTCGGCTAATGCCGGTTAAAATTACCGGCTCCCCGTTGTCAATGCGCGATAAGGTTACGCAAAGACCGGCCCTACACGCGACTCGGCGAGACCGCGCGGTGCGTATCACGTGTTAAGGGCGAGGGTCGCGAAGTTATTAAACGATCGGTGGTCCGACTCCCGTTTCAAATATGAGACATTTTCGCATGTGCTGTGACGACACAGAGAAAAAGTACGTATCACGCGACACCCGCTCAGAATGAAATAACAGTGCGGTATTGCTGCTGCGGTCGGTACTGCAGTGTCGACTGCATACGTTGAAGTAATATGTATTTTAGAATGTGTTTTAGAATACTTCAGTGTGTATTTTTTCGATGAGGGGAAACAGAAAAAAATTTCGCATCTATAGATCGCAGCTAAAATATCTTCTTTCCAATCGATAATGCATTCAAAGAACAAATATTCTTTCATGTAAAAATAATGATTTAAATCAATGAACCATAAGAACTAAAAATATTATTACGACGATTTCTTTCTTTAAAATTAAAATAATGTAATCATGAAATGTTACATGTATTTCTGGATTGGCAGTTTTTTTTTCGACCAGCCTCTTAACCTTTGTTTATTTATTTAATCTCGATGGGGATTTTCAGTAATTTGAAAATTCCGGAAACAATCATACCCGACATTGTCGGTAAATTGTACAGTAAGCTATGAAACAAAGATAATTATTGATTAAGTTCTATCAATACAACAAAGCATAAAGTACTTAAATTGATCATGTCATGATGTAATTTTTCATAATAAAAAACTTTATGTGACCCATATAAATTGTCACAGGCCCAACGTCATTACGTCCAATGCGTGTATTAAGATATCACATATCATCGAAGATCCTATTTGTTTGACATGCTAGCACGCAACTGACACGCAAGCTTCATCATCACGAACTTCAACGTCGTAATTGACATTTGAACCTGCAGATGGGTGCATTATTGAAGTCTACATGGAACTTATGGATCGAGTGATATGTAATGTCCCTTTCTTACATTTTTTACGTTAAAAAATAAGTTTTAAATTCCCCGTTTTAGACATTCTCAAATTCTAAATAATTTCATTGCTTCATTTAGCTGTCTTTCTCCCTCCCCTGTTCGGTACTACGGACAGTAATTATCTATAAGCGACGGAACAGCTCGATTGACTTACGTAATATCGATCGCAAAATCAAAACTCCGTGTGTACGACACACAAGAGGATCAACAAACAAAAGCTCACAAATCCGATACCTGGCAAAACCGAACTCCCCGACTAATTTGCCTAATAGACCGGCGCGCGTGCGCACCGCGCGCACCGCGTCGTGCGCTAACCGCATACGTTCGACAACTCTGTAAGTATTTGCATTGGGTACTATGTTAAGTCCGCATCGGACCAGCGTGGAGGTCTTAAGTTAACTTGCATCTGAAAAAAAAATGTAGAAAGTTGTACTCCAGATATGGAGTTATTCTAAATTATACCATAAAAAGGAAATGCCATAAATTGAGAGACCTATGAATACGTAGTATAAAAATGGATTTGTTTTGTAGACAATATACAACAAAAAATACATAGAAAAACTTTCTTCTATGACCTCCAGGAATATAATTAAATGACACCACCGTTAGGCTGAGCACCGATATAACTGGATCAATTTGGTGTTCAATTATTCCAAAATGAAACGTCATAGATTTATTTCAAAACGATCAAAAGAATGAAATTGCATACCATTAATATATAAAGGCGAGTAACTATTGAAAAACTATTTCATTAGTAACTTAAATTATCTTAGCGTCACTAGAAATATCTAAACATTTTCCTTAAAGACGGAAACTTATCCCTTATAGGCACCAAAGCGGTGTACTATAATTTATTTAATGAAAGTTTCGAGCCGTATTGTGAATTTTCCCCAAACAAGCCACCATAACATGTACAATGCTTCCAAAAAATCAATGTGCAAACTGCAGAGGGTAATGACCCATACCGGGAGTAACTAGTATGACTGTAGTTATCTTCGGTCAAAATCTCCTCAAAATTAACCTTCACCGTAAGTTGACTTATTAAGGAGTACAGCTGCAGTATTCAATTTTTTTTATAATTCGGTGTTTTATAGAACGCACATCACGGGATTATTATTACGATTATTACGATTACCGAGAATGGTCAGGGTTATTTTTCATAACGACATATCTAAAAATATACGACTGTCGCGCCTACGCACGTCTCATTTAACGGTTTTATTCCACGGACTTTTTCTTACGGTTTTACTATCACATTTTTTTTTCAGTTCGATCGCGCAGCAAAATCCCTATCTGCTCCAAGCCCGCCGTAAGGAACTTCGTTCCAACATAATAAATATATCATAATAATCGTAAATTTTTTCGAAAATAGAATTAACAATAAGAACAGAAAATGAAGATGATTGAAGAACAGATAGTAAGGAGTAAATGTCATAATTCCACTACAACGATCACCAAACGATTTAAGTAGCATCTTATAATAAAACATATTCCTGTCATAACACTTAAAGTACATTATATATTTTTTTTTTGCAAATTGTGTCGATTCTACATTAGCCGAAGGAACTTCGTTCCTACCTGGTGTCCCGTTAATTTTTATAGTATCTCCGTGGCCTTTCTTTAAGAAATTGTTTTGTAAAAAAAATGTAATCATATTGACTAGCACGTTTTTTTTTAAGACAAGGACTAAATATTTATTTCAAAATGTTATAATGCTTATTGATTGTTATTTGATTTAAGAAAAAAAAAACGGTTTAAATTCAACAGAGTTAATTTGGGAGGAGAACTTGAATTATAACAAAACCATTGTTCACTTGTTTCTTTCAAATTACTTTTTCTATTTTTGGTCAGTGTAGTAGATTTCATTGGGTAGTGTCATATTGAAATTTATATGGGGTCACAACAAAAAAAAAACAAAAATATACTACGATACAATTTTGATTTCATAAACATTATGAAAATTTCTATAAGTAGTAACATCTTGAAAACCGTGACGTTTTTTACTAAAGTCAAGTTCAGTCATACTGATGAGTCTTAATACGTCACCCCTGCAGTACGTACTGTACGTGATATCGACATGTGATATTAGAATCTGAGTCTTGTCCAAACACTGCCCACGTTTAAAGTAAGTAAATGATTTACCCTCGTACCTCGAAGACCACGTTAAGCCATCGGCCCAGGATATTAGTAGTGAGCGCTGAGATGGCATGGATTTCAAGTTGCAGGCATCTCAAATTGAAATAAAAATATTAAGGAAGGGTGTATATACCTGTGTAGTAGGGTGATACAAACTTTATTAATAAATTAAATGAGTATGAATATTGGTGGCCGTTTGAATTGAATATAGCTCTAGAAACGTTTTATTAAATGAATTTCGCTTTTTTTTTCATGTGTTATACAGGTCGCGAGAATTAACATTGCTAGATTAGAAAAAGATATACTTTGTGGTGGTTTGTCCATTTGGAGAGGATGAATGAAAGTAGAATGGTAAAACAAATCTATAGAGAGAATGTGTGTTGTGAAAAATCGGCAAGGGTCACCCTAAAAAATCCTACACAAACCAAAATGGTGGCATATTAAAAAAACACCGGCCAAGAGCATATTGGACCATGCTCAGTGTAGGATTCCGTAGCCGTTACTACAAAGAAATAGACTACAGATGAAAAAGCTATGGTGTTACATTTTTTTCATGTTTCCTGCACAGAGTAGGTACAAGTACTTCAGTCGCATCATTTTAAGTGCGTTAATGAACCATGAAAACACACAGTTTCAAAATGTAAAAATAAAATGTGAAAAAGTGCATCAGTAAAAGAGCTTAAAACGGTATATCCGATTATGTTCAAAATATTTATTCGTTGAAAGTATTTATTAAGCGACATTTTTTTCATATTTTTGGAAATACAGTTTAAAAAATAAACGGGTGGGACATAATTTATGCTACTTGCAAAGCGATTTGTTCCGAAAATATTCATTTAATCAAAAAAAGTTGCGAAAACTATAAAATGTTTTTAAAAGAGCTGTCGAAATACATGCCACACATTGTGTTGGCTAAAACAATTTTTTCGGCTTCTGTTACATCTATACAGTGCCCCTTAGACATATTTATTTTTTTTATTTAACTACTAAACTAAATAGCGGCTTATACGAGACCCTTATACTCCAAATTTCATTACTACACCTCTTGTAGTTTTTGAGCAAAATGCCTGTGACATACGGACAAGCGGAATGACGGACGAACATGATGAAGTTGTAAGGGTTTTGTTTTCGCCATTTTTTGCTACAGTACCTTAAAAAGGGAAAAATTTTAAGCATACAAAACCGACGAGCTTGCATGAAAAGATTAATGGATGTCAGCAAAGTAAGAGGGATATATAAAGATTGTACCTTGTGAAAATCTAAAGTCTCTGCCCACACTACTGAGAAATAGGGATGAATTTATATTATATTATGAATTATAGAGGTGGAAAATGTTGATCTCATGAATATTTTACGCATTTAATGCCTTCTGTCTCTATCTCTCGTGTACCATATATGAATTCTTTAATTCGTGATCTGTACACACCTAGTTTATCTTTATATTATTAACGTAGTAACCTAATACATAATACAATTTAATATTAAATTAAATGATATAATGTAATACTGATTATAAATATAATAAAATAATAAAAGATTACCTCGCCAAATTTCATTAAATAGTGCTCAATGGTTTTTATGAAGTTCGTGAAAAAATTAACAGACAAAATATATAAAATCCATTGAAATATTCTCTCAATGCTTTTAGTATCTCGCAGTGATTTTTTTCAAATATTTTTAATTACAGACCTTACCTTTTTACTATTTTATTATATGTATAGATAATGTACAATTTATACATAATAGCTTTTTGCTAGCGACATGTCACGATTACTAGTACAAACTATTAAGCAAGATGTTAGCCCAAAAATTTGGTATTTTGTAAATATTTGTAAACGACCAGACCTTTGTTCTATATTGCGGAGGATGGCCCGTGCGTTCCTAAACTTCATTCCCTAGGCGATCACGTAAGGCTGGATTTATGATGTAACAATCTACCTATCTCTTGCAAACACGTAATTTTCTAATAAATATCAAAATAACACAACTAAGGGTTACTGAGTTGTAATTGAGTTCAGAATCAGAAAGATGATGAATTCGACGCGGCCATGTCACAGCTCCGGTAAAATTAGAGTGGTGGACAATAAAATTCTTCCTCGGCCAATTCGATTGTCCAAAATTTAAAACTCTATCATATCGATATAAATTGTACTCAGGATGGCCAGTGTAATCACGTAGAGCTAGGTCCGTACATATCTCATGGAAGAAAACTATTCGACATTTTTAGTACCTTAAAAAAGATAAATGCCTTCTTAGAGAAAAGCACCGTCACCGTTGCAAATGTCTATCGCAATGCCAGTGTACGTACGTAAGTACGTAAGAAAATATGGATGTTCTATCTCTATTCATTATAAATTTTATTTTTTTAACTTCCCGCTATGAAAACTGAAAATTTTTATAAACTGAGAAGTTATTGTTCTCAGTCTTTTGTCATAACTTGAATTTTTTATTCGTGCGTGCGTGTGTGTTGTGTGTGCGTACGTTCGTGCGTGTGAATGTGTCTACTCAATTTGATTCGGACTTATATAATAGATAGAAAAATATGAAAAATAAATTTTCATAATTTTTATATTAAATACCTTTTAAATTATTATACTGATCGATATCAAAATATTCCATCGATTGTCGTAAATCACGTATAATAGGTTGATTTGTATTTCGTATTTTTAAAATGGCATCTTTTTTAAATAACTGGAATTTTTAACTTGAAGACCTCTATCTAACCTTTGGAAATTGTACAATTTATTACTTAAAAACACTTTTTACCCGATCTAATATAATAGCGGGAAGTTTTAGGGTCAACCGTTTTTCAGATTTTTTTCTTTGTTCTCTACAGTCGTAAGAGTAAACGTACGGCTAGTAAAATTCATATGGTCATCGATTCAAATAGTAAATTGATTGACCAACCAGTAGACAAGTCAGTAATGACAGTATTCTTTTGTACAGGTTGCAATGGCTAAATTGAAATTTCAAGACTAGCTCATAAATAGCAAGTTGCGATTTAAAACGCATAAAGAAAATCAAATTTTACCCTTTTTATCTTAATATTAATGGTTTGCATAAAAGGGTGCGACGTCAATAAAAAGCACGGTAGATTGAAGCGGACATGAACCATAGACTCCGGCCGACACATCAGCGTCGCGGTGCGTTGAAAACACGCGAAACGTTATAATTGTCGCATAAGTCACCGAAAACAAATACAATTTAAAGCGATTCCGGCTCGTGCGCATAATTGCTGCGGCGATAACACGCGAACTCTGATAATTGGCGCGACACCTAAGTTAGGTGTTAAAAGCGGCGCCGGCGCCGGCGGCCGCGGGCGGTTCGCGCTGATGGAATTTTTAATAAAACGCCGGCAGTTCGCCTTGATGGCGTTCCGCGTTTATTGTCACAAGCGACGCGATCGCATAATAAACATGCTGTTATTAAGATTGCAGATTAATAATTAAGGGATGACTCGCTGTCGATTAATTACATTTTTTGAAATTGCGCTTACTCTTTCATGATTTAAAAATGCATGTTGTTCGTGGTGAACGGAACGACACTGAAAGTTCAATTATAACATTGTTGCAAGTCGCAGGTTTGAGCGCCTTTTGTTACAGAAGGACGTTTTACAAAAACCTTTAATTAATGCCAACAATAACACTAAGTCGTTAGAACTTTTTGACCGGCATCAAAATGTATTGCTTCAACATATATTAAGTACTGGCATTAGTCAACTATTACACCATAATAATATATCCCCTAATTAATAGTCGATAAATTACAAAACCATACGCACTCCATAGAATAACATATGCGCCTACTTATATGAAAAAAATTGAAAGAAAAAAATAGCCAAATGCGTGTCGAGCCACGCGCAGTCTAGGGTTCCGTAGTTGCCCGTCACAATACCCGGAGAGAGAAAAGGAAAAAAAAATACTATGAATCTAATAATTGAGTTCAGGATTTAACGGCTAATAACTTCTCAAAACGGGCCCCCACAGGACGGATGTTGAGGATGTTACGCCTCTATATTTCTATAATTTTACGTCGTTAATAAACTTATATTTACTACCTGTTTTAGGGAACCAACGTTATATAAATAATTTTCAATTAAATTTATTAGGGCGACCCAAAAAAAAGATTATTTTTTTTTTCAAGTCTCGTGTGAAAATATGTTGGTTTACTTTGTTTTGGAGCTCCCTCAAGGACAGCTCAAAAATTTTCAAAAGCACGCTCACAATTCAATTTCAATCCTCAAAATCCTTGATTTTTCAAATACTTTTTCTCGTGATTTCATTTCTTTTACATGAAATTTTCAGGATCTTCATGATTTTTCATGTAAAAGAAATGAAATCCAAAAATATTGAAAAAAAAATTGATTGAGGATTTGAAATTAAGAAAAATGTGAGCGACCTTTAAAAGAGCTGTCCTTGAAGCTCTTCATATAAACTAACATATTTTCACTGAGACTTGAAAAAAAAAATAGTTTTTAGGTCGCCTAAAATTTATCAAAATTTTGCTTTTACTTCTTCAAATCCTATTATGTATTGGTCAACTATTACTTGTGAACTTATAAGGCCTACTTAGCCATAATAGTTTTCCTTTTAACTTCGGCATATATACTACTGCTGCGATTTTTTTTACATATTGAAGAATTATCTGGTAGGGAGAAAATACTTTACTCTAAAGAAAATATTTACTTTGAAGCTAAATGTTTCTCAAACGAATCCATAAATCGAAAGAAGGTTTTGACATACCCATGTGACACATGCCTGCAACATGCATTGACGTGCAGCATGCAATTTACCGCTGACCCTCGAATCTGTTGTTCCACTACGAATCCCTATCCAACTGATTGAATATTGATTCCAGGGAATTGACAGATATCGAACACCTAAGCAAGTGTTAATTGTTTATTTATCTTACCCACGTGACCAAAGTTTTAACGATACTCAACACTTTTAGACAGTCGAGAAAAAAATATTTCATCCCCATTTTACGCGTAGGAGAGATACCATAAAAATCGTTTTTTCGAGTTATTATTCTACCACTTTGTCGGCTTGCATAATATGTATGCTCATACAAAATTATAAATTTCCATTACTAAGAGTCTCTGAACAAAGCCGCGGACAGACAGACAGACAAGAAACGGACAGTATAACTGGCAGACATGGTTAAACTATAAGGTATTTATTTACAAACAGAACCCTAAAAATGCAATTCGTAAATATTAACCGTAAATTTTAACAGATTGTGCATACCTATATCCATAAAATCTGACGTTTCATTTAGCTATTAGCATTTTTGTGTTTTGCTGCTACCAGCCGTATGACTTCAGCGGGTTTAGGAATATTTTAAATATCGTTTTAAATCCGATTTCTGTATCTGTTAGTTTATAGAATATGATATACATAAATACAAGGTTTATACAAAATTCGTATGTTTGGAGTATACTTCTTTAAGAATTGATTTCAATTTAAAGTCTCGGTACGAAAATCTATTGTATAGTCTAATCAATATCAAATTAAATTAATAAGATAATTCGTGTTAACGCCATCTATTGATACTAAAAAAATTATTAGTCGCTTAAAAATAGACTGTTACGATGAAACGTATATTCATTTAATAAAGTATAGTTTTGTAAGCATAGATAAGTACTTGTTAGGAAAGTTTTTTGCTTTAGAGTTTTTTAAGAATCCAATTAAAACATTTTTTTTTTCTTTATATAGTATACGCTCTTCATATAGTATACGTTTAATTGCTGAAGTTTATTTTTGCGTAACATAATTTTACTACAATATTTTATCAAACCAACATAAATAAAAATATACACATGTTTGCAGTATTAAATATGTGTTTATTTATCCCGTTCATCAATTGCATATACAAAGACTACCGCGTTTAAACAGTCGCGCGTCATACACATTTGCTGCATGACGCTGACATGCACATTTATATAACCTACTATAAAATACAATAAAACAAACGAAATACAAGAAAATAATGAAAATGCAAATAATCGTAACATTGTTGAGTCAGACTTGAATCGCCCCAGGTGCTGAGACGTACCCTAGCATAGTCTTTTAATTTCATATCGATGGGCCCTTGAGCCCTCCGCGCTGATCCAGTTCTCACTTCTCCTGCTGTCGGCCGTCAGGTGCAATTGAGGGCTCTTGACAGCTGTCGCCATGAAAGCGATAAAACGTCCAGGACCAACGACTTTACTCTCCCGGCACGGATGAGTCGCTTAATTTGACTTAAGTTATAGGTTCATCGGTCAATTTGCCTAAAGTCAGGATTGAACCCGGTACCTTTTAGTTCCGTAGCAAACCTCTTAACCATAGAGTCACCACTGTTGCGATATAACTATTTCTAAAATTTAATTGAAATAAATGAAATAGAACTCGTGAAGTTTGTTTTTGCACTTTATCGTTTTACCGTTTTTTGATGCTCTGTTACTAATAAATATTTACCTTCCATTTTCAAATAGGAAAAACATTTTCCAGTTTTAATATGTATAACAAATAATTATTAAAGTAAAAGTATTACATACTATATCCAGTTTAAAATTGTAAAGTCGAATTTACTTATCGACATACTTAGATCTAATCGACATTTATCGATTCCTTTTTGCCCTTATCAGGAGTATAAAAGTGAATCAATATTGTATTTTTGCCTTTTCGGGTGCCTGTTTCATAAAATAATTTGCAGCGCGGCGGTATCCTGTTTCCTGTTCATAAACGTGAAGCATCTAAAGACTTTGTTCTAAATAATTGAATCGCGACTCTAAGTTTTCACGTCAACATTGTCTCATTTAAACTGAGCTTTAACTCCGGCAGAGGACTTAATTACAAGGGCGTTTGTATTGTTTTTTCAAAAGCTTTTAGCTTCCCTGAGCTTCGTGTTGCTCTTTCGTTAACTTTCTGCGAACTTTGAAATATATTCCAGAAGTAACCTCGTAAATATTAAAGAGTTTTTCTCTCGAAATAGGATGTAAATTAAATGAATATGTAATTTCTAAAAAAATATATTAATAAGAGACCTGTGTAAAAATATCTGTAATTGTAAAAATCACCCACGGTAATGATTTTCCTTGAATATTATATACATTAAAATTCCAATGTATTAATTTCCCGTTCGTGGCAACAGTAATAGTGAATTTCAAAATAATTTAAATTTTTACGAGATTAGTCGCAGCATTCCCTTTTAATAGTTATCCTAAATAAAAAAAGTAATTTCTTTTGTTATTTGAAGAATTGAATCTCAAAAAAAGGAAATTTTAATTTGTTCTTATTTATTTACATTCCATTATTTTTGAAAATATTCGTTAGTTGGAAATTTATAGTCACTGCCTACCCTTCTGGGAAATAGGTGTGTGTTTATATTATGATTATTATTCATTTTTATCTATAGGTTTATTTCCTTTTGTATTAGTTATATATATGATTGTGATTCTGCATAAATTTGGTTAAAAAAAATCTATCCTTGAGTGTTTTGTTCGTTCTTCTTGAAGGATGACTGCCTTACGATCGAGTGGTAATTTTAAAAAGTTATAAAATATTAAAATACAGCAAATATTTGAAATATTATGATGTATTTCAAGTGTTATTTAATAAACTACAATATTAATAATTTATATTTGAGTATATTATAAAGAATGTCAATTATCAGAAAGCATAAAATTATTATTTCTCACATTAAGAGCTCAGAATTATCAACATTATTTTTCAAACTTATTATTGGTTTGAAAATGTTCTACTTGTTACTATTAAAATTTTTTGTCAAAAATATCTTTAAAGGAAGCAATTACTTTGATCAGGGTGTCTGGAATTCAATACAATTTTTTGTGCTTAAAATATTTCTTGAGCTTATTTACCGGTTTAACGCCGCTGCACCGTATCTTCTTCTGAATCGTTAGATTGATCGATTTGAGTTTGTTTACATATGTATTTCAACACAGGTAATGTTATCTCACATTTAGTTTAAGATACGTATAAACGACGAGCCTTCCGCTGCAAAACAAATGAAAACAGGCTTTATTTTGTACGTAATACAGTTACATTTAAAATAAGCCGGTATGCGTGAGAGCGTGGTATCGCACCAGTCAAACCGGTCCATTTACGTGCTGCAGCCATGTTGACCACAATAAATGCCAATGTCATGTTTTCCCTCAAATTATTATATTTTTTAAGCATGTAAAGGCACTGTACCTATTCAAATCTGATAAAACTTCGTCATATCCATCCACCAGACATAATCTGGCTGTATGTAAATAATTACTGCTGCCCGTACGAAACCGAGTCGGGTCGCTAGTGATATATAAATGCGTTGTTATAAAGAATAAACTTTAATTAGTGAACTCTATATCAATATAGACTTCCTATTAAAATACTTTTTTAAATTATAAAGACTAATATTGTGTCATTGCAATCAGTTATACACTGGTCTTACGAATTTTAGTTATATAGTAAAATGTACTCACGATAACTTGATTCACGATAATAAGATATGGGATGCAGAAGCGAGAATTCGAAACGGGATGGGTGTATGAACCAAATTTTTTCCATGCGAAACATTACGGAAAAGGTTTTGGTCATGGATCAAAAGGTTTACGGTACTTTCGTAAATTTAAAAGTGGAAAAAGTTTATGACAGAGTGAAAAAAATTATCTATGGGGAACCCTATTGATGCACGGTGTGAGTAACGAATTGATAAACGCACTGCAATTTCTATACAGAGACTCCAGTGTCTGCATCAGAATAAATAGGGTGTTCGTACAGATCGCACCCTTTATTTTAAGAGGACTGTATTATGCCGTTTAAATAAAAATCTCGTTTTCCATTGATTCAATCCACCGCTTGATGAATAAAAAAATATGAAAGCATAGCCTATAAGTTTGTATTTATGACTCGATGGGCCTGTGTTCCGAATTGCTGAGGAATTTGGCCGAACATAGACAGGAGCATATACTGACTGGTTTGACATCCGCACATATATTAGACAAGAATGTGTGGCTTCACCCTTTTAATCTATTTATGGATAACTGTCTGTATGATTTGAAAGAGAATGAGTGTGGACTTCGAACGGATGAGTTGTTTATCAAATGCCTCCTCTAGGAGTTGTAGGCGATGGTATCTAAAATGTACGTTTGTATTAAAAACAAAAGATATGTAAATATTAGTAAAATTAAGATGACGGTGTTTGAAAGAAAGGAAAGTAAGAATAAATGTGATATACATTGGATCGGGGGAAAAGTTTTTTCCTCTCTTATAAATAAAAAGTTGCAGTAAAATCTCTTTGGTTGTGCTATTTGAATCTGGCTAGTTTTGATACTATTAAATAGATGACATTTCAAAAATATAAAAATAAGAAGTAAAAACAGTGTCCCGCCATTTTTTTAACGTTTTCCTGTCCACCAAAATAAGTGAATGTAACGTAGAAATTCGATACATTTTAAAGTACAAAGAGACAAAAATTCGACGCAAGCCGCGGAAAAAATTGTGACGTTTATGTGCCTAAAGCCGTGTCGGTAAGAGTAACACAAAACTGGTTCAAGCGTTTTCAGTCCAGTAATTTTGATGTCAAATATAAATTACGCTCTGGTCCATCTGTTGCGGATGAAGTTGATGCCATTTGGAAAAAGTAGAGCGAGATCGGTATATTAGTTTTTACGACGTAGCTGAAGAGCTAGGAATTGACCAAGAAACAGTTTTGACCTCATTTGAATAAAGCTGGATATATAGCAAAGCTCGTTACTTGGGTCCTACACGAACTCAGTGAAAGAGATCTAATGAATTGTGTACTCATTTGCGATTCTCTATAGAAACGTATGGCACCGAACCGTTTTTGAAATATTGATTACTGGTGATGAAAACTGGATTACCCACGATAAGAACGTGCAAAAAAATCATGATCAAAATGTAAGCAAGCTCTATAGACTATAGCGAAACCCGGATTAACTCGCAATAAGTTCATTCTAAGTGCATGCTGGGATTAAAATGGCATTATTGATTATGAGCTTTTACCGACAATCAAAACCATCAATTTGGATCTCTACTGCAAAGAGCTGATAAGATTCAAGCAGAAAAAGGAGGAAAACGACCGGAATTGATCAACAGAATGGGTGTGGTTTTCACAATGATAACGTCAGACCGCACATATTTTTAGTCACTTAGTAAATATTGAGAGAGTTTGGTTGGTAAGTGTTAATGCATCCATCAAATGACTCTAACCTTGCACCCTCAGCCTTTCACCAGTTTTGATCTCTTCAAAATATTTTAGGTAATGTTAGGTTAACATCAAGAAAGGACTGTCAAAACTTTTTATTACAGTTTTTAACTTCCCGCTAAGAAAATTGAAAATTTTTGAAAATCATCGGGAAGTTATTGTTTTTATCCGGTTTTTTTTTAAAATAAGAGATTTTTTAAAATACTTCGAAATTTTGTACCTAATTAAATGCATGTTCTGATTTTTTTTACAGAATTTAAAAACCTGCGTTGATTATCGCTAGTACAGTCAAAATAGATTTATTTGTTCTCGTGACATCGAAAACAAAAAATTAAAAAAAAACCTCTCTTAAAAAAATTCTAAAATTCTGTATCGAATCAAATTCGCATTATCAACAGTTTTTACTAAAAAAATTGCGTGAATTCCTAAAGTTTTAGATTATATTTTAGAGTGTTTCGAACTCGAAAATAGCGGGAAGTTTCAGGGTTGGCCTACAGGGTTAACCGCTTTTCTAATATTTTTTATCAGAAGTTCCGAAGTTTCTAAAGTAATGGTATCATGTCACTACCTACAAAATGGCATATATATATATATATATATATATATATATATATATATATATATGTGTGTGTGTGTGTGTGTGTGTGTGTGTGTGTGTGTGTGTGTGTAGAGAGTTGAACAAATGAAATAGTTTGTATACTTAGGTAGTCTGTTTGCAGATAACGGTAAACATGATAAAGATATTGGAAGGAAGGCGAACGCAGGAAATAAACTGAACAGGAATTTATTTGTTATTATGAATAGTAAAAGTGTCTCACGATATGTACGTTTAGGTGTACACGATGGAGTCTTGATCTCTACGCTTATATATGGTAGTAAAAGTTGAGCAGGGATGCGGTCTTTACATAATAAGTGTGAAATGTCTTCAAAAAATAGATGTAGGGACAGTGATGTCACAGAGTAGTATGGTTTGAAATAAGATGTAGACAATAGGGATGAAAAAGGTATGTTTCGGTAGTTTAGTTACCAGGAAAGAATGAATGAAATCAGACTGACAAAACAAATCTATACAGCGAATGTGTATAATGAAAATGTCGGCAATGGTCGCCCCAGATATCATTGTACATACAAATTGAGGGCATATTTTAAAAGGGCCATATTTTAAATTCGCAAAACCAACGAGTTTACTTGAAAAGATTGATGGACGTCAGCGAGGCAAGATAGATATACAAAGATTGTACCGAGTAGAAACCTGCAGTCTCTATCTTTCCTTCTAGGAAATAGGCGTGTGCTTATAATAATAATAATAATAAAATTCCTTAAATAATAAAAGTTCTGTAGACAGTATTTTACAACAATAAAAACGTCACGCAATTCATAAGATAGTCAATAATAACTATGTATGACCTTTTTCATGATTTTCAGATTTTATACAAAGACTATATAAACACAACGTAGTTGCTTTCCTTACATTTTTTGTATTCTTTACATTCTCCATCGCAGAAAGCACATAATGAAGAAAACCTAGCGGCTGTAATCATATGGTGATAACGGCTTGGAGTAAGACACTAACAACATACAGGGCCATATCGGCGCAGAGAGCACCAATCGAGATCTGCTGACTGTCCACTGTAACAAGCACCCAGGATATTGGCTTACATCGCCCAAACAAGACCGGCAGTGTAGGATAACGAAGGAAACAGAGGTTCACTGGAACACGTACGAAACGGTAAGTAGTAAAAAATAAAATATGTATCGGAATAAATATCCGCTTATGCAAGTTTCGAAAATATAAAAATTAAATGTTTTCTTTAAAAATTAAAATTTCGTCACTTTAAAAATTTCCGCACTGATGATTCCTAAATATCCTTTGTTCTCTTTATTTTTATTGCCTATTATTAAGTAAATAAATAGAATCTAGATGAGATAGGTATTGCGAAATGATGCTGGAAGATGACAGTACAGATTGTTAAAACTAAAAATTAAAAATCACTGATCTACTTAAATAAATTAATGTACTGCCTTGTTCTTAAAAAAAAAAAAAACTAACACTGTACATAAAATATAATATATCCTATGAAAATAATTATAAAATTATATTATACAAACAAGTTATAATTCCGTTTTTTTATTTCAGGAAACTTTAATAGTCTAATTTTTCTTATAAAATATTAAATTCGAACTTACTGGTTATTATTATGTTTAAGTTACTGAATTCAGATGCTGTGCAGTATTAATATCGAAATAATATTAAAGTTTTGATATAGCTTCTATATATCTGATGTTCGTTATTTTATAATATCATTCAATTTTTAAAGTAGTTTATTAAAGTTTAAATGACATTTAATCAATAATAATAAATCTAAACATTTTCTCTTAATCTATAAGAAAATTTCTAGGATATAATATTTAGACTACAAAGACCCAATGTATGAATTATATAATTTAATGATAATATTTACAAAATAACAAACTTTTTATATCTTATAATTAAATAAAAAAATAATAATAATCAATAAACTAAAATTGCTTAATTTATGTTACAAAAATTTCGCCCTTGGTCTGGCCTAGTCCAAAAGTCTACATTGTACTAGCAGCATTGCCGCGTTGTAGTGCCCAAATAGGGTTTGGAACAGATGAGACCCAGAACGGAGATTGTTACCTTTATCCTTCAGCCACTTACTCAAGTCCCTTGAGAAGGTCTTTACAACAATATTCCATGTACCAGCTGTTTCTCAGGCGATCGGAATAAAAAGGTATGCGTTCTTCAGAATGCTGTATTTTATATAGTTTTATTTGGCGGCAGATTCGGTCTCGTAGGCTGCTGCTCTTGCGGTATCACGTAGGGTCGGATGAGAGAATAAACTGCAGATTTATCGTTATCAGATAATTGTAATTTAAACTTTGATAGTTTAATAAACTAATTTTATACTATTAAATTAATTCAAAATATCAAAAGTGGTTTTTTTTGATAGCTTTGACTAACTTTTTGATAATTAACAGTCTCCAAAAAAGAAAAGTAAAACCTTTCTTTTATGACGATGTAAATATAAGGAATCCTAGGTCCATTAAAGCTCTGTTTAAACATTGCTCTGTGGTTAATATTACAGCGTGTCGGTGCAAACACGTCGACGCCGGTGTTCGCAGACGTCCAGGTAATTTGTGAGCAGTCCGTTACTGCCCTCTACTTAACTACGACCTGTCCTAGGCATAAGGTGTGTTTGCTATTATTACTAGAGAACAGAAATATAAGGCAATGAGATAATGTTGCCTTTAATTTGTATAAGCATAGAAAAATATTTATAAATAGAAAGAAATTATAACAATAAATAATACCGCTTGCTAATACCGAAATCGAGATATGTAAAATAATTTAAGAAAAGTTTAGTTTTTTTAAGTCATTTAATGTTACATGGTTTATTAGTAATAATTGAAGTTTTAGATTCGTTCTTAATAAAGTCACAGAAACAGACATTTTTTCGAGAAGGAGACTTCAATTCCAAACATGTAAATTCAAATAAATTAAATTTAAAAAAATAATTCATTACACATAAATAGAATCGATCTGGGAACCATTATCAAGCAAATTCAAGCCTGAAATAAATATTTTTATACATTAAAAACAATATCAGTAAAATAAATTGACATTTATTTTACTGGCAAACATTTAATTAAGGATTTTAAGTTTTTTTATCAATTATAACAACGTCAACGCCATAAAATTCCTCTACACAGATAGAGCGGAAAGCAATATCACACGGGAATCGACGCCAAGGAGTTGGCGAACGCCCAGCCACATAAAGCCTGGGGCAATAACCGAAATCCACTTTTCGGTTATGTTTTATGCGCCCACCGACACCTAATAACTGGGGTCGCCACCACTTGTTATATTTACGGGACCGATGTTCTCGTTGGAACCGGTAAATAAATTAATTCCGATGCTTGTGAATTATTATGAATTTCGATTGTTTTTTTTTTTTTGGAAAACTGCGAACACAGTTTGAGTGTTCGTCAAACTATGTTACAATTTGATAGTTTTTGACGTTTTTGATAATTTTCGGTTTTTGTTTATAGATTCGCTTGTAAGGAATCGGAGTCCTTTAAAAATTCATAGAGAGACCAAAAAGTGCGTGTTCGAGAAAACCAACTTTTTTTATTAATGACTTAGTTTGTGCAATCTACATGATTTTCTTTGTATTTAAATAAAGGACTTTCGTAAAACATTCTAATTTGTTTTACGGAGTATGTGTAGTTTTGACACTTGCCTGTAACACGCGTCAACATGCAGCCTGCAACCCACCGCTGACCCCCGAAAACTAATTAAATATTGATTCGAGAGAATTGGCAGATATCGAACACCTAAGCAAGTGTTAATTGTTTATTTATGTTAGTCTGCTAATCGTCATATTATTTCTATGTATTGCCCTTTGCATGACTTCATGTCACATGAGGTGGTTGGGAGCGCATATATCGTTTGTTTTAACACTCCTTATGCCCGGGTGGATGTGACTGTCTGCATTTTCCTGAGGATTTACCTAGTTGGCATTACACGTACGTTGAAATAAAAAATGTAACTATTTAGCGGACTAAAATAAATAAACAATTAACACTTGCTTAGGTGTTCGATATTTGTTAATCCTGTCGAATCAATATTTAGTTCGTTGGATTCGTAGTGGAAGAACAGATTCGAGGGTCAGCGGTGGGTTGCATGCTGCATTTTGACGCGTGTTGCAGGCAAACGTCTAATTATGAATTTCCGCAAATTAACACCTCAATATGTTGTTTTGTTTTACATAAAATATAGATGTACTTAAAATATTATATTACCAACTTATATAAAACAGGACTGTATTTAGTGACGAACACATTTAACTCTATTAGATATAATTTGATTTTATCAGTTCGTGTACAGAACTTACTGAGATTTCTGTCTGATAGGTGATATTGAAATTATATATAGACGGACTCATAATAAAAAATAAGCCTTTTCTTTAATGTTAAAACAAAAACATCATCATTTTGATACGTCAAAGCAAACCTAAGCATAGTCATAAAGTAACGTCTGCGAATTGATAATTTTATGAAAGGTAAAGGGAAATTTTATATTATAATTATTGAATTTGCAAATTTAAACAAATATTTACATAGTAATAATATTTACAATAGTAAATTCAATACATGTTGTGTGTATAGAGAGGGAATTACCTACAATTGCGTATTGTATGTAAATTAATAGTCCTATTTTTAGTGCCTTCATCTAGTGTTCGACAGATGTCGGCTGAAATAATAAAGGAGCATATGGAACATTTGCAAAAACTTTCTTAAGAATCGAAACGTATATCTTTCCTTCTGTATGTGTAGATGTTGATATGTTATATTAGAGCTTGTATACCAGAAACGAACACGAAAAAACGGTTTTTGGTTTGGTTAAATTTATGAGCTAACGGCTATTACATTTATTCCAAAAAATTAAACACTTTCAATGAGTCTTTCAAACAATGTCTGTATTTTTACTTATTTGTAACTGATAATCTAAAAGAACTCACTACGTCACTCATAGTTTATAAAGTTACTGTTTATAATTTGAAATAAAAATAAGATATTGACAGCTATTCCACGATAGTCGATAATGATCATGTAAAAAAACACAATTTATCTTTACAAGATTTCTTATATGTGATCCCAAAAATTTCTTAAGTCAAATAACATGTGAATGTTGATTGAATGCTTTCTACGCTTTGGGAGGTATCTTTGTAACCTGGGTTCCACACGATAGAATTAAATTCTAGATAAGTACAGACTAAAATATTATACAACACTACATTTTTATTTTATTATTATACATATAAATTAAGATTATTCGCGTCGGACTTTCTTTAAAGTTACGCGACACACGCCCGAGAGATCTTAGCGTCTGTCCTGTTTCTTTTCCAGAATTATCAATGTGTTTCGTAAACTTTAGTTCCCTGTCTTGTGTTAGTCCGAGATATAAAACTACTGCGACTTTGGAGAGTTTCATTTTGTTTAGAGAATGAAGAGTAACTATATTGTTGAATTCTTTTTTCAAGTAAAAATAGTACTAATGTATTTTTTTTTTGTTTAATGTCATGTCATTTGCATTACAATATTGTACTGTATTGTTCAAATCCCTTTATAGAAGTTCTGCATCAGCTATTGAAATGTCTTATAAATTTTTAAATCACCCACAAAAAAGTGCAAGTTACTTTAATTTACTGGAAATTTCTATAAATATTGTAAGTTGGCGGTACCCTTCGTGAGAGTTGAGGATTTGTTTATGAATCGCATGTATACTTAATCTAAGATATCGAATATTTACCACTCTTTATTATTATCGAGGTTTTTGTACTTGGGCGTGAGCCGTGGTCTACTCTTTTCCTATCTCCGACTGACTCTCAACTGTTTCGCCCTGACTATTCTTTTATAATTCTATATATAATTTTAATTAAACCCAAATGGAACGCGAACTCAAATCCGTGAGACTGAGCACGGAGGCCGGACACCTCACCCGCCACCTACACCTAGCTCAGCTACTACAATATGAATAGAAAATAGCATGAGACTTAGAAAAAAATTATTGTAGAACGCCGGTTTCGGCGTAATAAGGCATCTATTTGAAACTTCTCAAGACAAATGTTTGAAGCTTTTAAGTACATTTTTTAGTAACATCTCCTTAACCCCTCTGTTCTTTTAACTTACAGTTTCGAGATTAAAGTTTTATAGTTAACTTCTTCAAGATCATTTTTTCAGATGGGTATATTATAGCGTTGACTTGTATACCTCGAGTTAAATCGCAATATATTGACAAAACCGTGAACGATACGTTTGTATCTGATAATTGATTTCGATAGGATGAACCAGTATTCATGCCATCGAAATTCATTATCAAAGTGATTATAAATCAGAGAATAGGTCGGAGTTTCGAAAAATTACGGAAAAGCACGACGATATAGAAATAGGCCCGTAATTGTTGACATCGCTTCTGTCTCCATTTCGACTTACTGATACAATTCTTTTCTGTTTCAGCGTCTGGAAGACATTGTTATTCGCAGATCTATTAAATACCATTCTCAAGAGTGAAGTAATAGTTGTTCAGCTTTCTTGGCAACTACAGATGGTATATTGCTCCGGCCGGCTAACTTTTGAAAAATAAGTCTTTTTATTGAAACCGTCATTTCTCTTTAACTGAATATTTCCTGTGGTATAGTTATTTGTCAGTCTCGGGCACGTTGTCATACAGATGTACGACTTTCAGTTGAGTATACTGATTTGAATTGAGCTGCAGATAATTTTCAAATGCCGACATCTGAGGAAGTAATTTTGTTGTTCTAAGTCCAATACCATGGCAACTTAGCTTTGAACGTCGTCTTTTGACGTCACCGTGGGAAACTGGTGAATTCCCATGCAATAAGTTACAAAGTTCATTTTCAACCTTAAATGTTGAAATAGTTAATAACACGTACAGTGCCAACTGTAGACTTCATGAGATATAGTTATTTGTTGTTGATAACTATATGATACAGTTATATGTAAATTATTCAAAAAGTTGTTCACTAGAAATAGTAAGATTACTTTTAACTTTTGTGTGGCTTCGGAATGGAATTTGACTAAGATTCATCGAATACTTTTATTCTTCTAAGATTAACATTCTTATATATACGATTTAATTTAGGCTTCATGCTACAAACTTTTGTCTATAGAAATCAAATTTTGAACTGTGATTTAATATCATTTACTGAGACTAATTTTTTTTATCAGTTTATAGCTTTCTCTGTTATGTGTAAGCATCTATTCACTGTTCGAGGTCTTGCAAGTAAAAATATGTTCTTTACACACAAGTGTGAACTAAGGTTCTTTGACTTTGCTACAAACGGCAATGTCAAGGCTTTGCTCACAGGGCATAAGTGCTCTCCAACAAAGGCAGGTACTTTTGCAACACCTAAGCTCTGACGAGAGTAGTTCAATGTCTCTGTATTGTTTTTCTTGTTAAACCTGATAATTACAACCACAATTTTATTGGTAAAGTGTACAATTTTGTGCTGTACTAAGAATCCTGTGGTTTTGATAATTGTTCTACAGTTTTTTTCGTTTCTCTAACAATCGACACTGCGTTTTACTGTATTTCTTAATGTAAAACAATATGTACATAATGACCTATACTATTTGAGATAAAAGTTATTAGAACTTAGAATTAAAATTTATGACAATAACCATCATTAGGTGAAAGACTATTTCTAAGTCTCTGCTCAATATGCACACACCCAATATATCGGAAGTAAAATGTTTTTAACAAGGTTTACCATCCGTAAACATCAGTTTTATTGATTATATCTTAGCGAATATAATGTCGCTTGTATTCTTAAGCCATTTTTTTCCATATATTTTCCATTATTCACTTGGAAAATGGATCGTTTGAAAAGAATTCAGAAAGTGTATTTCCACCAATTCAATTTAATTGCTATTAGAAATAAAAAAAATTCATCTGTGTTCTTATATATCGCCTAAATACAATGTTGTCACCCTATAAATAACAGGCGTCTCTGTAAATAATGGGAAACACTTCCTGCAAAGGTATCTAATGTTCTCCCGTAGCCATTATATCTAGTTATTAGTTTTGTTTATTTCGTATGATATATAAACCGAATCAAATTTTGAAAATGTATAATTCCTTTCGCTTTCTTCAAAGAATCGACATTACCTCCAACTTACCGACCATACTCTATATCAATACATAGTTGTAGTAGGGTATAAGTCTCCCTTCGAAGAAGTGTACTTTAATCGTCACGCTAGGCAGATAAATTGGTGATCATATTACCAGACTTTTTAAACTCGTGGAGCACTGCAGTGACTAAGTAGTCTACGTGGTCGTTATTTCTATGTATAGGATCAATATTAACGCGTCCATTAATAGCCAGAAAACTTTGACCATCCCCTGATCCAGACTTGTTCAAACCAAAGGGTAGTTTGCTCAGTGGGTGTTTCCTTTGGAAGAATTGCCTACTAAATCAAAAACAACATCGAAGCGTTGAAAAAGAAATGGTGGCTCCTTTCTTCGGAATGACAGGTCATTATGCAACAATTATTTTAAATGATAAAAAAACAGGCACTGCAAACTGGTACATTAACAATTCTTTGCCTATTATTTTGGGAACAACGGAAAACCGACCTCGCAGTAGGATTGTCCTTCATTAATAAAACGTTCCACCATTTATCGCTAGACATACAACTAACTATTTGGAGACGTTAAGTATAAAAACACTAGTTCATCTGCCTTACAGCCCCGACCTCGCACCAGATGATTTTTATTTATTTTCTAAAATAAAGGAAAAACTTCGAAGAAAGTGGTTTACGGACGTTGAGAAAGCAGTGGCTCCATATGAAAAGTCCATCGACTCCTTAGTTCGAATAAGCAAAGTGTTTCTCTCAGTGATTTCATTGAGTGCAGCGATATATTGATCTCGTCAGACATTATTTTGAAAAATAACAATAATAAAATAACTTGCTAGTTTGCTCAGTTTTTGATTTTATTAAGATTTTTTCTTCTTTTGTACCTATCAAGGTCAATTTCAATCCTAGTGTCGTCTCGGTCCCGTTCCCGGTCTCGCTTTCAAGTTTGAATCTGGTCCCTTTCTCGATTTCGCCCCCTTTCAGCTGTCAATTCCAATTCCGCTAATATTATTTCCGATTTGGACGAAATCGGAAATGCCAATAACAAAATAAAATATAAGGTGTGTTACTGAAGGATAAAGTATCTCTCTGTGAAGGGAATAATTATTCAAAGGTGGGCATTAAATCGTCAATCTATTAATCGTTAATTAACGAAGTTATCCATCTGCTGAACGGATTAACTTTTAAGTTAACTTCAAAAACTGTTAATACTCTTGTTAACTTCCTTTGACTTTAGTCCGTTAAATTAGTCGTTTGTTAACATGACATGCTGTCATTTTGTTTGTTTGAATTACGTACCACGCCACGTTCTTATGTTCGGCAACTGTCGACGAGTCGAATGGTGAACCATCGATATGATATATACGAAGTGTGTGTGTGTGAGTGTGATGCATATATAACTTATGCTAGGCATGGTGTGAGTGTAAGCAAATCTTCTCAGCTCATTCAGTGCCACTACCAGTAAATACGACAATATAACCTAACTTTTTTGTAGACTACCTAACTAAACTACATTTTTTTTTGTTTGTGTTAGTTGGATGGCAAGGTGTGTAAGGTGTGAAACTGATCAAATTATCGTTCACATTTACAAATTCATTACACTCACATCATGGATACTAGTACTAAAAGTAATCAAATCAAATCAAATCCTTGACCACACTTAAGTGATTACTTTGTACTGCAATCAAGATGCGGAGAACAGAAGTTGATTTATAAATGCAAACTGTGTTCGAATAAAGATTGTACAATCTTGATTCGAAGATTGTACAATCTTCGAATTGTCTCGTGTCTCACGTGTCTAACCTTAATAATCTTAAACAATATATGAAAAGGACGCACGCATCAAAATATATACAGTTTGAATAAAAAGCAAAAGCAGGGTCAACTCGTGGAAAAAAAATTGATCCCAAGCCTTCTTCAAGTGCTGTGAATTCTGATTATGTAGATTGTGATAGCAGCAGAAGTGATGGTTCCCATCTTCACTTGGTAATAAAAGGTTACGTCAACAAAGCATTGGTGAATCTTTTGGTATTGAGCCAATCTACAGTGGCGTATCCCAAGCTAGTGTGGACAGATGCATCGTAAACTTTTTCGTTGTCAACATGATTCCACTACATGCTGTAGAATTCGATACGTTTGAGAAGCTAATAAAAACTCTGAACCCCGGTAAGAACTCAATTTCCAGGAGGACATTGGGGAAATGTATAGTTGATTCACATGCTCAGTTAAAGCAAGTAAGTACCTTTTATTTATGAGAAACAAACAAGTTATTTTGCACCTTATCTGGTCAAAGTAATATTTTAATATTTTTTTTCAATCCTAAAACTTATGAAATAAAAACTTATTTCAAAAAATAATCCATAAAGTAAAAAAAAGATAATTATATTGTTGACGTGACAACGTCTTAAATTAGGTTGCGGCTGGGAGTCACTTATGAAAAAGTGTAACGCTCGGTAACGTTACGATGAGTCACCGAACGAGAGAGAGGCCCGCCGAATGCCTTGCGTCTCTCTCCCACTCAACTATGATCGGTCTGCGCGCGCTAGAGAATTAGTGCATAGCTTGCAAATGTATTGCAAGTTATTGTATGTATATTTGTATATAAATACGTATGTATGTGTAAAGGTAAAAATAAAATTTTGTTAATATGAAATTCAGTGCGAGATTCTTTGTATAAATTAATGTTTTAAATATAATTCTTTGTATAAATAAATGTTTTAAATTGTTACTATTATTTCATCCTTCTTCCTACTATACGAATGAATATTCACATTAAAATGATTTTACCACTCAAAGTCGTTGTCACGTAAAACTTTCGCCCGTATACCGACTTTACAGGCAACCAATTTTTTTTCAGTACACTTAGCAAAATCGATTAGCTGGCCACAACAG
This sequence comes from Eumeta japonica, assembly GCA_005406025.1. Classification (NCBI taxonomy): domain Eukaryota; kingdom Metazoa; phylum Arthropoda; class Insecta; order Lepidoptera; family Psychidae; genus Eumeta; species Eumeta japonica. The sequence continues at coordinate 99,989 of BGZK01000586.1, read as the reverse complement.
CAGACTGCTGGTCTGCTCGTAACAAGAGTTACTTGGGAATGACTGTTCACTGGATAGATCGTGTTACTAGAGTGAGAAAGCATGCAGTGTTAGCTAGCATGAGAATAAAAGATGTTCATTCATATGACGTTCTTGCACAAACAATGATTGGTAATATCTTGAACCTCAACATACATTTACTTCCAGGATAACAACCGACAATGGCGGCAACTTTGTGAAGGCGTTTGTGCAATTTGCCACAGAGGCTGATTTATTGTCAGATATGCCATGAAAATCCCATGATGTAAACTCTGATACTGATGATGATGTTGCTACCCTTATAACTGAATATGATATTGAACAAGACTTGGAGTTTATTTTATTAGAAAATATGTTTGATAGTAACACCGATTCACATGAGATGTGCCGTTCACAAATCCAACTTATTTTGCTAGCAAAAATGCTAATGCTGCTCTAAAAACATGGATTTTTAAAACTCCATACAGAGCCATTATGGCAAAAGCTCGCGCCATTTGGAACCCACAGTCTCGTAGTATAGTAACAAGTGACAATATCGAGTCTGAATTGGGAAGGAAAGTGGTTCTACCAAATACAACAAGATGGAACTGCACCTATGATGCTTTTGTACTCCTCAATAAATTTTATATTCCTAAGACGATTTTAATAATTCAATTATTCAATTCGTCTCAGCAATATAGATTCAAGAACGAAGCCGGAGTTAAATATTAGCAGACTAATTTATTCATGAATAGTGCAAATATCTGTTAGTGAAAGAATTTTTATAATCGGTTAATTACTTTGGTTTAGTTATATAAATACGCGGATAAAACCCGAGGACTAATGTTCGTTTTGTTTTTTGAAGTCACCAAAGTTTCACCGTAATCTGATCAATGGATTAGGTACACATAAAACACAAACATATTTATAACGATATTTATCTATGTGGATTTAAAATATTTCTCTATTTTGAAACTGTCAGTTCTGTCATTGAAATTGACTTTTCGATCGCATCCACGGGGATGGTTATTTTCAGCGATAGTAAGACATCGCTATATCTTCAAGGGTTTTGGAATCACAGGGATATTTGGGATCAAAATTGTGCGGAATTATAAACGTTATAAGGCAAAATATAACTAATTAAAAAAAAAACGAAATACTTCATTAAAACTAAAAGAATAAAAACAATATTGAAAATTATTTTCTACGCACTCCCTAACAGTTTTGATTTTTAGAATTATGTACGTTTTTGTCATTGATAGAGCGTACAGGAGTTCAATCCCTAGAGGTAGTGTCGTCATTTTGGAATATGTCCATATAAGTTTTTGAGTTATCAATTTCGCGTGAATATTGTCGCAGCGTTTCGACTGCCGCATATCATACCGTGAATTCAATGCTTATATGGTTTTATGATTAAAAATTGTTGTCCTAAATTCTTAAGATTTTTTTTGTGAAATAAATATGTGTTAATAAAAATAATTATTTATTTCTGGAAAAAAATGTGGTTTGTACGTATGTATATGTATATATGTACCTACATATGGCTTATATACAAATAAAATTCGATTGATTCAACATTTCTTTTTATTTAGAGTTTATATAAAAAATAGTTAGGTAAATAAAAATTAAAAATTAATTTTAAATTACTTTTGGTGGTCGCATGGTGAACGAAATCTGTGTATTCTATAGATCAGTATTTCCCAAAGTGGTCCAGGCGGACCCCAGGGTTCACAGGAGACTCGACGGGGGTCTACGTTGGGCGTAATAAAATATGGGGGTCCACAATCGTAAGCGGGGTGCATGAAAATTAATTTGGTTTCGATAGTGAAGAACTAAAATGTTGACTTGACTTCTCTTATCAATATAGGCAGATAATATTTTAAGAAGCTCAGCGACTGTTACTTGTAAAACATTGCAAATTCAGTACAACGCGTCGAGACTTGTCGTTGCCGCGCCGGCCGCCGTCCCGTCCGCAACGCTTGTTCAGACTGCAAATTAATACGACTTATGGTGTATGTGCTTGCAATCTTGCATGAACGTGTTTGATTCTTCACCAATATAAATACGAATGTCAAGGATAATCGTTACTCATTTGTTTCTGGAATTTCATAAAGAAAAGTGAATCAACATTAGTGTTGGCCAGTGACTGAATTTGTTTCAGACTTTCGAAAGAAAATTAAAGTGAATCGATATTAGTGATCGCCAGTGTCGGAAAAGTAAGTACCTACCTGCCTATTTGTTATATGCATATAATTTTAAGCCGAGAAAGATTGAACTTATCGTCCCTACTTTATTTTTATTACCTATCTAATTCATTTAATTATTGCGGAGTTTTGATATCAAAATATTGTTTAAAAGTTTCTAATCACATTAAAATAAGTTCAGCCGTTTTCATAAAACTCTATTATGGATCTTAGCGATTTATTGCTTTTAATAATTAGAAACAGTTTGCAGCCGGAACTTTGTTTATTTCATAATATTTATAATAATTGATTAATCATATTATGTTAAAATAGCCATATCCTGTTAAGTTCGAATCGCCTTAAGATTACTAAAACAAAGTTTTTTTTTAATTTATTTACTGGTAGGTAATTGATACAAAACATGGCCGAATCTAAGAAGTGTCGTCAGTACAGTGTTGAATATTTAAAATTTGGTTTCTTCCATCAAAGGCAGACAAACGATTGCCCACATGCCTTTTATGCAACAAATTTTTGAGCAATGACTCTATGAAACCATCAAAGCTGGAAGATCATCTAAGAAGGTATCATCCTGATAAAATAGGTAATGATTTGAAATATTTCCAAACATTAAAGGAAAAATATGAAAAAAGGGCCACCGTGCACAGTATGTTCTCTTCAACGACTAAAAGCAACGATAATGGCTTGCGGGCATCTTACAATATCTCATTACTTGTAGCAAAATCTGAAAACCCGCCCACCATTGGAGACACTTAATTTTACCTGCTGTTGAAGAGGTTTTAAAAACTGTTCTGCACAAATCTTCATTGACATACTCAAAAGAATTCCTTTGAGTAACAACGCTATACAAAGACGTATTGATGAAATAAGCTCTGACGTTGAAAGTTTCTTGTGTGATTATCTACAAAAAACTCATTCTTCTATTCAACTGGACGAGTCAACTTTACCTGGCAATGAAGCATTATTATTGGCATATGTTCGATTTGTTATGGCGAAGAAATTCATGAAGGGCTACTGTTCGCGAAAATTTTAAAGACGGATACTAAAGGTGAATCAATATTTAATGTTTTGAGTGATTTTTTTAAAGAAAATTCCATTCCACAAACTTTATTTCGGTGGCAACAGATGGAGCTTCTGCCATGGTCGGGCGATATCGTGGGTTTATAAGCCATCTTAAAAGAATTATACCAGAGGTAATTATGATTCACTGTGTTATCCGCCGACAACATCTAGTAGCGAAAATTTGAGTGATAGATTGCACAATCGCTTCAATTTGTGATTAATGCAGTTAACAAAACAAGAAGCAATGCATTGAATACGCGTTTATTTGCACAATTGTGCGATGAAAATGATGACTTTCAACGATTGCTGGTACATACCGAAGTACGCTAGTTGTCGAAAGGTCCATGTTTATCAAGATTATACAAGAGGAGATACTGGAGCTTAGCACTAATGAGAAGCTGAAAATGACATTTAAAAGAGGGTATCAAAAATTTTGGCAGCAGGCAGAAATACCCGAAACATATTCTGGACTGTGGGAAATTGTGTAAAAGCTTCTGATAGCGTTTGCCTCCTCATATCTTGTCGAAAAAAGTTTTAGTTACAAACTTATTAACAAAAAAAAAAGGAGCAGATTGAATATCACAAAAAGGGGAGATTTACGATTATTCCTTACAAAACTCAAGCCAAATATTGATAATTTGTTGTCAATCTATCAAGTACATCCCTCTCATTAAAATATATTTTTTTTGTAATTACCATTGTGGAAATTATATTACGTTACAAGTATTTCATTTTAATTATATTACGACTGTTATAACAATAATAATTATTAGTGTAATAATTTATATATTTAAATTTAAATAAATACCTACAACACAAGGAAATATACTATATTTCTTTTTACCACTCCGAATGGGACGTTTTCTAAATAAAATTTGTGAGAATTGATTGGTTCTTGTGCTGTGAGTCACTGTAGATTTCAAAAAAGTAAAGTTGGATGGAGTCACTTTTTCGATTGGCCAGCTTTGCTTTTTGACATCCACTTACAGACCAATTAAAATTTAATTGAAAATTTGTTTAGTCGACTTTATTATCAAATAATTAACTCTATCAAGCAATCAATTCTAACCTTTTTTTTCGAAAACTGTTAATTCGTCGTTAAAACTCAGCCATAATGGAAGTTTCCATAAATAGATCTAATCTTCACTTTTTTTCGAGGTTTAGAAGTTGGTCCACCGAACAAAATTTTAGAAGTGGTCTATGAAACAAAAGAGTTTGGTAACCTCTGCTATAGATGGTGCGAAAAAAATTAAAAATATTCCTCACATACACGATTATAAAGTTTAATAAGTCGTAAATTGTATATTCACGAAAAAAAATTTGAAATAAACAAACTATTTTAATAGGCTACATTTGTAATTATTTAAAACATTGTTTAGATAGTTATGTTAGGAGCCTCCATCAACCCCTTATAAAATAGTAGATACGGAAATCCCTCGTTCTCCATGACACATTTGTTATGACAAGTCTTTATCGATTGTCCCTTGTTCTTAACCGTGACGTGTCTCGGCACACGGATAGGAGTTCAGTAAACATTTCCCGCGATCACGTAGCGCCATCACCGGCGCCTTTTGGAACTGTCCACATACACAAACAATATTTAAAAAGTGACTATTTCGTTCGAAAATGGAATTCTTTAGATGTAGAATACAGTTTTTTTCTTCTAATTGTCAATTGTTTTTATATTTGGGGGTCATTTTAAAAATTGCGTGTCTTCATCGTTATGGATTTAAATCGTAAAAGTTGTCGTAGTATGATTTTCTACGATTTTAAGTTTAATTTGACAGCTCAGCAGAATCTCGCTCGGTTTTGAACTGCTTTTGGCGATAAAACACCATACTAGACGACTATTTATAACTAATTTGCAGAATTTAAGCGCGGTTGTGTTTCTTAATTTCAGTGATGAATTCCGTAATGATCGCCCGTCTAAAATGTAAACAACAAAAACATAGACTCTGTGCGCCGTATGATCGAAACAGGCATGTGACCTACCATGAGAATCGAGTATTCTTATGCATAGACATAAGTTAAATAGAATCAATCCTACACAAAATTTAAGCATTGAAAAGCTGTGCTCGCGGCGAATCCCACAGAATTTAACTAAGGCTCAAAACACGGATTGCGTCACTTGGTTCTATGCTATGATAAACCAGATTCAAGAAAGGGAGTCAAATTTGGTGTGTATAGTAACAGATGACGAAACATGAATTTATTACTACGACCCCAAAACAAAGCAGTAATCGACCTTATGGGTTTATCGAGATGATCCAAATACAACCAAAGTGGCGCGCGAACAAAGTGCCTCTAAGTGGATGATTGCTTTTGTATTCAATATTTTTAAATAAATTTTGAAAATAAGAGCAATCTGATACTAAAGATAAAACTGGACACCTGACTAATGTTGCTTTAATAAATTGTTGTATCGTGAATAGTGATTGGTACACGACCATTATTTGCCGGAAGTTATTGACGAACTCCGTAAAAATAACTGTAAACGTCGTATCATCTTGCACCACGACAATGCCAGTTCTCACGCGACCAAATAAACAAATAAATTGAGAAAACCGTAACAGAAAAACCTAGAATTATGAACAATCCTACTATACGTCCCGATCCTACTATATAGTCCCAGCTCGGGACTATATGTCCCGAGATGACACCTTATGACTATTTTTTGATCGAAAAATTAAGAACATTTACGCGGTCAACAATTTTCATCACCAGAAATGGCTGTCGAAAAGTATGAAAAACATGTTTTTCGAGATCATCAAGAAGGAGTGGCATAAACGTTTTCGAAATTGGTTTATTCTTATGAAAAAGTACATTTATTCTAATAGAGAATATTTTGGAAAATAATATTTTTTTACCATTCGTAACAATTTTTCTCATTCATTTCAGAAGTTTTCAGCGTGTTCTATGTAAGTACTCCTCAACTCACACTATCGAGGCTCTTCTTGAACACTGGCGTAATAGACTCCCTAGTATTGGGACTTATATTTGTTTGTAAGGAATGATTTAATATTCCATTATTAAAAAAACGCTGCCTAAATTTAATCAGATTAAATAAATTTACTCAGGGCAATTCATAAAATTAATTAAATTCGAACAATTACACTTTCATAATGCACTTTTGGAAAAATTGTGAGAAAAGTCTGTACGTCGTAAGGCTGTTATTTAAAGTATGTAAAATTAGGCAATCCAATTCTGAAATCTCTCGAAATGATTGAAACATTCAGGAATTTCGTATAAAACTTATTGGATAATATTTCGAAGCCTTATTCTAACTTACAAATATGTAGAACATTTTTATACTAATTGATTATTAATGATAGTGTCGTTTCTCTATAGCATTTCTAAGGGGCCAAAGAATGTACGAATAACTAGAGTGTATGGTCACCGCCAGCCATGGACACCCAAAGGAACCAACAGTGTGTTGCCCGCCTTTTGGAAAGGAGTTAGATATCTGATGGAAAATTGAGTGGGCCACCGGAACTCTCACTCATTAGACGAAATTCAACAGCTGAAATTGCTAATTCACGTCTGTGTTTTCTGAGAGTGCGATATCTCACCAGTCGAGGCGGCCCATTGTCATACTGCAGAGAGGTTGGACATGGCGCTGCTCTACCGCACGTTCATCAGTCATTTAGCACACACTAACAGAATTAAGTTGTGACGACGGATAGTAGTGTCTTCTAGTATCTAGTATTCAAACTACACGGACCCAGCGGAATATGAATACTAGAAAAGTATGGGTAACAGGAGTGTTTTCTGGAAATGTCTATACGACTGTATATCGACCTATAAGAAAGGCCGCGACGACAGCGCCAGTCGAGTTCATTGAGCAGTGTGACGACTAAAACGGTAACTAAATTAAAAACAAAGGAAATAACAGTAATCTTTGTATAGCAAAGGAATCCTAATGGCGTATATAAATATCGTTTAGTGTACATCGGGCTGGATATTTCAGGTCTCGGCTATTAAAAATATCTACTTGTCGTTAGGATTTATGATTTTCAATACCCTTTAGGGTTGCTACTTTGCTGTGCCAATCTAAAATTAGAAAATATTCATGCGCTATGAATATTTATATGCACATGAAGAAACCAAAAGTGTTAACTACACAAACTAAATCGAATTATGCTAATGTAGATTTTAGGGACGGTAAATAAGAAAAATGTATTTACAAACCGCTATTTCTGGTATAAATAAAGACTCTCTGTTATTTTGAGAACCTTAGTATCATATTGTACCTTATGAACAGGAACAAATTGTGAGAGAAGTTAAACACTCTTGAATTAATAGTTTGTATCGATATCGACACGTAATATGGTTAGGCAACGAAGAGCTGAAAACTTCTGTAAACTCCACCTACCTCCGCCGGCCAGCCGGTCACCTTACGAAAACAATGGACGGCGTGAGTTTCCATTAACGTTCGATGTCAATGAATTCCGACATTTCGACCCGCTGATACATAGATGCAAAATTAGTGTATTTATTGTTATGTAGCGTGAAAGTGTTGTATATATGTCTTAGTATTTTTAATATGAATTTCTATATAAACAAATAAATATAAATTTAAGTAATAAAAGTACAAATATATATAATTTGTAAATGAGTAGCCCACACTAGGTTAACTGATTAGTTGACTACCATTTGATCGGCAGTGTTATGTACCATACAAAATATACATAATCCTATGTACCACCCATATTGTAAGGACCCTCTATTATCTACACGTGCCGAATTTTGTGATGTATTTTTATCTGTTTGTGAGCTTGCCGCCTATGGCGCCGATGCTTGACCTAAAGGGCAAGACCCATAATGTTAATAAAGTCATGATCCTCCTAGACAATGGATCCCCAAAATTGTATAGATAATTCATTATCTAAAAGGAATGCCGACTCTCGAGAGCACCAACCAGATACTCTCTGGTCAAAGGACGAAAACAAAGTAATAAATTAGACTTATAGATAATTTTGGGATCGACAAACGCAAGCCGCCGATGGCAACTTCTTTGTTCACCATTTGATATATAAGCAGAGGCACCCCCTCAATCCGAGAGTCCACGCGTAAACGTACTACGGGCAACATCTATTCTTGATATTAATCATTAAAGTTATAACGTTTAATTATATCGAACATTGTAACATTGAATTTAAATAAAAGTGATTCTTCGAAATAAATGTGACTTTATTAAAGACCCGTCGATCACCTAACTTGGGCTACGAAGACGAAGTAAAGAGGATACAACAGCAGTTGGACCCGTGATTTTTCGCATGCAAAGTTTGATCAACTACCCGACTATATCGATACTATATCGACTAGGTTTAACAGGCATGTGCGAATATGAAATACTAGTTTACCACCCGCGACTTCATCTACTCCCGGTCTGATACTCGGTTTCGATCCCAGTCTCGTTCTCAATTTCGATCCCAGTCCTGACTCTCGATTCAGTCCCAAGTCCCGCTTTTAATTCCTATACCGCTTACGTGTTCAATTCGTACGACGCTAGGACAAGTATTAATATTAAAATAAAGTATAAGCTATAAGATACTATTACGATAGTGTAGATATCAATGTGTGAAAGATTTTTTATACTTTATACAACCCCCTTTCACCCAAGGATTTCATTTTTTTTGGCATCTCGTTGAAATGAAATAACGCCTATATCTAGCTCCAAGCCAAGCTTGGAGCTAAATATAGGCTTTATAAAAAATAGCTAAATAAACCCGTTGAAACTACATTAAAACTCGTACAGTGCGCGCATATCAGAGATGTGCGCGAATAGACAGGCAGACAAAAAAATTAAATCAATGTTTTCTCTTATATTACCTTTCTCATATCGTTCCATTTCCATTTTCGATAGATACTTTTCTCGTACAGACCCCGGGTTCTACTGTTTTATTATATGTTTGAATTAGATATAACTGGTATAAATTACAATTCATACAGTGGATGTATAAATATTTTTTTCCATGCCAGGCATAAATGCATGTTTCATAGACTATTAGAATCAATTTTGTTAGATTTTCATCCAAGGTATCGGAAAATTACTATCAATATTAGTATCAAACGTTGCCTAAAGTTCTGGCGCACGCAATTAGTCATTGTTGTCATTAACAATTTAATACCTACACGTCAAATTTTTTTCAAACACTCAAACACTTTTAGTCGCAGAATATATTTAAAAAAATATCCCGAACATATACGCATATTTCACATCGCTTATATTCACATACGGATCAAGTATATGTACTGCATTTTTATACTATTGTATAAAATGTCACTTTTTAGAAGCTTTTATTTAAGTTCACTTGTCTGTCTGTAATCAAATTTTGCAAGTTAAATTTGACCTATTTCCTGGTTTGCGATTGCGCAAAAACTTTTCATACATGTGTATATCACGTGACAATGAAATATTATGATGACATGGAGGTGATCTGATGATGGAGCTGGGAGGTGGCCATACGAATTCCATAATAAAACGACACAAGACAATCGAGTTTGGACTCGTTTGATTTGTCTTGATTTGTACTTTCGTCCTGGATAATATCCAACCCCCTCAGATTTGGGAAATTAAATTCGTTCCAATTGCTATGAGTGCAAATTCTGTTTGATTAGATGGATGACAGAATGCCAAGGTGAGCCCTTTGCGAAGGCTGAATGATATGAGGGTGGATAAATATGTCATATCGCTAACGTTGCGCCTCAGGGTATCAGAGCGAACGCTGTTGTACAGAAAACCTTATCCCTCTACAATGGACCTTTGGGGGAATATACCGTTTATATCCTATACTCGTGGGAACAAGATGATTAAACCGAATCATAAATACTAAATAATATGAAATTAAAAATTAAGAAATTGTTTTTTGAAACAAGCTTTCGTTACTTGTTAATAAAAAGAACTAAAAAGTTAAAATTTATTTAATTCTTATAAGAATATACCATTTTATAGGTATATTATATCACATTTTTTTTAATAAATTCGTGTTACATTTTGACGACAATAGACACAAATAAGGTGTAACACGCTTTTACTTTTACCAAATCATAATGCCTCGAACTCACGTCAATCTCCCCAAAAAATATGAAACATGAATTTTATATCCAGACTACGAATTTAACCCGAATTATCGCACCCCACTTTTACAGTCTTCAGACGCGTGACGCGACAACTTCCGGCTGACGCGGCGCGAGTAGAAAACGACTAGCCCTTACCACAATCGAAGTTACTAATTTCGTCGTCCGTCAAAGCATTCAAAGTACAACATTCAGGCCCCGGTCCGTGTTCGCCCGGCGTCGCGGCGTGCGGGCCGAATCGATAGAGCCTAGCCGACGTCGGCACGCGTCGCCACGCGCGGGCTTCTCCTCGCGAAAATGCGGAAAAAAAGAAGTTTCGAATCGAAAGCCCGAGAACAAGGCGAATTTATTTGTGTCGTCGGCGACAAACTTCCCGCGGAGCGGCGGCGCCGCCGTTGTAAATAAGTTTATTTTGATGTCGACATCGCCGTCCCTGTTTATGGCGGTTTGTACGGCGCGCTAAGGGCCCGTCGCGAGCTTCCTAATGAAAAGTAAGAGGTAAAACAGGCAGTGTGTGTGTGTGTGTGTGTGTTTGCGTTCTTGTGTTTATTTTTAATGTTTGCTAACGTTTTTCCAGGTCTGTTGAGGCGACACTCCTGTCAGAAAATATTTTTTACAATTTATTTGGTATTAATTAAAAATAGTAATCCAAGTATGAACCATAATAATTCCTTATGAAATCATTGCACGCTAAAAAAAAGTACTTGGCGAAAATGTAGTGTTGTACGAAATGTACATTAAAATTGTAAGTTACTGAATTAAAAAAATATATGAGCCAAAAGTAAAGTATAATTAGTGGAACAATAGTTCATGCCTGAAAATACCATTTTACGAACGCACGGATGACGACGGAAAATAAGTTGTAATCAGAAATGCAATTTAATTTCATGTATATTGAACTACAGTCAAAAACAATTTAAAAAAGAAACTGTAAAATGTATGATACTCTATAATATAAGGGTTCTTATTCATATTTTTCAATAAAATGAAAGAAAGATACAATTTTCTTCCTCTTTTCCTTTTTTTTAAAGCCTGCATCCTGCATTATTCACTATTCCATACGTATTTCCGTCAAACAAATAAACACGATCATGTATACGTATACTCGTAGACACCTTCGAATAGAGCAAGGAGAAGTCACAGAAAGGAAAGTTTGGGACAATAAGATCTGACTAGCAGCAAGTTGTAATGTGTGCCATTGTACGGCCGTCCCGCCCGCCCGACCCGCCGCCCCCGGCCCTGCGCGAGGGAATATATCCACAACAGACTTGACACACGTACGGATATACAGATAACCTTCTAAATATTGTTGTTCGAACCGATGTACAAGTCGCGTATATCGTGGCGTTAGCTTCTTAGTGGTCTGCGGAGGAAGTGTCTGTAGTTTGTTAAGTACTGAGAAAACTTCAATATAAAGCGTAATTTAATTCGCGAATGCCAAATTTGTGTATAAATATACAAGGTTTAAAATTATAGATTTAATATAGGTTTTTAAAATTCGTCCTTATTAAAAGTTTGTGCACGTATGTATCTTTATAATTTTACGGAATCGGTTTAATCGATAATAAATAAAGATATTTTGTAACCTGAAAAAAATTACGGCCGTTTTTCGAGTTAGGTTTTGTATACAAAATAAAATGAAAAACGCAAAATGTCGCTTTTTAATAGAGCAATGACGCTTATCAATAAATATTGATATATATTAAACAATATTATAACATCGCACATAAAGGCGCTGTGTTGATCTATCCACTACCGGGTAACTGAGCTTTGCTTGGCATATTAAAATCTGCGTGAAATTGCAATAATTTTCCACGGGCTTTTGTCCATTTCCCATAATGAATATTTTACACGATTCAGATACATAACATAATGTTCAAAATTAAGATGGTACCTGCTCTCACGTTAATAATGTCCCATAGTGCCCTCTATTCAGCTTATGCGTGTAGTACCATCTTTCGTTAAGAACGTTACGTTGAGCCTACTTGTACCTCGACGCAACACCTCAATAGCAAAGGAATTATGCAATCATCTCGAAATGCTATAAATGGCTCAACACTAAGAAACAACCTTTTGAAAAAAAATAATCGCGTTTATAAGCGGATTCGTAAATAGATAAACTTGAAAAGTTGATCTATATGTTTAATAGAAAACAAAATATATATTATAAAACAAAATATTAATAATAAAAAAATAATTTAAATTTATAAATACATTGAAGCAACAAAAAAAATAGTTAATAAAAAAAGAAAAATAAAATGTAATAAAAAAAGAAACAAAATATATAAATAAAAGAAAATCAATCAGTCGTACACGAAAAGGTCCTACCCTTGAAGACTGTGGTGGCCAGTTGCACGGTTCCCTCTAATATGGTTGTGCCGGGCGACAACTGCTCCATCGTCGTACTTGTGAGCTGGTGCCATGAAGTGGGATCTAGATCAGTTGGAAAATCTAAATATATGTAATAAAAATATTTTAATGGTTATTCTTTGGGTAATTAGCATAATTGTAGGCTAAATAAGATGCCGAGCATGAAAAAGTGATAGTATAAGATGTTGCGCGTAATTGGCAACCACGAAATCTAAAAAAGAATGTAACAAAAATTATAAAATTTAAAAGGCACGGACCCAGAGTTTATGGAGTCATATTTAAAACGAAAAAAAAAACAAATATAACGTGTAAACGATAACATTAATATAATTTTATATGGCTAAGTTTTAGGATATATTTTGTTATATAAAAGAAATAAGTCAGATAAAGATGAATAGAATAGAACAAAATACGTTTAGGGCGTTAAAATGGCTTACGTTAAGTAACAAGATATGTATCAAATTAATGTGGTAAGAAATTTTAGATCTCAAAAAGATCTACGAATAATTCCGTGCTAGTATGTGTCTATTTTCTAAGGCTGATCTACAAGAAGCATTTTTCTCTTTGAAAACCCCGCTGTCGACGGCAAGGAACCCACTTGTACCCTTTAAAATAAACAAGGAATATTGTATACGAAGAGGCCTTGATACAAATAAAATATATTTTTTCAAATTAGGAAACAAAAAAATACACGAAATACCTAAATAACTAAAGGTGAGCTTAAATTAAAATGCTATTGTTTTATTATTATTTCTCATAAGTGAAATACCCAAGTAAAATCCTACTTTATTTATGAAAAAATAAACAGTTCTGTAGTTCACGTGATCGGAGCTGTTTGCACTTAGTCGGTAAAAAACCCTAAAGTCAGCCCAGCACCTACTAACTATAAACTTCACTAGAATTTCAAAATACGCTTTGTCCGCCATCCACGCTCCTACAAAACATGCCAGCTCATAAAATAGATAGCATCCACGCAAAACATTCAGTTCTAGCTAATGCGACTCAACACCGCCTAATCACAAAGGCGTCAAAGGCTGGTGTAAAAGCCTAGTTAAGTATGAGAAATAAAGTTAACAAGAGGAACATAACTGTATTGTTCCTCCTCTTGATACAACGTCTCCTTACAGACCGCGCGCTCGTCTTCTTATTGTGACGCAACTTAATGTGACGATAGATAATGACGGCAATAAATGAATTCGAGCAGCGGCGGAGTGCGAACGCGCCAGACCGCCGGCGACTCGTCGGGGGTCGACGAACTCGCGCGAAGTGCCGGCAGACGAGCGGGGACTCATTCGCAATAAGTTGCCGGGAAAAGTTTCGTCACTCAAACGGCCCGCCCTCGGTGTACTCACGCCACAATTGTTTCGGATTGAGAGGGGGGCTAGATTCTCAGCTGCGATTTCTTATATATTCCAAAAATTACATTATTAGAAGGAAGTTCCTTAGCGCGGTTCGCTAGAAGAAATCGTCACGTAAGGAAAAAACGTTACTCCCTCTCCATTCGATTCTCGGCGATTGTCACTCTCTCTCTCTCTCCTTCCTTTTTTAAGATGCTACGCTAATTTTACGCTAATTAATTAAACAATGTGAAGTAGAATTTCCGCAGCGCTAGATTCATTTTTCCACATTTTTGTGGAATCATCACATTACACGCATTTGCCATGAATAAAAATGATATCATTCACGTAATTCTTTTATGATTATTTTTCGTTTTTGGTTGGTTCTAGAGATGGATTTTCAATGTTAAACTTATAATTTAATTATCGAATTTAAAAATTGTTATTGTGTAGATTAACGAACTTAACAAATTATATAATAAAGAAAACATAGGTGATGTTGACTGCTTTCATAGCGCCTCTAATTTATATAAAAATATTTTTCATTTAATTTAGTTACTCTCGAAGTTAATTTATTTCATTGCGTCTGTTATTTAATATATAACATTTAACGAATAGAACTTCGTTTCGAACGAGTGTCCCACGACACCTCTCGTTATTTTATAGCACTTATAGAACACTCACAACCCCAGGGAAGTTATTAATTCGTTGCCGGTCTCTAGAATAGGTACAGTATACCTGATGGAGGGGGAGAGTGGGGTGATGGAGGAGGGAGTGGTTTGATGGAGGAGGGAGTGGGGTGATGGAAACGATAGTGAGCCACCGGAACTCTCACTCTCTGATCAAAGGCCAAAACGGAAACTATTATTTTACGTCTGTATTCTGTGATACTCTCACAGAAGTGACTCATCCATCGAGCCGCTTCACCATCATGCTGCAGCGAAGTTGACCACGGCAGGTTCTACGACGATCAAAATTACTACTGTCATTAGACGTGATCATTTACTTGAAAAGAATGAACTGGCGTTGATAAATTCGAACGGTGATCTCGTTAGGTAATATATATTTTTTAATACATATGCAATTTCACACCAAAATCAGCCTTATATTAAGTAATAATTTTATTTCATATGTTTATATTGTCGCTTTTTCGATGAAATTAGCTTAGATTTTTTTTTTTGATTAAACAAAATGATGTCTATGATATTGACATTTCTTTTTATATCGATGTACACGCAGGATTTTATACTTATTTTATTAAGACATTCCAAAAATGTCTAAATAAATAAATCGGCTAATGACAGGTCGGACTCCCGCACGAAGAGTTCCGTACCACCATCCAATATTTAGTACTACTTTTTATGACAGTTAATAAAAAGCGATAACAAAAATTTAAGATCGTACAAAAACGTCATGAAAATGTGTCTTGTGTGGGGACCTTGCTGGTAATTTTAACATTCTTCTATTTATTGTATATTTATTTCTTATTTTTATTTAGTGTAATATCAGCCATAATAATTACACACTTGGTCCAAATTCAAAATCCCTACTTATTATGATACAGCTCTGCGACAAACGGGTGGACTGCGTAACCTTAGTAATAGGGTGCCGTTGGCACCCTTTGGATACGGAACCCTAATAAAAAGGTCTTCATTGAAAGCTTCTCTTGCATACGCGCTTTATGCTATGACATAGCCTTTTATTTCTATTCAATGTATATAGCAGAGTTTCGAACCCACTCGAATCGACTCGGGCTGTTACTGGCCAGTCACTGATTTGTTACTGGATTGTTAGTTCTTAGTCATCAAAACACAGCGCTCAAAATTTTATAGGCAAAATAATATAAAACACATTATTTAAAATACGAATCCACGTCATATTTTAATACGATTTTGCTTTCGTACTTTTAATCTTGAAAAATTAATTATATCTGAAATGGCGACTCCTGAACATCCAACCATTTTACAAAACCAATTTAATTCATTATTTTATAATAAAAAAAAAGTATTATCTGTTTAGTTTTGAAAACTCCTCAAGGCCGCGTTCCATAGCGAACTTCACACAATAGTCGAGACCGCATGAACGAGAAGTTGCTAATTGAATCGGCCGATATTCGAGTCCATTGCTGAATCACTACGCTTTAATTAACCTCGGTCAGAACTTAGAAAAGGATTAATCGACCAAATTAATTCCCATCCCAAATTCTATGGTAGGTGGCGCGGGCGGGCCGAGTTAGTGGTAATTCGACGCGGCGTGACTTGACTGTTCAATTTTCATGAATGTCTGACGCCGGTGGACGTTGGTGATTTCCTTTCGATTGGCGATCGTGATATTGAAACATATTTTTAATTTACTTATTTTCAGATTTTATTTTGAATAATTATTGTATTTGTAGAACTGGGCTGGTGAAGTTATAAATACGCTTTAAGCCAATATGTATTATGGTAGTAATGACTGGCGGGAAACAAAAACAAATATTCGATGTCTTAAATACGTACCTAACTGTAAATGAAACGAGTGCAGGCGTGACGAAACGCACACAAACATACATTCTATACCGGTATTTGTCTTTTGTGCTCCACACGAGCAAGGCACATTTGCCTTTGTAAAGAAAATACATGTCAACTGGGGAATTCCCTTAAAATCCTCAAGCATATTATTGCTATATAAACAGACATTCCTTTTTATTATTTTGGCTTACAGAAAAGTAAGCGAAATGTAATAGGCTTATATATAAGGACGAGCTCGTAATAATGCCAACTCATAGGTAATAAAAAGCGAAATTATTACCAGCGATAACTAAATTACAATTTTTTTTTTTTTGTTATTCAATTAATAGTTGTATGTGTACGGGTGACAAAATGCCGTACTGAACAGTAAAATCTATAAAAGCTGTCGTAAAAATTATTAACGATTTTTTTATACCATTTTCGAGCGGTAAAGGAGCATGCGAGTCACCAGAAAATAGATGGTCACTGTGGCCCATGGACACTCGCAACATTGTAAGATAATACATAACAAAGGTTGAAATTGTTCGGTTGCACATTATTGACAAATTTTTGATCAACAGTAGAAATGTACGATAGCGATTTTAATCCACGGTGCATATAAGTAAAATGGTTTCTGACATATATTTTTAATTACTCTTTAATTAGTACGTAAATTTAAAAAGTAAAAAAAGCCATTCGGCAGCCGAAATGGAAGTAGACTTCATTTTATTTTCAATTGATCTTTTTATTTGTTAGTTATTTGAAGGATAAACAGTATAAATATGTAATTTTCGGATTTTCAAAGTTTTAAAATGCTGTAATTTCTAAACTGGTTGTTTCATTTGGCTCAAATTTGAACTCAATATTTGTAATTATCCATAGAACATGTATGATGAGTTTCATTAAGATCACCAAATAATTGCAGACGTTATTGTGATGACAAGTCCCGCGTTATACCAAATATATATATATATTCGGTATAACGCGGGACTTGTCATATATATAAATTTTTGAAGCATATGTATTAAGTTGCGTCATGAGGACAAATACAATAATTACATTTTTATGAAATCTACTAAAAATATCGATGCTATGAACGGCGATTTTCTAAGAAAAAAATTGAGGTTTTACATACAATACAATAAACCCTTACTAATTGAGAGTCAATAACAAACATATGATATAATAGTGGTGCAAGCAAGGTGGTATAATATTTTTAGACGCACCTGGCGGCACCGGGATAACATTTTTTATAAGTTTAATTCTAGTTGAAATCCGTGCAAATAAAGAAATTGTTCTCGTCCTGCCATCATCTGGGATAAGGGCAACACTTATGGATGGTGGACAAACAGCGCATTCTTGTTTAAAATTACCATTAAATATAGCTAATTATGAATTCCCAGTATGTGACATCACAAAATCATCAGCATGTGAACAAATATAGAAAAAGTACAAAGCCATTATATGGGACGAAAGCAGAATGGCCCCTAGAAAATCACAAGAAGTACTCAGTAGCACACTTCAAAATTTACACGACGATACGAATGTGATGGTAGGTGTATTGTTGATGCTATCAATCGATTTTCTTAAAACGCTACCTGTCATTCCGAAATCAACGCGAGCGGATGAAATTAACGCTTGCTTAAAGAAGTCGGTCATCTGGGAACACGTAACATTAATTAAATTAACAACAAATATAAGTGCGCAAATTTCAGGAGATGAAAAGGCACAAGAATTTTCTGATAATCTTTTAAAGTAGAAGAGGGCACTTATTCAATAGACAAAATACAGGCTAAATTATATTAACTAATGAGTTATGTAATGTTGTTGAAAAACCGGAACAACTTTTATAAATGAAGTATATCCAAGTATTGCTGAAAATTATACCAATTCAGAATGGTTACGAGAACGAATCATTCTAGCTACGAAGAACGACATTGTCAACGGCATCAACAACATCATCCAGGAAATGGCTCCGAAAGAAGAGGAAATCTACATGTCAACAGAGACAATGACTGATGAACAAGAAAGCATCAATTTACCTACTGAATTTTAAACTCTCTAAATGTTCCAGGAATGCCATTACACTGTCTTAAGTTAAAAGTTGTTTCACCAATTATTTTATTACGAAATCTGAACTCGGCGAAACTGTGTACTGGTACGAGGCTATGCTTCGAAACACCTACGAAAGACCATCATCAAAGCCAGTATAATGACTGATAAAGAAAAAAAACAAATAATATTTATACCACGTTTACCTTTAATATCAAATGGATTGCCCTTTACTTTTAAACGTTTACAATTCCCGGTGAAGTTGGCTTGCAGCATGACTATCAACCAAGCACAGGGCAAACATTCCAATACTGTAGCGTTGACTTAAAGGAACCATGCTTTGCACACGTCCAATTATACGTCGCATGCTCACGAGTATGATCACCTCGAAATTTGTTTATTTATAGTCCAAACAATAAAACTATAAATGTAGTCTATAAGCTAGTATTGTAAAAACAAACTTTAAAAAATGTAACTAAAATAAAAATGTATAATATAATATGTAATACGTATATGCATTTGTAATATGTAATATGTATAATATAATATGTAAATAATTGTGTAAATAATACATGAATTTTCCATTTGCTAAGATGTTTCTTATCTTAACTTATAATTATTCAATTATTTAATTTGATATACTCTATACACACCGTATGTTTATTGGTCACATAAGTCTCTCAATATGTAATTTGGAAATCTATAATATCTACGTTAAAAACGGATCCTTAATTTTTTTGTACCTTTAAACATGCGATGTATTTTAACTCTAGCAACGCCGGGTTTCGCTACTAGTTCCAAATAAAATAGTACTACATCAATGTTTTAGATTCGGAATTGAAATTTCACACAATTTGTTTTCTTTTCTACTATTTAACAATATAAATAGTTTACTTTAGTTAACCTACTTCTAATTAAAAGTGGGTTAATTAGAGTAAGCCATTTCTTATTTTTAGAGCTAGCAATATGAAGCCGGGATTCCCCCGCTAGCTCGGGACCGGAGATGGTTATTATAATGGTGGATTTCGGCGTGTGTGGTGATGATCTGATGACCATAACCAGTGTGATGAATGTGATCATGACCAAAATTAAACATTGTTACATTTAATTATCAAGAGTACACAATATTAAGTATCACATAGATCACTTATAACTAATATTATTCTCAGAAACGATTTCTATAAAACGGTTATAACACATTAACTCGCGACGCTGATACTGATGCACTCACGTGTCGTTACTCAACGGTCGGGTACTTTAATCCGAGAACGGCGATCCGACCTGCCGGAAAACTCAGTCGACAAGTCTTCAGACCTTCGGGAGAAACAGCTAGAGCAGCTGTTAGCTATAACTTTCTAAGGCATGCAGTAGCACGTCCACGGTCCAGAGGCGCGCCGGTCGGTGCTATGAGCTCAATACAACTCGGCGCTAAAGGTCAATATTAACTGGGTGTGGCTTAACTTGTGTGGTTGAGTCGTTCAGTGGCAACGGCAGTTCGGGCTAATATCAGCTTTTGATATAACTTGTCACTGATGAAAGCATTAGTATCCATTCTGGCTGTTCCCGCTGATAAGTGCTATGAGTGACAAAGACTTCAATTACTACGTCGACCGTGTTCCCGAGCGCTCATGTTGCATAGAAGACTTTAGACTCTTTCGGAAGTTGTGTTTGTTTGCTCATAATATATGTATAATTTGGTAGGTACGCATAGTACTTTCATTCAACGGCTATATATAGCTCCCGTTTTCACATATAGAGCTGCTAGAGTATATTTTTTGTAAAAATTGTTTCATCACTCACCGGTAGGGGACGTTAATGGTTATGTCGCGTCTTGATGGAAGATGGATTGACTTGTTGCGAATATTTTTTGTGTACAAATTATGCTAACTAATTTACTCATACTGCGTTATACCGTTCTCATTCCTACTCAAACAGAACCCACATTAGCGAGACTGAACACGGAGGCCGGGTGCGTCATATGCCACCTACACTTAGCTCAGCTACTACATCATAAATATATACATTAAGTATAATTACGTAAGTAGCGACTTTATATCGTCATATCGAGTACGATGTATATGTATATACTATGATAGTGAAATGGGATCTAAATAGGACGGACAACGGTCTAACGCAGTATGAGTAAATTAGTTAGCATAATTTGCACACACAAAATATTCGCAACAAGTCACGCCATCTACCATCAAGAAGCGACATATAACCAATGACGTCCTATAATGGTAACGAAACAATTTTTACAAATATAATATTCCAGCAGATCTATATATGTGGAAACAGGAACGTTATATAGCCGTTGAATGAAGGTACTGTGCATAACTACCTACCAAATTAACATATATTATGAGCAAATAAACACAACTTCCGGAAGAGTCTAAAGTCTTTTATGCATACATCTATATATATATTGTCTAAATGATAACTTATAATTCTTTTTTAATCTAAATTTATAATTCTTTAAACATTTTAAGTGTCTAAAATAGGAAAACTATCAGCCGAAAATTAGACTAAGGTGGCTACAGAAAAAATAAATTTTCTGAAAAAATTTTTTTCAAATATTTCTACTAGACATAATATTAAAAATGTTGAAAAAAAAAAAAAAAAAGCAGGCTAAGAGCATATCAGACCATACTCACTATAGGGTTCTTTAGCCGTTACTACAGAGAAATGCATTACAGATGAAAAAATTACGTTGTTACACTTTTTTCCATGTTTCCTGCATTTAAGAGGTATAAGCACTTTAGTCAGCTATAACTAGAGAAACATGTAAGTATGTCGACTATTACTCTTAAACCAATATAAACTAAGGTGCACGAGTAAAAGAGCGTATGTTCATAGCACTTACATCTCTTTGTTGAGAAACGCAGTTTTGCGACAATAACTCAAAAAAGGTATATCTGATTGTGCTCAAAATATTTATTCGTTGAAAGTATTTATTAAGCGTTACCTTTGTAGTTTTTTTTTATATTTTTTGGGTATACGGTAAAAAAAATAAAGGGGGGACAATTTCTGCTAATTTAAAAGCGATTATTTCAGATAATATTCAATTAGTCAAAAGTTGCTTAAAAACCTTATTTTTTTTTTTAAAAGAACTGTCTAAATATGTACCACACGTTAATGTTTGGTGAAAAAATTTTTTTCGGCTTCTGTTACATGTATGGAGTTTCACCTTAGAAATATTTATTTTTGTTGTTTAATTACGAAACTAAATAGTGGTTTATACAAGACACCTATACTCTGAATTTCTTCAATATACATATTGTAAATTTTGTGTAAAATGCGTGTGACATACGGTCGAATGGACGGACGGACGTTCGGACATAACCAAACTATAAGGGTTCCATTTTTGACATTTGTACTCAGATCCCTAAAAACAGTGTTTAATTGTTTATTACAGTTATTAAATACAGTCTACTGATTTCAGTAATTTAAATATTGAACTATAAAGTCTTCAATACCTTTTAACTCGCCGACGACCCCCACTTTACTACACAACAATCACTTCCCTCATAATCTCCTTCGCGCTTATATAGTACCTACCAAAACCTAACTCGTTACATCGCGACCGGGATTAGAATTAAGAATGGCACTCGAATTTGAATTGAGAGCAGGACCACGATAGAAACTGATAATGGAATTGAAATCGTTATCAAGCGTCGAAGCCGGATTACACTCCCGCTTTCGAATCTGATCTCACTCCAATATATAGTATATTTTATACTATAAAGTACGCTCGTTACTATCATAGTATATTTCATAAGTTCATACTCAATACTATGATCGTACAAAAAACATTAAGTATTATTTTGAATTAAGAGGATATCAAAATTTAATGAAAGCGTCTGACTTATTTTTTGATAACACTTATTCTAAAAAATAAATAATATTGTAGATATTTTAATAATGACACTGTGTAATGTTATTTTCTTATTGCTCATTTATATATTTTCTTTTTTGGATATCGTTATGAAGCTTCTGTTTAGATCTTTTAGAGGCGGAGTAAGTTGTCTCATTAGCTAGCTAATAGCTGGTATCAATCAAAGCAATGTGATCAAAGCGGAGATGCGTTTCCATACATTTGGGTCGCCTAGCGATCAAGAGCGGGTTTCGTAGGTCCCACCTATTGTTAGGAAACGTCTCATCGCTCGTCTCCGCTTTGATATGTACCCGCTCTAACGCTTCACTGATTACCAGGGTCGCATATATACTTTAGTTAGAACCATTAAGTTATTTATTTTATAATAAATAAATCAATCCAAATAAGTAATAAGTCAATAAATATATATCAGATTAAAGTGCGTGTAGTAGAAGGTGCCTAATGCTTGTATATCAGTTTTAATCAGCAAAGGTTTATACCATTCTTTTTTTTAACTTGATGCTGAATTATATCAATGTAGCAACAATAACCCAGATAGCCCCGGGCAACCAGCTACAAGTTATAGGTCCCTTATTCAATCGGAGTGCGAACCGAGAATTCTCTAACTCTAATATATAAAAATCAAAATTTGTTGCCGAACCATTTATACAATTGTGTTAAAACTTTGTCAAGCTATTGCTTGAAATTACTTGTACAGAGGTTATAAGTATGACAAAAAAGTATCATTCGTATCAGACTTTGAGGATATGTGTTATTGAACTGAACTACCGATTCTAAAAATTGTTTCACTCATGAAGAACTATACTATCTCCGATTAATATGGAATATATTTTAATTAAATACTAATATTTGCCCCGGTTTCATTCAAATCGAAACCCTGACCGGTAACGGAGTCTAAATATTAAGCGGGACGGGGAGCAGAATGAAGAATCGTGACAGTATGTGTTCGAAATCGAGTACGGAAACAACGTCGAAATCGAGTGTTGAATTAAAATTAGATTCAAGAGCGTGACCGGAAGCAGAATATAGAAGCGGCACCGAGATTAGAATTGTAAGTGGGGTCGGGAACGAGAGAAGGATTAGAATGGAAATCTACTTAGAACGATACTGGGTTCAGAATCGAGAACGAGGCCGCGATCGGCATCGAGAGTGAGACAGACTAGTGTCTAGAGCAGAAGAGGATCAAAGTAGGAAAGGAGATAGCGTTTGGAATCATGATAGAAAGCATCATCGATCGATATACAAGATGAACGAATACATTCTATGACTACGCGGGCGAAGCCGCAGGCAAATGTTAGTACATCATAAAGTTATAGATTGCACTGTGATTATATAATAATGTGCCGTGCCTAAATATACATTTATTCACAAAAGTTTATAGTAAATCAAAAATTTAGTGGTATTCATAGCAATATAAGCAATAAGTTTTGTGTGTAAGTAACTTCGGCCACCCGCAAACAATCTAATCCCAAATTGAGCTAATGGATAGACTTTAATTATGATTTTAGTTTGGAATACAAAGTTGCTTTATGATCCTCACTTGAAATAAGGGAGATTTGAAACCTATTTCACGGGTTATTAATTTATGCACACTGTTACACATTTAATATGCGAAATTTATATTCATGACTTTTGATCTGAAATCATCCTCAAACGTATTATATCAAAATATGGAAAGGTTTCGACATATTACCCTTCACAGAGTTATCTACTTAAATATTTTCGAATATGAAAAACGCTATCTACGTGTATCTGTGCGCACGCACACAAGTATCAACAAAAGAGTTTTTTTGCTTCCTGTTCCACATCCGCATGTAATGAGACTCTTACAAGTATAAGAAACAGCTTCTAAAACATTAAGAACCTGTGTTGGCTTGTCGCCATTTTGACGCCGCCTACAGCCCACTGGAAAAAACTTCAATGACTCTAATGCTCATATTTCTCCAAATGAAAGTTCAAAGGGCGCGGCGGATACGCAATTCAGCTTCAATTAGGGTATCAACGACTTAGGTATGATGTCCTTTTTCGTTTTTTTTTTTCTAAAAAATACGTATATTATAATTTTTTATATCGCTTTTCTTTAAAGTATAATGGAGATATTTTATATTTCCTATAAATTAAAAAAAAATAGTCAATTTTTACTTAATATAAGTTTGTGTTATCTGAACGTTACTCCTCGCAGCTCGTGACATGTGCGCTGCGAACTCATGAACCAATATTGGTTCATGAGTTAGCAGCTTGCTATGTAGATGAATAGGTAAGAAAATTAATTTACTTCTAGACTATCTAGAACATTTTATCACAGCTTCGGTTGTTCTTTTACCTGTTCTACCGGTAGAAGAACCGAAGTACCTAATATGAATACTTTACACGTAGTAGGTATTCAATTAGTTATATACAAGTACAATATACTTGATTACAAACAGTTACAACTATGACGATGTTCTACAATTTTCAGACGAAATCAACTGAATTATGACACATAATTTTATTCGTGTAGTTTCGTTTTTATTATTATCGAATTTTAATCGATATAATATAAAGTTAAGAAGCAAATACTTTTGTATCATATACAACAATTACAAAGCTTTACATCGATCTAACCAAAGTGTAGCGCGTGTAAATATGCAAAACTGTGCAAAAGGAGTAACCTATCTTTTGTGATATCGGATTGCAGAATTAAAAAAAAACATGACAAATAGCAACACATGTACAATAAGATTCAGTTGCAACTATCCGACAATTAAATCTTAAAAAAAACATGAAAGAAAATTCGGCCAAGTGCGTGACGGAACGTGCGCGGTGTAGGGATCCGCATTTACCCGTCACAATATGCAGACTTACAAGGGGGCTTTTTAGTTGACACTATGAACCTATTACTTGAATTCACGGTTTAACAGCTAATAACATATAAAACAGGCCGACGTAGGAAGGATGTCAATAATATTATAATTTTATAATTTCATGATTTTACATAGTACTCTATACTTATATTTACTACCTGCTTCATACAATTAATAACGTTATCTAAATATTCTTCAATAGATTTGTTCGAAATTTTTCTTCTGACTTCTTGAAATACTTTTCTACATTTGTCCACTATTAATAGTTAACTTATAAATCCTACTTAGCTACGATAATTTTCCTTTTCATTTCTAGTTCAATTTTCATTTATCTACTTCTACTATGACTATATACTACTGCCGAGATTTTTTTTTCATATATCCAAGAATAACCATTTAGCTCTCAAATGGGGATGACACTTAACTCTAAAAAAATTAGCAATTTAAAGCTTAATATTTCGCAAACGGATCCTTAAACCAAAAAATGATTTTCACCGATTCGCAGTGATTTTGAATGAACTATCCAACGCTAACCCATACCATGGAACAGACGAGGGGAAAAAAATCCACTCTACGTATAGGCAAGACACATTATTATTTTTTTAATTTTATTTTACTTTTTGTCGGCCTATTAATATGTATGTCTATACTAAATGGCAGTTTTCAGGCACTGAAAATGTCTGAGCTACACCGCGCACAAACAGACAGACAGATAGTCGGAATGACGTGGCATAACTATAAAAGTCTCTGTTTGATTACGGAACCCTAAAAAATGAGCCGTTGTGGGACACCTGGGCATACGTGAAACATACTAACAAATTGTGCTGTATGTAATTCTAAAATTTTTATACTCTTACTATCACTCATATTTAAAACGAATAAATATTTAACGTTTCAAGAAGAATTCACTTAAACAATATTTACGAGTAAATATGTAAACATTAGTATAGAAAACATGCTGACACACATCGTGTGTGTGAATAGCAATAAGTACAGTCAAATACACAGTCAGTGAGTATGCGTTCAATGCCGCGTCACTATCACACAAACCAAAGTAGCATGTTCAACAAGCTCAAGGAAGACCCGAAATTGCCAGAATGTCTCGTCGTGTCACTTCAATAGCGGTTAATTGTGTAAATTTAAACCGATTCAATCGAAATTGTTAAGACATCAATATTACGTCAGCTAAAGGCACGCGGCAGCAAAACCTTTCATCCTGATATCATTTTGACATTATAACAATACTGATTCGATCTTTTGAAGTTACCACAATCGACCCACAGAACGTTTTTACTCTCCAATAATAATGCGCCTAAAAATGTTTCACATCATTAAAACCTAGTTGTAACTGTCCGACTACAAAGTCTATACCCAGATGTAAAATAGGGTTTGGCTTCAAATTCTAAGAGATGGGTTCAGTCAGTACCCATACGAGTACAAGATCCCAACTAGACGAACAATACTATTTCGTTCAAACCGTTTCGTTTACGTACGATTACGTATGTAATTTCAAACAGATGGAAAATAAGAAAAGTCACCATTCAGATTAGATAGGTTCGGAAGCTTAGAAAATAGTATAGAAATAAACTAACTACTTCATTTATATGATTGTGTTATTTACGGAATAATATGTTTTACAAAAAAAAACCGATAAAATCCGTAACCGCTTTTCGAAGCATATTTAAACAAATTAAAACAAAAGCGGAGAACCTAAAAGCAGCGTACGTTCGAAAGCGTAATAAAAATCGCACATTATTTTTCATTAAAAAAAAAGAAGGCACAAATAAACGGTTCCTGGATTCCACAGCGGAAGCGGCAACACTTTGGATTCCAGTCGCGTATACCCGACATTTTTAATGCGAGTAAGTTCAATAACACTTTCCATTTTTTTTATTCCTGTCGGACTTACATTTGACGACAAAAAACTGGAAAGTGGTCGACCCTATGAGTCAGCCCCAAAACTTTCCGGTACTTGTACAAATTATGATGGCTAATAAGCCCGTTATATTGTAACAGAGGAACTTAAATCGTTTAAGTCGTCTAGAAGTCATTAAGTCGAGAAGTCGTTGGTGGCAAACTGTACGCGGAAATTATTGTTCAAGTGGTTGTGAATGAGACTGAAAACAATATCTAGGATATACAAACGGATTTGGAAAAAACATGAGATATACGAACCCAATATTTTCCTGCGAAAATTACAACAAAGTTTTTGGAGCAAGCCCCTAAAGTTCTTCTGTACTTCGTAGATTTGGAAAAAGCCTATGATAGATAGCTTGCGTAATAATAAAGAAGGCCAGATCCAGACTGTGACGGACCGGGCGCACGCGTATGGTACGCTTAATGGCCCGTTTTTGGTTTTGCTGATCGCTTGACTCTTTGGCAGGAGCGGCGCCTCGCCAAGTTAGATCGTCGAAATAATGCCTTTGAACACTAGGTGTCTAGAGGTGCAGAGCTTCACTTTTGATATGCCGACACGTATGCTACATACTAAAGTAGACTGTATACTAGTGCAGTAGTGTAGGAAGGTGCCGTACTGAGTAGATGCAGTCTGAATGCAGCATTCAACTGCATTCTTATATTATTTTTTGCTGTTCTCGGATTCGTCCTTCAGAAAGCGACCAATCAGATTGGTTAAATTTAGACCAATTAAATCAAAGCAGCCGTTCGTTCGTGGATCCTCCACACCCTGCTGCGGGTACAAGTGCGGGTATGAACCCATGGCTCGAACCCGGACATCATCTCAGAAGGGACACTGCCCTCCTGTCGTTATATCATGACCCAAGAGGGTCATGATATAACGACTATCGTCAGCCGGTGAATGTCCGTCAGCTCGCACCTTGACTTCGTCGGAAGAATCGGATAGCAGGTCTCGTGAGAGTCGATATCCTTTTGGCGGTCGGTCGCATTGTGATGCTAGATTGTGTAGTGAGGTATAGGGGCCTACGTCTGCGTGACTGAAGGCACGTCGCACCAGCAACTTGATGAACTTCTCGAGGGTTCCGACTTTTAAGTCTCTTGCGATTACATAATTTTTGATGTACCACCCGTCCCCCGCAATCATACGGAGCACTATGTTCTGCTGGGCCTAGAGACGTTGATGCTGCAGTTCCGAACAAAGGGCATAAGCGGTGCAGCGTAGGTCAGGCGGGAGCGTATGTAGCATTTATAGATGGCTATTTTGGTCCTGATGGGTAATCTAGAGGCGAGAATCGGGCGTAGTTTTGCGCGCGCAGCACGACTCATTTGGATGACGTAGTCCACTTGAGGTACTATACGCAGTGAACGGTCGATATGAATGCCCTTCTGGGCATTATCCGATATCTATCGGACGCATGTTTTCCATTCCACCGCCTGACCTCTTCGGCGCAATTGATTTGGCATGATACGTTGGCTGCCGGTCAATAGAGCGACCGTCTTGCTGACATTGACGGCCATCCTTCATTTATCCAGCTATTCGGACAGCAAATAAATACGCGCAAATAAATACGGCCCTTCACGACGATGCGAAATACGCGCTGTCATCATTGTACAGGGTTAGCATTACGTCGTCCTCCCAGTCCTCGAGGCGATTACACAGAGTAGGTATGTCATCGGTGTATAGTGTCTATAATTTGGGAGATAGGTAGCTGCCCTGCGGCACTCTTGCTCGTATCGGGCGTGGAGCGGATAGCATGTCGTCGATGGCAACGCAGAAACTGCGTCGTTGAAGAAAACTGGCGATAACTCTTGTGAATGCAGGCGGCCGTGAGGTGTCAATAGTTTGTGGATGAGGCCATCGTACCACACCCTGTCGAAGGCCTTTTCCATGTCTAAGAGTACCGCTACCGTATATCGCTAGCAGTTCCTTTCGGATGCGAGGTGGTGCAGTACTCTTATGATCTGTAGCATTATTTAGCAACCACTACGTTAGCAACCACTACGGAACCCGTATTGCTCCTGTCACGGGGTCAGGAAGAGGTGCAGTTTGGTAAGCAGGACACGCTTACATGTCTTAGCCTCGTGGGATAGTAGGATGATAGGCCGAATGTTCTCCTGTTTTCGTGAGTCTTTTCCTGTTTTCGGAATCGTGATGATTTTCCCCCTTTTCTACGCCTTCGAAAAGTGACCTACCTGTACGAAGTATTCGAAGACACAGTGTCCATGAACTTCCTCACCCGGTTCTCCACCTGCGCGTAGTGATCTTGTAATGTTGGAGAAGTGGCAGGGGGATTCAGGATGAACTGTTCTGGGAGGTACTCGGCTATCGTCTCCGCTCGGGCTTTGGCATCATAGCGACGGACTCCCGAACGATCGATGATTGGGCATTTCGGAACTGCGGCTTTGGTAAGCTGGTGGCAGAGCTGATTTAGACTCCTCGAGCTTTCGCCGGACAGTTAATGGTCGCTTCCCAGGTTACGCCACAGAAATCTCTGGCTGCCTCATATATTTTTCTTGACAAGTCATTTGATTTTTTTTTCAGCTTGGGACAGCAAATGCGTGTCCACAGCTCATATAACCTGCGTATGTGCCATAGCCTCATTTGATGCTCGAGGACGAGACGCGACGAGACGTCGATGTTGAAAGAGAGTCGTGGTCCTTGCCTGCGCCTCTTTTATCCTATCCACCAGAAGATTGACAGAAGTCTCCACGTCAGCAGCGGTCTCAAAGGAAGATCCCAGGTGTAATTTAGACATTAGCAGTCTGCCTGCCCTGGAGATGAAGTGTGAACCCCACGCCTTGTGTTTGGCGTTGAGGTCGCCTATTATGAGCTTGGGAGTTGAATCGTTGAAAATGGAGTGGATGTACTGAACGCACATCTTGGTACCCGGGGGTCGAAGCAGCCCGGATGTCAAAATTTGTACTCGATTGGAAACCATACCATCGGGACAGCTATGCTATTTTTTACATCGAACTAGGGACGTACCGTAACGGGCGCCACTATCTGGCGCCCGTGAACGACTCTACCGTCCTGAAGGCCGCCGATGTCCTTGTCACGTGATCAGCTCTTTGAAGGACTACCGAGTTACTAAAGTGCATACATGTTCGATGCATTTCGGAAGTGAAACTCATACAAACTCATATCTTTATTTACAAATAAAGCTATATGTACAAAACTATATTAAAAAATGTATATTTCATTTTAAATTTCACCAAAAAGTTATGTTTTCCTATTTACGAATCACACGTTCGTAATTCGTCTATAGGAACTATATAGACTAAAAACAAAGTAGTGAATATGTTCACGCCGTGTGTACGTCGGGGTGCGCTGGAACGTTTTCGTCGCGAACACAGACTATGTAATGAAATTGTCCAGTTGACATTACCACACTACTACATTTTGCGGGGCACATTGTTTATTACGGACGAGTGACTGCCTGCGCAACAAAATTATTATGGATAGCGATTTCTTAATGTACTTGAAGAAAAATTAAACTACAATAATCACTTATGGTATAATAAGATTTTATATAAGGTGAATAAAACTCATTTTAGATTGTACAGTATATGTTTTATATACATATGTAGGGAATAAGTTATTTGCTTTAAATCACTTCTTTTTTTTTTCATGAAGTAACTACGTTCCGTGAAATAGTTTACTAACGAGTTTGTGAATATTTGACGTATAATCGTTTGCCAACGAATATTTTTTTTGCTACATTCATGGAGACGAAGTTCAATATATACTTCAATCTCAATTTTTTATTAAAAGAAACTTATGACTGTCACGTATGTTACTAGTTTGAACAACTAGTGACATTCAGTCATAATTATCGAGACTAATTATCGAGATTGTGAAATACGATCTTGTAGAAATTTGTGATTTTGCTTCATGCAAAAATTTATAGTAAGCCCATTTTATTTACACAGATAAACACCAAAAATTATATAAATGAAACTGAAAATAACCATAAAAAATTTAAAATAAAGAAGTTCTTTTTCGTATTTTACAGCTTCATGTCAAATAAACTGGTATGTACTATTTTTTTTTCAATTTTCTTAATAAATATCAGAATAGTAACTAAGTACTCACTCATGAAAGGTGATTCCACATACTTTTAAGTCCTTTTCTGTTCTGAAATCGCAGTATTTGCAAGAAGGCATTTTCGAATTAAAAACTGCCTCCTACTTTTACTCACGCGGCTGGATTTTAGTGGGACATCGCGCAAAGTTGCTATACATATTTTTATTTGTTCTTCTTAATCGTGAAGAATAATATTTGTGTTATCATAGATCAATTATGGCATTTATATATAAACAAACAAAGGCGAATAAGTTCAGTAACTTTTTCTCCTCTGCTTGGCAATGGCTTTACTTTTATTTAATAGTTCAGATGAACTTAGATCGTTAGACAAAATTAGTAGCTTAGATACTTAGCTTGCTTAGACGAATTTATTATTATGAATAGAAAACAAATTGGAATGGAAAAATATTTTTTTTTTACTTGCCTAACAGAGTCCCGCGTTTTATTTAGAAGTTTCTGTTCGTTACGAGGAGCAATCTGAAAGTACTTAGAAAATTAAAACTTGAAAAAACTAGCAAGTTATTTTTATTATTATTGTTTCTCAGGATAGTATCCGTTTAGGCCAATGCATCGCTGCATTCTATGGAACCACTGAGAGAAACACTGCCCACTCGCATTTAGAGGTCGTTTAATTTGCAGCCACTGCTTCCTCGACGTGCGTAAACCATTTTCCTCAAAATTATTCTTTTATTGTAGGAAATAAATAAAAATCGCTTAGTGCGATGTCGGGGCTATAAGACGGGTGAACCAATATTTTTATACCTAACGTCTCCAAATAGTTAGAAGGCAAACAATTGTTAGTGTATCAGTTTGCAGTAACCGTTTTTGATCTTCTAAAACAATTGTTGCATAATGACCTATCTTTCCGAAGACAGAGGCCACCATCTTTTTCTGACGCTTTGAACTCATTTTACTTTAGTAAGTATCTCCTCGAAAGGAAATATTCACTGAGCAGACTGCTTTTTGGTTTCGAGATCGTAACAGTAGATCCAATTTTTAAACACCTGTATCTGTATTAGGTATATATAGCATTCGAGTCACCACCGGAAAACCGTTGTTTTTGTTTCGTGACACAAATAAATGCGATGGAAACACACCAACGTGTTTTTTGGTGCCGCGATTATTTATAATCGCGATAACTTATAATTTGACAGTAGCTCAATAATGAGCTAGGGTTAAATTATAAGATATCCACCGAGTACAAAACTTCCTGACCGCTAAATGTTCATGAAATACTTTGTGTTCTTGACTCATACCGGTGCCTAAACTTATCTGAATCTGCTGGTACGTTTTTTTTTCAGTCCCTATCACGAGCCACAAAGCACTGATGTTGCCTTGGATTGTAGTTATAAATGGACACTCACGCAACTCGTCAATCAGATTAGTGCTACCAAGTTTGAACTCGTTAACAAGTTACAAACAATTGCAGGAAATGGAACTTCATCATAAAAGGCTAACTGAAGTCGGTTATAACTTTGTTTTTAGCTTAAATGGCAACAAAAGTCATAGAAAATCATTACACGAAAATTTTTCCGCATTAAATTCATGTTGGTGTTAGGTTAGATTAGGTTATAATAATTGTTTTGCCCCTAATTGATAAAAACAAATTACATATGACTATAATATACGTAAGGTTGGCAAAGTTCCATTTTTTTAATTTAAAATATATTTTTATTTTACAGAAAAAAAAATTGACCACTTCAGTCAGTTCTAAAAATTTTAAGTGTTACCTACGTATACTTCACGTTTCTTACGTCTACAATCTACAATCTTTGTACAATACTCAGTACTATTTTTACCCTTTAGAATTCATTATACCTGTTAGACATCATTCTCTATGTATTTTTACACACTCACTTTAGCTGCGAGCGTGCACAAATACGTCATTGGCGTGTGTTGTTTATCTTTACTCCCTAGAATACCTATGAAGTTTAAAACTTAATGTTAATATTCACGATGAAAAGTTTCCTGCATATCCTAATGTGAACACGGCGTGAACATATAAATAATTTTTATTGCAGTCCGTAAAGTTATATAGACGATTTTTCGAACTCAAACTTGTACATATAAAATATGGTTTTTTCTTATAGTTTATAGTGAAATGTACATATAGACAGTATGCGCTGGTTCCTTGATCAGAGTTGTCCCTTTCACCCTATCCTCGAAACTTCACACAGTGGCAAATCAAGGAATGGAAAAGAGAGGAACTCACCTTTCTGTGTGATGTCTTCACTCTCGGCGGCCACCGTAGTTTCGAGCACGACTGCGGGTTTGTGCTGGTTTTATACCGAACACGTAGTATTCACTTGCGAGTTGCGGTTCACAAATTAGATTAATAATTATAACAACATATGATGAACGATTTGCGGTTGCGTTCGCCTTCGATAAACAGAAGACAGCGAGTGCGGGTAGGAAACAAATTGGATGCCACTACATTTAACCTCGAGAATAAGGCGTAAACATAGACTTATTTAGTAAATAAAGATATGAGTTCGCATAAGTTTTATATCCGAAATACATCATGCATGTATGCTTTTTTTTTTTAATTTTCTCCTTGCGGGGAGAGAAGGATAAAAAACCTAATGAGCTGCCACGCACCCGCGTGTGTGGGGTGTGTCCGACTTTCACGGATCAAAAACCCCCGAAGTAACATGTTTCCCCAACATATTGGAGCTTTGAGGACTTCGCCTGTCGCAGCCGATCGGCATGGGATGCCGCCGGCACGTGATTGCCCTGTGGATGCCGCGAAGTGAGCATCTCGGCATAGGAAATTACGTGGAGATTTAGCTCGGGCTTAATCTCCTAGCAGGGTGCCGGGAGCGCGGGGGGCGCACCGGTTGGATGACCATTTACGGTCGTAATGGGCGCGTATACAGTATAGACTCGGTAATCCTGCAAAGGGCTGACCACGTGACATAGAAATCTGCAGTCCTCATGATGATAGGGCCGCCGACCGCTGACAGTAGTCGTTCAGGGCCACCAAATACCGGCGCTCATTATGTCACAACCCGGAATCGGTGTCGAAAAATAACTTGTCTGTCTCGACGGTATGGCTTTCGATCGAGAATAAATTTTCAGATCTGAGCCGTTTCGAGAGAACAGAACGAAGAGGTTGAAGGACGCGGCTCGCTGACACGTACTGCCCTGGCTGCTGCCGTCGGATGCGTGGATAGCCTGATCGGCGGTCTTGTGGCGTACTGTTTGCGAGTACTAAGTGTATTGTAAGTGCAAATTCCTTATTTTGTTGCTTTTCACGTGAAAAATGATCAGTGCACACTTTGAAAAGATTTTGAGATGCACAAATTTATTCAAAAAATTGTGCGAATCGAAAATAATTAATGAACTGTATAATTAATAATAAACAGAGCTTGGGTATAAAAGTTAAACTCTAACATATTAGATTTTAAAAACAAATTTGACTTTAAAAATCGATTTTTTTTATTTTACACACATTCACTTAATGCAGATATGAGCAAATTTTGACATGTTGTGGGCCAAACTTTAGTGTGCATTTGGGCCGCGTTCGAAAAGTAGTGCATTTTAGTGTTTTAAACTAGTATTTGTAATTTTTAGCGATAAATATCAGACATGAAATTTTTCAAAATGTCTCGCGGGCCCGATCAAATCTTACGGGTGTCGGATGCGGCCCGCGGGTCGGTGTTTGCCCACGTATGACTTAATGAGATCGTTTTCATAAAGCATTATTCGAAAAAAAAACAAAACTGCAGCCTCAAACAAAACCAAAACCCAAGATGTAGGGAAGCACAGAATTCGAATCGTGTCAGATCGCACTTCACCGTTTTGTCAGACACGTAAAAACTATAAAAGGGCGATAACTCACGCAAATCGTAATTGAGATTGGCGGGCTGCGCGGCGCGGCGTATCCCTTTTTCTCTCTTTAACATTCCGTCGGCGCGCGGTGTAAAACCGATTTTTGCTGATGTCACTTTCAATTTAGATCCGGCGCCTGCACAGAGTTTTACCGATTCGCACGTCACCGTATAAGGGCTTACTTCTCCTCCTGTGCTCGTGGCTGAATGATGATGACGGACGCTTACGTTATTTCCGTTTAAAGGGCGTATTTTCTTTTCTATTGCCCCTCGCAAATATCAAACACCGGTCGAGACGAATTTCCCTAAGAAATATTTTGATAGTAAATTAAAAATTGTAGACCGTAATAAATGTTGTATTAAAAATTAAGTACGGATCGCGATTACCAAAATGACTTAATACAAGCGAGCCAAAGGTAAATAAATAAATTAATAATTTTAAGAAAAGCACAAAAAACAAATTACAAGTCATGTAGCACAGATAAATAGTATGCTGCCAAATTCCTCTATTTAATGTAAGCAATTCGCTGTGAATTACAACAAGAAAAGGATAAACTCTAACGAATGTACATATTACCTTACTTCGAATATTCATATCACACAGCATGCGTGTATCTGATATTTTATTACAGCAGCGGAGCAATTGAGACGATTTTGTTTTACGAAATATAATTTACAGGTCTCCTGCTATCAATGAAACTTCAGATGCATTTAGATTTCATTTGTCGTCTTTATATACCCTGACCGGAGTCGAAATTAGGAACAATATTGGGACCAAAATTAAAAGCAGGGTCCAGATTGAAACTGACCAAGGTCGCCAATATATGAACAAGAGAATACATTCTATATCCGGGCGGGCAAAGCCGCAGCCTGAAAGCTAGCATTTGCAATTAACACTATTTTGTTTATGTAGCATTTGAAGCATGCAAGCAACATGCAAAAACATGCAACGTACAGACCCGTCACTGACCCTTGTATCTGTTTCGCTACTGCAAACCCCAATGATTCAAGAAGATAAAGATATAACGAATACCTGCAACAAGTATTACGGTGGATGGCTTCAAAAGTTAAAACGAAGTTCATATGATTTCACGAATAATGTACAATCTGTCAAATTTCACGGATTATGTTTATGAATTGCGTTTTTACTTTCAATGCAGCCCGCTGTTAGTTAATGTCCATCTAATATTTAAATACTGACACAGGAAATTTGACAAATATAGAATTACTATATCAAGTATCGGTATTCGTCTTATTAGCTTTATCTTATTATAATACACCAAACTATTCACCAATTGCCTCTACGCGACTCGTGGCTAAACGCCATATCATATTAAATAAATATTTGCATGATTTATCCCGTAACCAAATCGGCCACTTTATTGGCCTCTAACTGTTAAAAGTAACATTAGAATTTGAATGCACTGAGCTGTTTTATCTTAAATGGTAAAGCTAGTTCTAACCTAAACCAAAAGCATATTATTAATATGTTCGGACTTTGACCTCGGTTATTTTTTGAGCCTACTTTGTAAAGGTATCAGTGTCGTGAACAAGTGTTATAACAATTATCACTGTTGACTTTTATTTAAATCTTTTTAGTTTGATTTTTATTCTATTCAAATTTCATATTGTTTTGTGCAGTACACAATAAAAAAAATGTTTTGAGTAATTAAGTTTTTTGTAAGCCGAGCTTGTAGTGCAGCGCTTAGCACCTATGGGTACTGGAGAGCGGCTACGGACTACTCTCATAAAAATGGCTGTTAATGGTACATTTAACAAATCGTCGAATCTTATAACGAGTCAAACTTTCATGATTTTCAAAATCACTTGAGTTTCAGTGTCGTATTTCAAAAATACGCACACTATACGGACGACACAGGTGCACATTATTTCCAAATGTTACCAGTCATATTCTTTACGTTTTGAAGAATTTACTGCTGTGAAAAACCACAGAGCATTTATAAGTAAACCAAATATTAGCTTATAATGAGGAGCTTCCAATAGTTGGGCGACAATTAGTAGCAAAATGGGTCTCATTAAATTGAGTAACTCGAGCAGTTAATTAAAAGGAAGGTTTACAATTTCAAAAACTTCCTACGGAGATTTATAGTCCTTTTTCATTATTAGAGATTTCTACAAGAAAAATGAAGCAGAGGTTCACATTGTATGCTTAAAATGATATAACATACAGAAAACAACTTATTATACCTTGACAATCACAAATTATCAATACAAAAAGGCTTTTTCTTATAGATAATCATACAAACGGTTTGGAAAGTATAAGTATGTAACAAGTTACTTTATATTTTATACTGAACTCAACTGAGGTCGTGAAATGTGGAACTCGTTCTTAATTCTCCATTCCGGTCTCGCTTCCGATAAGATGGCGCTCATTATCCTTAGCTAAAAATCTAACAAGACCATTTGACAATAAATTACTTGGTTTACTTTTTTTACGTTCCTACTCTCTGCACTCTTTCAGCCGTTGAATTTCCTAACCAAAGGTATCTAAGGTAAGATACTTACATGAAAATCAACAGGACCACATAGTGATCGAAGCCGATAATATTGATAAAAATCACATTATTAGTGTTCACGCATAAATATTCAAACGTATAGTCGTCGTACAAATGTGCAGATAACGCATATACGTCACGGTTACGTGAAGCTTCTGACAGCGAAAGCGCGATCGATATCGGCATTAAAACAAGCCACCAGCAAAACTAGTCCGCGCTAACGCTAGAGTGCAGCACACGAACCTGCTCCATCCGGATATGTGTGTTTGGAGGCGGCCGATTTCCTCGAAAAAGCGATCGCTCATCCGTCTCGCCGTGTCTCCCCTTTCGGCGGGGTGACGTCACCGCGTGGCGGTGACGCGACCGGAAGACGCGGCGGCAGATCGACCGCCAGCCCGGAAATTACATCGCCGGTGAAATTCATTTACGTCTTCAAAGGTCGCCGGTCGTCGCGAAAACATTAACTTTTGAAGGGCCCTAAGTTTCTCGCTTGAACGCCGAAAATATTTTAAGCCGATACATAAGTAGGCGTCCTCTTTTCTGAGGTGTAGAAAAGAGATTACTTATGTTCGTCATTTCATGCCAAGTGCTGCTCCTGTGGCAAGTAGACGTCAGCTTCTGTCATGATATGCTTGTAATAATGATATATTCTAGTTGAGCGCGTATGTAAACAGAAACTAAGCTCTAAGACATTGCCGTTCTAGAAAAAGTCACTTTTCGTAAGTATTGTCGTCGAAGATTTGAGTTGTATGAGATCGACAAAAATCGTGAAAGCTCAAGATCGGCAACACACGATTTCATTATGCATTATGATTACTAACTTCAAATGTTACTATTAGTTGCAAATTGAAGATCTATTAGTTTGATTGACGAATTGAAAGTGTGTTATGAAATCTATGTTAAGCATAATTATTTTTGACAATTTATGTCGATTCTTCACATATTTAATTTTTTATTAAACACGACGCTGACGGATAGCTACTTTTTCCAAGACAATGAGCAAGGCAAAAGTTGTCAATGCATATTATTTATTAATAATGACAAAACATTAAAGTAAGCAATATAAACATAACCAAACAAGAAAATAAATCGAGTATCAGCGAATGCAACGGATTGTCACGTAATAAAGAATTCGTCTTTGAATCCAGTTTCGTTTAACATATTTAAATACTCTGGACCTTTTCTGTCCGCGTATGGTTGTTTTTAGAGTTCTGAACCAAATTGGCAAAAACGGAACCCTTGTAATTTCGTCATGTCCGTCCGTATGTCACAGGCATTTTGATTAAAAACTGATGTATATTGATGAAATTTATAGTGTAGATGTCTTGTATAAGCCGCTACTTAGTTTGGTAGTTAAATAACAAAAATAAATATCTCTATAAGTGGCACACCATACATGTAATAGAAACTGAAAAAATATTTTTTCAGCAAACGTCAACGAGTGACACATATTTCGATAGTTCTTTTAAAAACATTTTTAGATTTCTCGGCAATTTTTCTGATTACGTGAAAAATTTCGGAAATAATCGCTCCGAAAATTGTAAAAATTGGGTCCCCCTCCCCTACTTTTCTGAACGGTATGTATATATAAAAAAATAACGAAGGTAACGCTTAATAAATACATTCTAACGAAAATTATTTTAAACATGGGGAATATACTGTTTTTGAGTTATTGCGGTAAAACTATGCTTCTCAACAAAAGGACGTAAATGCTATTAAAATACGCATTTTCTCGGTGCACCTTAATTTACACTAGTTTTACTTGTTTTTATGGTTATAGATGCCTAAATTGCTTTTAACTACTCTGTGCGGGAAACATGGAAAAAGTGTAACAATTCTACTTTTTTCATCTTTAGTGCATTTCTTTGTAATAATGTCCGACATGCTCTTGGCGAGTTCTTTAAGTTTATGATTTTCACAATTGAAAGACTAATTGAGGTTCTTTGAATATTGATTTTTTTTGTAAAACGTTTTCTTTAATAACAAGGCCAATTGCAACTAAACAAATTAAAATAACTATTATGGTAAATATTGTAGAGTCTGCAGTTATGGTAGTTTGTTTGAGTCCACTTTACTAATCGAACAGATTAAAAACAAATCAAACTGTATTAAACAACATAGTTCAATATAGACTCGCCGTTTATTCCCGAACGGGGTAGACATCGACCACGGATCTTCATTCAGTGCGATATTTATCTATTTCGTTTTACCGACATAAATCATTTGATTCCTGAAATGCATTTATTCAAAATACATCTTCTGTAGGTTAACAAAAATCTGACAATTATACGGTGACATACATACCACATACATATCATACATACCATTCGTGCATTACCATATTTCCTAACTCGCTGTAACGAAACGACATTTACCGTCAATTAGCTGTTCGCGTCGACTCCGATCAAAGGCAATAAATTCAAATGTAAAAAATTCACGCAAGCACTCGCGTCCCGACACAGGGGAAATTTCTTTGAACGTTTATCAAGTACCTGATTTCTACCAATATTATACCCTCGATTTTCGCTCCGATTTGTTAAAGCAATAAAAATCTTTAATCCCATCTCTCGCCTTCGAGTGGGGGCGGCGAGCGTCTCGAGCCGGCGGCGGCGCTCCTTAGAAATTAAAGATTCTATCCTATAGAAGAACTTAATTCCTCGGTGATAGTAAGCCGTGAAATTGCAAATTAAACGGTAACATTTGTTTACAACAAATATAAACTCTAAAGTACCAGAAATAGAGTTCAATTTATGTGTAATCGGAGTGTAATGAAAGTAGGGTTGTCGTATTAGAGCTTTGGATAGCGATGTTCATAGACATGTAATCGGGCCATCTCAAAGAAAGATATGGAGTTTTAATAAATCTTACCAAAGATAAATTAATATCTTCGTGAGTAAGAATGTCTGAAACCTAATAAACATTTATGGCAACAAAATGCACTGATAATATCACATGAATAGGTGAAGTCGACGCAAGGACTTTGAATCAAGCAAATTCAAACACATAAGTAAATACGATATCAAAACGCAGAAGTCTTTCAGTACCTCAGTGTGTCTTGATAAGCCTATCATTTTAATCGATCACCCCAAATGTTACGTGCTGTAACTAAGTCCCACACATGTTTTAGAAAAGACTTCTTAGAACTCGTCAGCGGTCGTGCAACCGCATCGTCGGCCACGGCGTATGCGCACCAGCCGACCAATGCTCTATTAGTCAATATCGCTAGCAGTTAAACGGTATTTAACGTCGCTACAAACTTTTTGCTTTCCTCAAGCAAAGCTCTGATTATCAGCAAAACTAGAAGGAACTCATAATTGATTCCAATAAAGATAACTTTAACTGAACAAATTAAAAATCAACGGACGAGTGGTCGGAATTTTAGGTGGCATTCTCCAAAACCCTTTTAGTTTTACCACCGTAGATTAATCCTTAAAAAAAAAGTGATCTGACTCACGATCGACACAAGGACGCCGCTAAGAAGCAGATGGAGCCCTAAAAAGTAGAACAGCGCACAGCCCTAGCTCAGACCGAAGGGATAAAAACGCCTATCCGGTCGACACCGGATACCCGGCGCGCGCGGGCGTTCAATTAATTAGAGATGCCTGCGCGGGCGGCGCGGGCCCTGCGTTACCTACTTAAGAGGCTAATCAGACCCGCGTAATTGCCCTGTTCAACAGAAATATACGGGTAAAGGTCTCGTAGGCGCCGTCCAAAAGTCTGATTTATAATTGAGTCTTATAGTCGATTTTACTTAATCTATATTTGTTCATTAGTCAAACTTTAAGTTTCGTAAAAAGTAAACGAAACTGAGATAACAAAAGGTCACATCGAATTTCTTATTGAATGTTTTCGTTTCGAAAATTAAATGTATCAAGAGATTGTTTATTACGTATTTTTACGTAATAAACGTAATAAATTTACGTATATATATTACGAATTTTAACGTAAAGGCCCACTTTTAATTACAGATATTTTAAAATAACTACTCATTTCATAAAAGGCAAAGGCTTTATGAAATTAATAATAGTCTAATGAGAATTTAAAGCACAGTAAATAAAATCGATTAACTGATCAAGAAGGTAAATACGATACAAAATCGGTGTTGTTAAAATATATAAAATGCAAAATATGCACAATAAACCAATTACACGTTTTATATGTCACGTGTCGATTATATTTTCTCACGATATATTCACTAATAAAAATTATATTTTTTGCGTGTAAAACGGGGGTATACCAAAATTTGTCAGAAAATCATTTGTTTTTAATAGAGAAGCGAAGATAAATCCACATAACGCTCCTAATTACATCAAAAGTTTGTGTTACAAATGTCAGTTTAAGACCTAAGTTATTATGTACATTGTAAACCATAACTTCATAATACATATCATTCATCAAGTTTGAATGTGAACAAACTACGATTATTTTACATTTTTTTTTAATAATTACTAACTGAGAATTCGCTTCTTATTTGCAAAACCCCTAATACATAACGTCTTGCTTTATCTTACCTTAAAACAAAAGCACTAGGCAATAATTCGTAAATACTCGACTGACTGACGCAAATTGAGGACGTACATAGGTCACGTAAAAAAATCCTTCAAATCTGTAATATTAATTTCATTACAGTTTTCCTTCATTGATAAGTCCAACCATTTATGTCTATATTATAAAGACGTATATTTTTTTGTT
The DNA here is from genome assembly GCA_005406025.1 of Eumeta japonica. Lineage (NCBI taxonomy): Eukaryota > Metazoa > Arthropoda > Insecta > Lepidoptera > Psychidae > Eumeta > Eumeta japonica. The sequence goes on along the minus strand of BGZK01000586.1, from coordinate 57,624 downwards.
TATTAATAGGGGTGATCTGTGTAACTACTAGACCAATCTTAAAAATCCAACAAAAAAACAAGTAAGTTATGCAATATATATTTTATTTTGGTTTTCTTATATTTGCCATTTTCCATCTAAATCCGTTCAGAAGTTACAGCAATTAATGGCAACAAACATACGTTTTCATATCCAAATTTTTTGTAATATTATGGGATAGACGAGTTAAATAGTTTGTGCTAAAACTATGATAATTGGCCATGAGCCACTCGCGGTATAAAAAACAAGAGCCTAGTTTTAAATAAAGTTTAAAAAATACTATCCAGTCGAGCTAATTGACCGACGGAATAATTGCAATGGAGCCGCCAACATCGCGCACGTACTAATGCATTGTTCATTACTTTGAGAGAAGGGAATTGAACCCTTATTACGACACACGAGTGCAACTCGATTCGATGCAATTACTTTAAGAGCTCTGTTTTAGAAGTTTACGGGTTATTTATGTTGCAAATAATCCGCGCCGAAGCTAGCGTATTCTGAAATAGCCACTTTTGTGCAATAAGGATTTTTTATTTGTATTGCCTCCATTACCAATTCGACACTTGTAAGCTATTAGGTTATCAAACTATTAGGTAGGATACATCAAAATTATTTAGAGCTACTGCTTTCATTGTTAAAATATTAGGAGATTATATACAATGATCAATCCGCGCTAAGCCAGCACGGATGGCTTAAAACCGAGCCCTTAGACTTGATATAAAAAAAATGACACAGATTATATAACTTTGGATTGAGTTCATCAAAAGCTTGACACAAAAACATAATAACGTAATGAGCCAATTTATTTATATTTGCAACTATACTTTTAAATATAATCAAATCGCATCTTCAATTGTAATTTGTATTATAAGTCAACTAATAGAAAATTCGTTAAGTTTGAGTTTTCTTGCTGTTACTTACGTAAAGCATATGCGTTTCGTTTACTGATTTCCATTACCGGGTAATTATTTATAATTAAAAAGTATAACACACTTACAGCCTGCTCATTACAATTGGAACTTTGTAAAATTAGCACGCCAAGGGCCTCTTAAAAAAGGTACTTACTTTAGAAGAACTTCAATTTTACGGATTTGACAAATACCACAAAAGGTGTACGAACACTGACGCCCATGCCGATTGGGCATATGGTCACATGGCAAAAGTTTCGCGAGCATGTCGGCCATGGAAGCTCCGTGCGTACTAAAATTTAAAACCAAATACTGCCCGACATGAAATCATATCGTTAACGATAAAAATTTACATAGTCTGTGATCTTATACTATTATCTCAAAACGAGTAATATATTCTTGTAAAACAATTCATGATCACTCTCCATCAACAAAATTGCGATATGTTGAATACTGGCATAGAAATTTGTATGTTTAATTGAACTCTATATCTATTTCTTTTCTTATAAGATTGACGGAAAAAAGTGCAGCTTATTTATTCAAATTAATTCATTCAAATAATGAGTTCAAGTCCTCTTTTGCCATCCGACTATCGAGCCGGACCGCTCCACGATATTTTTATTTGAGTTTGTGGGACTCTTAATTTTATCCCTCCACTTTGACTCGGTGTGGATAGGGAGTTAAAAAAAAGCACTAAAAGAATATCAGAAAATTTTGTAATCACCAGTGCGATCAGCATCACAACCACGAGATTGACAGTAGAGTGATCGCTAAGACATTTGACCAGCGTAGCTATTAACGCGCATACCCTTTAAATAAAGGCCTAAGTCCGCCAATGCATTCTATAACAATGCCGCTAAACTATTTTGTCGACTTTCTTAAACTACTGTATATTTAATTAAATCGTATCAAGTTGAAAACTCGAAACCCGAAGGGCGAATTCGATAGGAAGTTCGGTCACGATACGCCTTAAATATTTTACGTTCAACTTTTGTAATTAATACATCGTGAAACATTAAGAAAGTTGGGCCAACTATTTTCGCAGCTCGTCGCGCCACCGGCCTCCCTAATATTCCGGCATTTTCGGTGGCGTGCTAAATAATCCCAATTGTAACATTTTCATGGCGACACTAATAATGTCCCAACTTTTTGAAGTGAAAACTTCTTTAGGCGCGCTGAACATTTTATTTTGTGGATATTGACTGAGACTGAACCGTCACGCTCGGCTATGTAACGCTGGTTAGGGTAAAGTCGGCTCGAATCGACTTGGGAAGCGAGAGAGAGAGATATAGTCAACGCGTCACTGCTGTGCTCGCTCGGCGAGCGTTACATGCGAGATCATGATGCATCAGTCACATTCGCTATTTGCCATAACCTCGTTACGTGCCGTACCTTTACATTTTGTTTAATATTATACGCGTGTATACATATGTAAATGTGACAAAACTCGTTGTGTATATATGAGACACTATGTTAACCTACGATACAAATAATGATCAGTCAGAGCAAAATTTATTAGAGTAATTTATACGCAATTATAATTATATACATTGTAAATGTTATTACTTTATGAAAACAGAACAAAAAAAAATGGTTGCGTTTGGCATTATTAATCAAGGTTTGATAGTTTTCCCTTCTACCCTGTGGTCTCAAACGCAAACTGATTTTTTTTTAATACTCCAACAGGTCAACCGACATAGGGAAACGTTATAAATTCATATTTTACGCATTTGTTCTGTTGTTTTCTGTCTGTATAGCTGACTTATACAGTTGCCAACAAAATAATATTCTATTAGCCTACGAATATGCAACCGTCTTAAAAATAAATTGTTTTTGAAGTTATTGAACAATCGGACCTAATAAAAGATATATAAATATATTGTACTGTTTGAAATACATATGAATTTGTTTTAAGCTTTTTGCAGAAAAATTTAGCTTGTGTGAGTGCGAATAATTCTTATTGAACCATTGCTTATAAGAAAAACAAACTTTTACAATTCTGTTTAAAAGCTCATATGAAAATAATGTTTCGATAGCCACATCACTTTAAATACCAAATAATGCTTATGCACTTCGCAATTTGTAACTGTTTTGTTTTTTATTCCTCGATCAGCATGCCAAAATACCTGCAAATGTATAAGTACATACTTATTTTAAAATGTTGTTACTAAATTTTCGCTTTGTTAATATTTTTTGTAGTTTGCGAGGTTCACTTAAACTTTGGTCTAGTAATTTTACAAATTTCTCACATTCAAATTCTTTTAAAGATTTTTTAGGATTTCTTACCTCCAAATGAATATGCGGAACTCTTATAGGATCACTTGTATGTCTATCTGTCCGTCTGTCATAGTCGATTTGCTCTAATTATATAGACCTATTAAGATGACATTTACCTCCTCAGAATCAATGATTACGACATAGTTTGAATATTAACTTAACCTTTTATGACGAAAAACCAACGAGTACATGCTTACTAAATTGTAATTTTAAAAATCACGCTTAAATCCAAGAAAAAGTTACGATGTTAATAAAGCTTCACCTCAAGGGAAGGGCAACAATTTAAAACCTGCAACGGTTGAAAGGGCAACGTTGAACATTTAAATTAATATTGATGCGTGATGTTTGCCAACTTGTAATCTGAGTTCATCCCTTTGTCAGTGCGAACACACAACACGGCTGACGGCTATCAGACACGCCCGCACGCCGAATTCGGCGCCGGAGCAGCGCGTAGATTATCCTGGATTTATAACTTCAAAGTTGACTACTAAGGAGATTACTAATAAACGTTACCTTTTCAAGCGTCAGAGATTGTGTGTGTTATTATTATCGGAGTGTTGTGTACCAGTGTTTGGGATTCCGTAAGAAAACCTATTACCTACTGGCCCTACGCGCCCATCTGTCTGTCGCCCTGTCATACCTGTGAGAGCTTGTATCTATTCAATGATGACCGGTTGCTGGTCCCACAGAATATTTATTATTATGACAAATATATTAGTAAACAATAAACAAACTGACTGCTAAATTTCAAAGGAAGGGTGCCATGTAAGAAACTTGTTTGTTAAACTTTTTTTTTGTTTACGGTCTTATTGTGAAGATGTACACGTTAAGGATCCCCTAGCATGTGAAAAAAACAAGTAAATAATACAAATTTAATGTATTATGGTCGAACGGAACCCTCGTCGCGGGAATCCTTCTCACTGTTAGTCGATTTTTTTTTGGTTTCACCAATAAACTATACCATAAATTTAAGCGTTCTACACTAAACCAAAAGAAAACTTGCTCTTGCGCTAATTAATCAATTAAAACTATTGTTCAGAAAATAATAAATAATTTTTCTTATATATTGATGTATAAACAACAACAAAATCTATGCATACTAGCGGTCACCCGCCCGTTTCGCTGGACGTAAATTTCAATTACGCAATTTTTTATTATTCAAATGTGCCCCCGCTATTACTACCGTGGACATAGTTTATAATGAATTCCTTCATTTTCTGTATCGGCCGAATTAGCTGTCAATTCTGCTCTGAATCACGCTCTTATTCTCGATGTATAATAATATTAAAAAATTATTAATTATAGCTCGGGCTATAATTAATATTTTTTTAATATTATTATACCAACCCCTCAAACCTCCTTGTGGGTATAAATTCCGACAAGCCAAAAAAAAATTGTTTTGTCAAGTTTCAAACCTGCAGTAGCTATAGATTAAATATTTTCTATTGTTTTTTTTTTTATATTTAAAGCCTCCGCACTGCCCTCAGTGGGTGCAATTCCATAAAATTCATTCTCAATTGCGTTCGGAATCACAAAAAAAAATTTCGCAATGTTTCAAACCTACAGGGGCTATGGATTAAAAGTTACAAGTAATAAATGTAGCTGTTACCTGTTCGCTTCATTGATCATTCTTAATTTTAATAAATAATAATAGACAATAAATATCAATAAATATATATTAATATTGAAAACGCATTGGAGCTTAAATATGCAATTAATTATTTTCATAGATTAAAAATAGAAGATTTAATCAATATTATGATGATTGTAAATAAAAAGAAATCTAATAGAATACGGTCAATTAAAAAAAAATACCTTGTCTCATTTTCCTCTTCGATGTCGAATCTCTCAATACTGAACAAATCGAATACATGAAAATCAAAAGGAGAGATATCATCATCCAACTCTACACAGTTTCCATAAAAACATATTGCGTACGGAATATGAAGGTCTAATAAAAAATTAATAATAAACATGAAAATATTGAATTTAATTTACTTGATTTTTAAAAGAGGCTAGTTACATAACTTACTTGTCCAAGTTTAATAAACATGCCCAATACTTTATCTTCATCGCGGACCATAATAAAATGTTTATAACCATCATTATACAAAATATTAAATCCATAGTAGGGAGCGAATAAATAGTCTACATAGCCAGAAATGTGGATAACTCGTCCGTTGAAGCTATTGTATATGAATGATGTAATTATTCATTCATTTTAATAAGATACCGTAGCATTAACCGATATTATATATGACCTAACATTTGCGCCATCACGTGTTCTTGGTGTGCACCAATTTTCATAAATATTGGTCAAGCCGCTCTTGAGTTATAAGAAGACATACGGAGAGACAGACCGACAGACAGACAGACATGAAAAAAATAGTATAATATGAATCACTGCATCATACGATTATTTATTATAAAATTAGGTGAAAAAAATAAATGTACAGACAGAACCAATAGATTTATGTAGTGGTATAGATATATAGAAATATTCCAAAATAAATATTATACCATTCGAAGACACCAATCTTCTTAGTGGAGAGTGTATATTGGTTCTTACCCTGAGCCAGTGTATGTTGAAAATTTACGTCTTTGAAGGTGTAACGAACCTTTTCTGGTATAGAAGTTTTCTCAGGATATTTTCTTTGTCGGTTAAAATAAATTATGTTCCATCTGCGCACAGTTTTGGAAAATAATCAATAACGGAAGCTTTAGGTCCAACTTTTGTTACATTTTTTTAATATAATTCGCATGTTTTATCTCTTGTAATTTTTCTTAATTCTTACAAATATATATATATATATATATATATATATATATATATATATATATATATATATATATATATACATATATATATACATATATAGAGTTCTAAAACAAAAAGTTAATAAATATTTAATATGGTTTTAACAGGTACTAAATAAAATACAAGGAAACTACAAACTCAACCCTTGCATTCAGTATTTAATGAGAAACCTTCGATAATACTAATTTAAATCGCTCGTTAAGTTGTTCGCTTAGATGTAAAAATAAAACAACCAAGTAACAATATCAAATATATTAAACAAATATAGTAAAATTTGAAGAGCTGTCAAACGACCACACCAAAACCGCGTGTAATGTTGCATTAATTATTAAAATTATTTTATTGTTCCTGAAAAAAACATTACATCTTGTTATAAAAAAGGGAGAAGATATATTTGAATTGAATGTAAGGTAACACGCCGCGGTAAGCCTAAACTACTATAATCCTCCGAAACTTCTCGTCCCGAACTTGTACGGAGTTCCAAAAGAAAATTACAGATTTTGGCAATATTACCTTCCTTTTTTTTTCGTTGTAAGTTATCAAAGTTTCCGTAAGGTGAGTTCATCGCGCGATCGTCCCGGCACAAAGGAATCCACTCTCCTTATTATAAGGGTATAGAAACTTGTAACAACTCGGCTACAGTAGCGGCTGTTTATTAATAAACTTTTTTCCTTTGAAGTGTTCCACTTTCGGTGGATATCGGTTTATACGGTCACTACAGCTTTCGGCCGCGACTTCACTCACGCGCACCTAGAAGAGGATCCCGACTAAATCCCGTTTCGGTGAGCGCTCTTTGTCCCCATCCCGTTCTCGCTCCTGTTTCTGGTCTCGATATAGGTTCCACTTTCGGATCAGATATCGGGAGCAGATGAAGCTGACGGTGGGGTTTTCTCGTTCAGTAAGGTTCGCCTTTGCGCTCTCTTGCGAAAAATATCATTTGTGTTTTTTTTTATAATTTTCAATTATATTCGTGGCCGAAACAACGTCGAAGACTTGTAGCATAAACTGTCAAAAGAAGAAATATTTAACTGTCACTATAACATTTTTGATACTGAAACCGAGATATTAGAAAAGTACCCTTTATTTTCTAATAGGCCAGCAACACACTAATGCCGCCTCTGGAGTTTCAGATATTCATAGATGACTTTGAAGACTGTGATGGCTCGCATGCTCAATTTCCCTTTCAAAATACTAAATAAAAAAAAGAAAAACTAGTAAAAAAGGAAAAAATCTCACTTTGAGATTGACGCTACTAATGCATTTCTACTAAAAAAAAATCTTATATACTCATATCGTTTATTTATTATCTACTATGATAAGATTTATATTTTAGTTTTATTAAGCGATATATTTTACATTCTACTTACATCGAATGTCATCCTGCTTAAAAATATTATTCCCGAACTCGTGTTCGACCAATAATTTGCAAAGATTATGCCGTTTCCCATTGCACAACACCCCCAATGCGTGGGTAATTGGCTGGGGAAAATTTAAGTCGTGAAGATATTTAGCCCCACGCGACGTTATCGCGCAGTGTAAAACTTTTGTTAAACAGCCTGTATTTTAAAGTGAGGCTACATCGTGGAGGAGTGTCTAGAACCTTGAAACTTCTAGTTAACTAACTTTTATTTGAGAGGTCATTACACTACGAATAATTTAATTCCATATTAGTCATATTTTAATAATGAAATACATATAAGTATACACTTCATGTAAAAATAATTGTATCTATTGACAGTCAAACACAATGACTTAATATATAATGAAATACATACATAGAAATACATAAATGAAGGTGGAGATATGATAAAATTATACAAAAACAATCAATATTATCGAAATAATTTATACCAAAAATAGAATCGATTTTGTTGACGACAATTTAGAGATAAACAATAGTAGATTCTAACAATATCTATTAAACAAAGTGTTATTTTTATCAGTCCCTAAAATACCGCCGTTACCAAGCAATCTATTTTTATATGATTATAATATATTCTAAGATTGAATAGTTACGTAGATTAAAAATAGTGTATGATTTAAAATCGAAATAGGGAACTTACATTAAAATCACACTTTTTCAACTATAATTATCATTTAAATCGTGTTCAATGTTAATTATAATTGAAAAAGTGTGTCACTGGAAGATTTAATCTAAGGATATTATTTTTAATAGGGAATACTTCAATTGTAAATTACATAAATTGGAACGTAATTTTAGACACTTTTCAGTGGCGCCATTCCATATTCAATGAACCGTTATAAATAATAACCATGTTGATGACGATAATGTAATCACTGCAAGCATTAAAACAGACATTCAAAAACATTTATAAAATGGAGAAGAGCTTTATCGAAGAAATTGGTTGTCTGTAAAGTCGGTATACGAGCGATAATTTTACGTGATAACGTCATAAGAAAACATTTATGAAAAATTGCATACTTTTATGAACTGAATTGAATTATTATCACTTGCTGCAATTGTTGTTGTAATAAGCAATGGAAACCACATTAACTTTTCACTTCAATTTATAAACAGTTGACGAAACAGCTCACGTGTAGGTTGTGTGCGGCCGCTGTCTCTCTTCTACTCGGACGCATCGACCGATGGAATGAAAGAGAGAGCTCTCGTTCCGTGCTCTCGCTCGCACGCTCGGCTCAGGTGGAACGCGACAATGAGTCATGTTTTTTCGTGCGTGCAGCCGGCGTTCATCGATTTATAAGACGTTATCACGTCAAAAACTTTATGCTCCATCGAATATTTAAAATAATTCTCCATTGGTATAAAGCGTTTAGGAAGTGACACACAATGTTGAGATATGAAGGAACTTCAATCGTCTTGCCTACTGTGAGCACTGTTGCCGTAGTATGTAACAGGATTTCTATAAATATGACTTACTTAAATCAAAATTATCTTTACAAGACGGCAATACAGATTTTCTTTACATTAAAATTTTGTTTCTGTCTAATTACCAGTTTTTAAGGCATGGACGAACATACTTTGCCACAATAAAAAGTTTTGATTTAAAATCATATTACCATAAATTTCATTGAATATAATGTAATATAGTTTTCCCTGATAAAAAATGGATTTTTTAAATTAACACTAATAATATACACTTATAAGGTAGTCAAATAATGTTTAAACACTATAAAAACTACAAGATTTAATTTTGCACGAACTTTAAAATGTTAACCTTTGATATTGCTTTATTATGTTATTTATTCATATTCTCACTGTATTTACGGTTCCGTACAGCTAAATAAAAAAAGGAATCTTTATAGGATCACTTCGTTGTCCGTCCGTCCGTCCGTTCGTCCGTCCGTTTTACAAGACCCTTTTCCTCAGGAACGCGTAGAGGTATCAAATTGAAATTAATAACAAACACTCATGCCTGCGGTTCCTTGTAGCTGTAAAAGGATCAAGCATCTAAGTCAACGTAATTACTGAATACAGTTATTTGCGCCTTATATTTTGAAACTTGCAAGTAAATCTATACTTATAGCACAAGCAAAAACAATAAATATGAAAAATAATAATTCGTCGTTATATCAGAGATTTTTTTTGCGATTAGAAACTTACACTTGTCAGAAATTAGAGTATGGATCGTAATGTAGACCTGTATGGGAAAGAACATTTTTTTCACTTTACATGAAACGTAATTGAATATTTGAGATTTTAAAAAATTTGAATATTGCAAACAAAAATCTCATTTAAAAACTAGCAAACATTCCGATATTGTCGGTACCAATATCGCACCAGTATCGTTATCGAAAACAGACAAAAATCATCAGGATTCTTGATGGATGAAATATATAAATACGTAATTAAATTTATACGAAACCCTCAGGATGTCTAGGAGGATAGGGAGTCCTATTCGCACTTATCCGGTTTTTTTGTAGTATATTTGAGGTGCATACAAGCTTGCGAACCATCAACAGAACAGGTGACAACACCGGAGGTGTTACCAGTGCGTTTTCAGCTTCTTTGGAAGGAATACGATATTAATGGAGAGGGGAATCGGCCACCGAAATTCTCACTCACTGGACGAATTCGCCGCTCGATTAGTTATCAAAAAAAGATAAACCTATTTTTGGACGATTGGACAGCATTAAACGACTACATTTAGGATGCATTAAATCTATCTATACATATATAACAGAAATACCACTGACTCATTGACTCGTCATAGGATCTGTGAAATTATCGGAACGGAAACGCTCTCTAAGAACGAATTTTACGCAAATCCTATCCAAAAAAAAATTCATTTCTGCGCGGGTAGAGCTGCAGGCAAAAGCTAGTAATAAAATAAAGTAGGGCAAGTCTGTTGCTAAATGAAACATTACTTTACATTAAAAACAATCTTCAATATTGCTCACGTAAAATAACAAAAAATCAATATTTGCTTGTAAGTACGAAACTTTATATAATCAATTTCTAGACTTAGTTTACATTCCAATTATGTATAAATTTATATTATCGAACACTTACTGAATTATATTTTTACATAATAAAGAAATGTATGTATGTATATATAAAAGTACAAACATAAAATAATAAAATATAGTTTTCAGAAGAAAATTACTTGAACTGCTTAAAATATTTTAAATCATTGACACTAATTTTTGCCTATTTTACTCCATATATATTTATTGGTTTCTTTTATTTACACATTATTTGAATATCCATCAATTTCGATGTTTCACATCTGCCGGGTGTCCCAATTCGGCCACATATTTTTTTTTAATAGCATCAACGACTGTCACCATACCCATGCCAGAGTAGTAGGTACGTAATGCCCTTAGATACAGGTGAATTAAGTCGAAAACGTAAACAAATACTGGTATATAATGTGCATGTTGCAAGACAGTGCTGGGATAATTGATAGTGCCAATTACGATGTGAGTCTGAAATTATAAACATCCGAAGCTCGCATATTTAATATAATATAATTGAATCTGTATACATTTAAAAACTGATATGTTTGAATGTTCCTCCTCGTTTATATTCATGTTTGTGGTAATTTTAAGTTAAAGAGAGATCTTTAACTTAAAATTACCACAAACTTGAATATAAAGGTGAGACCTAGCATATCCCGCTTTGACACAAACATATGCAATACTTCTTCTGTTTTGCACTGCTCTGATTGAAATGTACACACTAAAGCTATGATTGAAATTAAGCTCAGTATGATCATTATTACTGACGGCAATGATGCTTTATACTTTATGTGCAGTATTAATTCACAACACCAATATTACTAAAAATTTACTTGATTGTTCAAAAATATCAATCTGACGTCATTTATTGTAATATATTACAGTATATTATTTTATGTACCATATTCTATACTACAGTTTAATCGTAATTTAAAACTATTTTTACATGTGGTTCTATACAATCTATACAGAAGTTTCTATACAGAAAAAATATTCCATTTATAATTATGTAAATCTTTAAAACATTTCTTATCAATTATCAGTAGCGTCAAAACAAAGGGGGTGTGTATATAGGTATATTGAAATATAGGCCTTATCTATTTTATTACATAGATTGTGCAACTTTCATGATTGTTATATTTCAAATAACTAAATTGTGCATATATCTAGAACGCATAGAGAAATTGTAGAAAAATGATATTTATAGACGGAAATGGATTTGGGAATTACTAGTGGTACCGTATTGAGTTAATTTATATTACTATCTACATAAATAGAATAAAAATAGTTTATCTAGTGATTGTGCCTACTGATAGAATCGTGTGCACGATCCACGGAACCGAGGCTCTATACGAAACGTCGTGACGTTGTAAAATGACGCTTAGAATGGCGCATTAAAATAATAGTAACAGATGTCAGCCGGATGTGGCGCAAGCATTGCAGACCGACACCCTCGCAGTCACGGAGCTAGGGTGTAAATTGAGCACCGGATCCCGTGATACTTGGCACTGATAAGGTTGTTTCTCGTTTCCTGTTCTGACACGGAAGCGTTTAATTCATTGCACGGCTTTTCTCTTTATTTATTCTTACAGCCTTAGAGGAAAATAAAATAAAAAGGTATAGACATAAATATTTATAAATCAGAACGTTAAATCTGTCTAACGGTCCAGTGTTCGTCACCTAAATAAATTAAAAAAATAAAATATTTCTCAATATCAGACAATAGTTACAAACACTTGATCAATCCTAACAGCGGAACGTTGCTCTTTATGCTCAAATTCACAAACGTTACTAAAGTTTCAAGCAGCCTGATTTTTGAATCGTAAATTTCAAAATCTCGACTCAAGCAAGAATGTTACTTAAGTTGAAATCAGTCTGATTTTAAAATCCCAAATGTCCAAATCTCGAGTTAAGGAGGAATTTGAAATTCATAATCGAGTTTAACTCGATTTCAAGCTTATAATTTCGAGTTAATTAAGAGTTTACACCGATTACAAATAATCTTAAAATAAATTGATATCATGTAAAAACAACATTTTTATGTTGACAACGGATTGGTTTGTAATGTGTCTGTTTAGCTAATCACAACAAATATTTTTATCTGTGGTTTAACTTCTCCACGTGACTAGCACATAACAGTTTATTAGTCTTTACCATTGTCATTAAAATATCATCTCATCATATATGAATTTAGTTGAAAGGTACCTGGTTGTGTATCAATATTATTCTTTGTTTCTAGTTTCTTCCAGGAGCACTATTCGCGAAAAGCGATAGAAATGAATAAACAGCAAAAGCTGCATCACGAAAGCGATGGATAAAATTTTTATGCACTTTATAGATGAAAAAAAGTGCAGCAATTTTCTGTCTACTTTCGCTGAATTTTCATAGTAAAATTTCTGGAAATACTATAGCAAATGCGGCTGACCTCACTCGTAATTCATTATTACATTCTAGTATGTTCACTACAAATAATTAAATCATTATTATATTTAATGTGTGACTCCATATTACTTGACTTTTTGACATAATATCTTAATAATATATTTTTGTGGACAACGCATTACAGGTTTAATTATTTTTTTCTAATTTAATATAATAACGTTGATCACTCACGAAGTACTGCTCCAGGACACATCCATTATGGAGCGGCGTCCTGTTTCGGGACTTTGACCCGCTCCGCTCGGAGCCTTTGACTGTTTGGCTTAAAACTCGAATTTATAAAAAAAAGGCTTTGTACTTCAATCATTAGTCTAAATTTTGCAAATATAGATGAATGATTTAAATCTACTTCAGATGTCGCTTCAAAAATATTTTGGCTAATTGAATAGAAGCACCTTTTAAAATTATCAAATATTTTTGACACATAAGATATCGTATGCGAAATCATAATTTCTATATTTTTTCCGGTCGTTGCACGTCTACCACTTTTTATAGAAATCGAACGTGTGTAATTTCTGTGAATGTTGTTTTTAAGAGGTGTGCGAAATGATTTGACATTTCATATATTTTTCTAGTTAACTAATTTCAAGAATAATGCTTCAGAATTCCTGTTTACGGATAAACGAAGTCACTAAACAATTACTTATATTACAATCATCAATGGAAATAATCACAAAACGTTAATCAACAGGCACAGTAATATATTTCAAAGCTTAGATGTTACAAAACATTATCAAATTGTTTTTTTTTGTCGTCTTAATAGATTGACGCGTTATGTACATCACTAGTTATAAAGCTTACTCAGTGGAGTTCAATTTGATTACAGTTTATGAATTATGTGAAAACGGCTTAGTTTAATTTTAAGTTGATTGCAAATCGGATGATTTCAAGTTGATTTTAAAATTGAATAACGTTTGTGTATTTGGGCCTAAGACTCAAATTAAATCTGCTTCGTAGTTCGCAACAACGACGTTCAAAAAATAAAGTAACAGAATAAACCTCCTATCAAATCAATAAGAAAATAGGACTCCATTATTCATACCGGGAATACGAACTTGTTATATTTGTAAAACCGGTGATATTGACTGTTTAGACTATTTTTGGAATTGTTGCTTATTGCTTTGTTTACGATTGAAGATTACATGCTTATGACATTGTCTGTGATTGAGGGCGACACATTTATCATTCTATTTATATTTAAATACTTTCCTGAAAGCCGTTGTATGCATACAAGGGCATACAGGAAAGCATTTAAATATACTTAAAAGGGCATGTATACGGGAGTTTGAGCACAGGGCTTGAAACTATTCTTAGCGACCGATACTTTAAAAAGTGAAGCGCGATGAAGTGTTGAAATGTTCACGCGGTTCCGTGATACGTTTTCGTATCAGTTTAAAATTGAATAAGCGACTTCTGTTTGTTGTAATATTTTGTTTTTTGTTGACCTCCGATCGAGATAGAGCATAGGATTATAATAAAACCATAGAATTATGTGCATTTATTCGGCTAATGAACACAAAGTTCAATTTTTCTCGGTTGATTCTAATCACATTTAATATACCAATAAACCAAATCACATTTCTATGAAAAACTAAGCTATCTACAATCCTTCAGGCAAGGTGAGAGACTGACGGATAAGATTACGTTAATTGAATCTCACCAATTCTTTCATAGAAAATTCTAGATTCCCTTTACTCCATTCATCCTTTGTCCTTATTTTTTATAGCAATAAAACAGCTCATAAAAACTATGCTGTGCATTTTTTGAGTCAGGGCTGTAAGTAAAATAAATTGAACACATCTTTACCGAATACCTCTAACTCATATCCAAAACTTCAGAGAGCCCAGACTTCTTCCTCCTACTCTCATGACATTTCTGTGTCTGATATTTGTAGACGTTCAGTTCCGAAACCCACACATCGCTATCCCGAAATATCGTAAACGCTCGGGGTTTCTCGGCGCCAAATAAACATTTTTCAATGCACATGGATACTACACGCGAAACGGATAACCCTGTCATACAATATAGAGCTTTGTTTATGTCGACACTCCGCTGGCGCTGACCCTCTCAACGCGTTCGTTTCCCACGCGCGGCCGTAAAATACTATATCCGAGTTTTCTCGCAAGACACGCTATATCATATTTTATTTTTATGTCTTTCGATCCGAAAGATCATATACCTACGCCTTTATAAAATAAATGATGCCTTAACATTTATAAACAGACAGAGACAGTTTTATTTCAAGTATTAATCTTTGAGCAGATTGACATTTTCAATTATCTATAGTTTGACATTTTTAAAATTAAGGTTCGCGATATTTTCAGTGAAAAATAATAATCGACACATTTTAATTTATTCGCCGTTCTATATCAAAAACCATAGACTCGGTAAACGTAGACGGATTTACGCCGCCGTAATGGAGGTCGAATAATTATTATTTGCTTTCGTGTTAATGGTAGCAATAATTGTGTTTGCACTTGCAGAACAAAAAAAATAGACACTATTTGATTCATTTTTTTTTATAAGAAAGATAAAAATATTATTCTTTGAATCGTTTATACCTTATTTACATAAAATATTTATATACAACTAAATGATAGTAAAAATAATATTTTATGGATATCAGATCATGTATCTAGCAGCTTTTTCTTATTATTTTATAAAATTGACAGACACAGAATATTCTTAATGTACTTACAAAAATAGTCAGTATTAAATAACTTATGATAAAATAACTATTCGCTTTCAATGTACTATTTAATAAATTAATATCTAAAAAATCGTTGTCAGAAGTTTTAGAAAAAATTTTTCAGTTCATAGACCAATCAATTTTCGAAATCATCAAGTCTTTGAGCTTGAGGAACTGCATAAGAGAACGTTAATAACACTAAACTCGAAATTCTAACAAATATTTACGTGTATTTTAACTTATCTTCAAACAGTCATTTGAATACAATATTACTTTCAGTTGAAAAAAAAAAACTATGTATACATAAATAATATGCAAACGTAGCACATATTGCCTCCCTTAACTCTAGCCGTGTCCTCAGAATGTACGCTTTTATGACCTTAAATATATAACTACTTAGGACGCCTGTTCGGTCCTAACTATAAAAACCCATAAGTGTGTTAAGTTTCCAACGCGTACGGTTTTCGAAAGTCATTAAGCAGGATAACTAGAATTTAATAGATTTACCGTGTACAATGATACACATCATGTAATTTACACTAACGCGACAATACGTTGTACGTACTGCAACCGCAGAATCAACGCGCACATAGCGTTCAGTGTACTCGGGGCAAGACGACAGAAGCAGAACTAACGTGTGTCTAAGGGCGCATATACCTGTAATTTTTAATGTGTCACACGTAGCGAAACGAGGATGTCCTTACATCCTTCAGCCCTTGTTGAAGGGTGTATAACTTTACTATAGGGACCTTTGGAGGTGTTTTTTCGAGCTAACTGTAAAGTGTTGTTAAAAAAAACAATTAAACAAATGGCACTCGGGGAGTATTGACAGAAGTGAAAACTTGAACAATTACGTGAGTATATTTTGAATCGTCAGAAGATTTTTTTTTTATAGTCAGAAAATATTTTATTGTGAAGGAAACACTTTTAAATGAAGTGTTTTTTATTCATTATTATAAACTACTACTACAAAAATTATATTACAATTATCATTTAATGCGCTATTGTACATGAAAATAATGCATATTATTTTACATACAAAATTTGTAATCTATTGCTTAAAACTTAAATTCACAAATACAATGCGAAAAAGCTCAACATGAATATATATCTATGTTGTACGTATTATATACAGTATATATACAATATTCGTTTATATTATATACAGTTATATTATCAATGTATTTGAACCCAAACTCGCCTATCGTGTAAACGTTCTGTAAAGGTCGTATCGTAAACGGGGCCTATATATGTAGATACTTATATACAGAAGTGTCGGTTACGGTAACTGTAACAGTGTCGCGAGTTCAATGGTTTTTTCCCTATCTCAAAAATGCCGAACGCGCCTAAAGAAGTTTTCAATTCAAAAAAAAAGGAAACCGACCGAGCAGCCGATATATTGATAAATATAAACTATATTTAGAATTTTTCGGACTAGTAGCGATAAAAAATATGTGTTTATAAAATAGATTTAATGTACATAAAAATATTAACACAATGAAAATATCGTTACATGTCCCTAAAGTATACCCTCCAGATCGTTTTATTCATTGGCCAAGTGTTCTTCAAAGGTTTTTAGCTTAGATTATTGTTTACATAATTATGGACTGTAATCTACGTAACGGCTGGCATTTGAAATAAATCATCACAATACGTTAACTCCATTAGCTCACGCCATTGACGAGCCGAATGATAATTTCCAAAACAAATTGTTAAAAGGGTTAGCTTGACCGCAAATCTGTCGACAAACAAGTGTGTTCGGGGGCGAATGGCCGTCACAACAAAAGGCTTTGTGATGTTTAAAGCTCTCACGGGCGCCGCTTTTAATTTTGTATCTCATTTCGGTTCACATTACGTCCGTGAAGCTTTTGTGGGGTGAATGAGCTTTAATAACGCTACGAAAAAAAAAAATCTGATACGCGTCTCTTTCGCATAAACGCAGAAAACTATATCAAAAAAAATTTATTTTCAGTTCGCTTTTGTGAACGACTTGTATCAAAGTAACCTTTACTTAAATTGGTACTCACCTTTTAATTATTTACAATAAAGTATTTATTTATTGAAAATATTTATTGAAATATTTATTATAAAGCCCCAATCAATAATAAAGTACCTGGACTTCGGCGCTTTGTGCGACGTCTTTCTAGTTTGCAGTGGGAATATGACGCATTCCGTTGGAAATTTGGTCGCGTTAATTTCCTAATATAAGTATATCGACACGTTATAATGTACATGCACTAGATAATATGCAAGATTTTATCTGCTACCTACTCTCAAGTTAATAATATCAGGTACTGCCTTTTGTCTAATTTGTATCATGCAGTGCCATCTGAAAATGTTACGTTGAGCCTGCTGGTACCTCAGCACTGCATGCAATAGCGTAACGTTAAGTCAATTACCTTGAACTTCTAGCAGATAGCACTGTAAAGCAATGTTTATAAAAATGTGCTTTTTTTAAATATTTTTTCTAGGAAAACACCTATATACATAAATTTGAAAAGGGAAAAGTTACTAAAGTGCAAATTTTCATTGAAGTCGTTAAAGTTGATTCCAGTATCCCAAAGTGTAAAATATAAGATATTAATTACACATTAAATTCAAATCAAAGTTGTTCTATCGTAAGAACCTTCTAGCAAATGACAAACATGTAAAGTAATACAAGAACTTGTAAAAAGCAATTTAGATTAAAAGCCAAAATACAAGTAAAACGTAACGATTATTACCCTAATAACAGCGAGCAAAATGTAAAGTAGTAAACATATGATTAGAAGTATGCCAGCGGACGAATAACAGTGAGTTGAAATCCTGATGACGGTTATACTGTTTTAAATGTTACGAGTTTTCAATTTAATTGAAGCAACAATATTTCTCAATGCTGTTAGTTGCGAACATGTTACCGACGCAGTGACAATGGTCGTCAGCAGCTCCCAACCCTCACTGGGCAGGGTGGTGGACTTAAAAGTCCAGCTTAGTAATCTAAATACAAATATTGGAGGCGAATATGCCGCTGCAGTCGTATTATAAAAACTTAACACAATACTAATAAACTGATAAATATTATTAATGCCAAAATTACTGCGGTTTGACATATCAATATTACATTCGATATTATCAAATATACCATTACTGTCTATTCTATATTGAAAATAATGCTGTGAAATTAAAAGAAACAGGAAAGCTATACGAAGATCTGATAAAAAAAAATAGTGCAATCTGTGCTATATTTACATACGAGGACTGCTATTGATTTATCCGGAAATGGCCACATACAGAACAATATTTAAAAGGTAATTGAAACATTAAAAAATGGAACTCCTTGGCTATATAAAACAGTTTGTTTCATGTAACTCTCAATTATTTTACCATTGTGGCGTCATTTTGAAAATTGCTTGTCTTTATTACCATGTATTTAACTTATAAAAAAATTCTTGCGATAATTTATTACGATTTTCGGCTAATTCAAAAACAGTGCTTCGATCAACTCACTTCCACTTTTGGGTCTGAAGCACCATCGAAAACCACTGTGAATCACTGTTTTAAGGAGTTTAATCGTGAGCGGTCTATGCGTACGGACGAACTTAAAGAAAGTCGCCCTAAATCGGTTATTGTACTAAAAAATATCGATGCAGTGCGGGAACTAATAATGCTAGATCGTCATATTACATATCACGAAATAAAGGCGTCCCTGAGCATAAGTATGATGAGCATATATAAGATAATACAAGAAAATTTGGCTATAAAAATAATTTGTTCACTTTGGATTCCGCACATTTTGTGCATTGATCAAAAACAGGCTCTCGTCTATTAATGCAAATAAATGACAAAAAAATACAATCATGGTGCGTCAAAAGAATACCTACGCAGGTGATGAATCTCAGATCTATGCGTATGACCCCAAAACTAAGCAACAATCAACGGTGTGAGTGTTCTAAGATAAGCAGAACCCAACAAAAATGGTTCGTATCAAAAGCACTTTGAATCAAATGGTTGCCTGTTTTTTTTTCTGGTATAAATGGACACATCGTTACATTGCCACTAGAGAATCATAAAACAGTTAATACGAAGTGGTATACGACCATTTTTTTTTGCCAGATGTCTTTGTAGAAATAAGAAAGAACAACCGACAACGCAGAATCATTCTTCATCATAACAATGCTATCTGTCACATGTCGGCCGAAACAACTCGGTTTGTGGAAGGTCAAAGATCGAATTGACGGTTCATCCGCTGTACAGCCTCGATTTTGCACTCAACGATTTCTATTTATCCCCAAGCGTGAAAAATAATTTACTTGGTCAACGTTTTTTGAGTCACGAAGAGTACGTTGATGCATTCAAAATGTACATTTTGAAGATAACTCAATCAGAATGAAAAAAGTGCTATATAAATTGGTTTCAGCGTTTGCAAAAGTGCATCAATCACCATAGCGAATATTTTGAAAAGCAATAAAACCATATTAAATGATAGATGTTTGTTTCTTTTTCATATTCCCGACACATAAATAGCAACTTTTGTAAACTACTTAAATGTTACGTC
The DNA here is from genome assembly GCA_005406025.1 of Eumeta japonica. Classification (NCBI taxonomy): domain Eukaryota; kingdom Metazoa; phylum Arthropoda; class Insecta; order Lepidoptera; family Psychidae; genus Eumeta; species Eumeta japonica. The sequence continues at coordinate 37,501 of BGZK01000586.1, read as the reverse complement.
TCTGTATGATGTATTAACTTTACTATTCAGGTATACCTTCCAACATTTGTTTATTTCAAATTGAGGGCCTCGAACTTTGAACCCTTCAAGTTCTCGGATTGAGTATTAGGAATGTTAGGGCATGTTATACCGCATCTGATTATTCGAGTAATCACCGTTTGTGACACAGAGACGTGCGACAGGAGCACCTTAAGGTTGTGATGTGATAAAGATGGTTATAAAATCTAGACAACCTTTCTGTCTAGGAACCGAAGGGACGAACCATAGAAACCGTCTGGTTTATCTATCTTACCTAGACGAATACCTTACGTTCTTGCTAAAACGGAAAATAATAAAATGGAAACTGATACAATAGGTATACAACGCTATAAAGTTTGACGTCCTTCGGCATCACCACGCCGTCGTGCTGGGCACAAAATTTCGTCTGCCGGGTGAGCTCGGCCCGATGTTAAAAGAGCCGTGAAAATATGCCCGGCATAACTCGGCCCGTTTTGTTTCATATCTCTGTTTTAGTGTTCGTAAAAACGTTACGTGGATACAGTCGGCGTGGGCGCGACTTCAACTCTTTCAGGACTCCGGAGCACGTTCCGGGATGAATTATGTTCGCGGATGTTACAACGGGAGAAATATTATCTGTAGCGACTGGTGAAATGTTATCTATACGTAGAATAAAGCAGTACAGAGAAAAAATCTTCACATAAAAAATGTTTGAGAGAAACAATAGGTGGTATTAGAAACGTTGATAAAATGCATAGCAATGTTTTTTTACAATTTTTGTCTGTCTGTCAGTTTGTCTATATGTTTATGAACTCCGCACAAACTACTACATAAAATTTAATGAGATTTGATCTAATAATAGTTTACACTCTGGAGTAACGTATAGAATATTTTTTATTCTGTTTCGCTGTTACTTTTATTTTACATTAAACTTTAATTTATTTAATTTTACATAATAGTAGAAACCGAAGAAATTGTAAAAAAAGTCGAAAAATTGCTTTAGTGAATCATTATGCCATGGTACACTTAATAGCCGAAGGAACAAAGATTTCGACTGGTGGTATGCATAGCATTTTATATGTACGTTTAGGGATCAGAAAGACATCCACGCGCTGGGCCCCCAGAATGCTTACCGATGCACAAAAACAAACCAGGTTGAACATTTCTCAAGCTTTTTATTCTTCATTATAATAAGATCCCTATCGTTTTTTGGCTCAATTTACAACCATGAATAAAATTTAGCTTCATCATTACGATCCAATAACAAAATTACTATCTACGAATTGAAAAAGACCGTAATCTCCAACCACTAAGGAATTTAAGGCGTGTCGTTCTGCCGGAAAACTTATGGGTTCTCTTTTTCTGGGATAGTAAAGAGTTGGTCACGATAGAATATCTCGACTGAGAGGCTACTCTCACGGACTCTATGTGCAGAAAAATAAAATTGCGTAACGAAATTCAAAAGAAACGGTGAGGAAAAATAGAAAAAATAATTCTGTTCCATCAAGATAATGCCTCGGTTCACAGGTCCGCCGTTGCTGTGGCTGCAATTTGAGACGCTGGCTTCGAAATACTTCAGCATCCTTCATATTTGTCCGACCTTACCCCTAGTTATGTCTATTTATTTCCAAGATTGAAAGAGTGTCTAAAAGGACAGATATTCGAAGATGATGAAGCAATGTCGCTGCAGTGCAGGAATAGTTAGGTGCTAAGAATGAAGAGTTTTTTTAAGTGGGGAATTTTAAGTCTAGAAAAAAGATGTGCCATTTGTATTACGATAAAAGGCGACTACGTCAAAAAATAAAGTAGCATTCAATAAAAGTTACCGGCAATATACTCACTCTCACTTTTTATTGAACGTCCCTCGTACGTGCAACAGAAGTTTATGACAAGCATAAATTTTACTTTAAAATTAATCAAAACATTGCCATTTTTGTTAAATTGACATCAATCATATGATGTGCTGTACGTAACGACTAGCGTGATACATTAGCCCTTACTTCATTGCGGTAAGGCGTATGGCGTATTATAATTACTGCCCAATACTAGTAGCGTTGTGAGCTGTAGACCTTGGTGAATTATTGAAATGATAAAAATTCGTATGGTCAAAAACTACATAAAAAGAAAAAATAAAACGCTTAACCTGAGTGTTTCGACGGGTTTCTAAAAAGCATTTTTAAATGTATTTTACATTGAAAATTAACTCTTATTTAGAATGCTGGTATTTTAATTTTTTTAAATAATTAGATTTTTGTAAGTATGAAATTTATTTAAAACCGACGGTTTATTACTTACGATTTGCGTCCACTTATGATTTAAGTACTGATATTAGATTGCAATTAATATAAAGATAATTATTTTATATCAACAGATATTTTTTTGTGTTTTTAAAAAAACCTCTTTTTACAATTTTATGATTTATGTATTTCTAGTTAATAAATATTGTTTCACTGCCAATTTTTGTATTTATGCTTTATATTAACTGACTTCAAAAAAGGAAGAGGTCTCAGTCTAACTATATTTTTGCGTGTGTTTGTTACGCGATATCTTCGTCAGTTGTGAACCTATTTTAAGATTTTTTTTTTCGTTCAAAACGGTTATATTCTAAAGGTGATCCCATAATCGCCAAAATAGGATATGACGATGGAATCCTATGGAAATCGAGAGATACTTCAAATATTATAGATACGTATAGTGTGTTCAAGCCCATTTTTTTTAGTTATTCACATGTTTGCGTCTGGGACTCATCATGTAAGGTGATAATGGAAGCCATGTTGATGGTTTCTTTCTCTTTAAATGATTCCTATAAAGTTGTTAATGTTGATTAACAAGTTTATAGGAATAATTGAAAGAGTAGCACTTCTACAACTGAAATTCGAATGCTTCTCCTTATCAATAAACGAAGTACATGCACCAAATGAAAGATCAACAGAAGAAGATATTGATAAATGTTATAAAGACATTGAATCTGCTTCTGCGATGGTTGAAGGGAAGGTAGTAGTGATGGGAGATTTCAATGCAAAAAAAAGCTGCACAGAAAATGACTACATGTTAGCGTCTCTTCCACCATTTCCTTTCTAATTGATATACAAGTCACTTTTAAAATGTTTGCCTTCCACGTCCTGTCTTTAACGCTTGATTGGATTTAAATCCGCTAAAAGGAACACATGGAACGCAAATCTTATTTTAAAAGTGACTGTTTGTCAAATGTCAGTTTAAAAAGACATGGTGGAAGAGGCTTTCGGTATATATTTTGAAAAGGGATCAGGATCCGGTTCCTATCGACGTAAAACAGTTTAGCAAATCTATACGTGTGCATGTGAGTGATGTCATGGGCATAAGTTAAAATAGTGTAATATGGTGGTCAACACTTTCACCCATTTTACATCTAAGTTATATCTATTAACATATGGTATTATTATACTATTAATTAGAAAAAAAAGTTCAACTGCGAACCAAATTTGATCATTGTGCGGCTAAGCTGAGTCGGTGATGGATTACAAATTTTATTTATTTATTATTATTATTTTTGTTTTGATGAACTAGAAATACTTGAAAATTCGTATTATTTTTCTGGAATGTGATAAGAATTATATCAGGCCTTTTGTTTTGCAAAAATTAATGAGAAGGGGTCAGATATTGCTTATCGCATTTTTTGCGATAAGCAATATTCAATAAGCAATAAGAATTCAACTTGCCTAGTATACTTATGTTACTAGAATTCTTATGTATTAACTCTCTCGTCAAGAATTCAATAGCTCACATTTCGAATCATTAAGATCTTTTTACTTTATTCTTAATATTAATAATACCATTCTATTTCCAAAAAACCCTAAAACTGTCGAACTTATTTCAATTTTTATTTTGTGCCACATCGTAGCAAACCTGGTCGCTCGACATTGGACGCCAAAATATTTCAGCGCGATTTCACTAACGTAACTTTACGACCGGCGTAAAAAAGGTGTTCTATAAAATTAATTACAGCCGCCGTTACACGCCGCCGACTAATAAATCGGAACCGAAGGTGTTTAAGCCTAAATTAAAATCGTAAACGGAGACGTTAATTCGCTAATAACGGTCCATTGGCGAGAAGGAAGTTTTTTTTTTTTAATTTTTAAAAAAAAGTGGGATATCATTCACATATAAAGAAAGACGTCTTTTTAATGAAATTTAATAAATAAAATATATTTCCAAATTCACAAATCGTTTACAAAGAAATCACTGATGAGACGTAATTGGTGTCTATGGCGGCGGCAGGAAAATGACATTATTTTGGTAGTATAATAAACCGGATTAACTTAGAATAATTAATATAATAGAAACTTAAGCAAATCGAATTTCTGAATAACATTTTATTTTATATTACAGATCTCTTCAACATCGATAACTTTTAAAACACTTTGAATGAGACTTTTCATTCTGTTATTCCTGAAATAAATTCTTCTGCGAGTAGTTAGTGCCCTATCGTCTATGATAAAACTTTAAAGTGTCTGTTGGATAAACTTCTAGAATACTTGGAACAGTCATTTCAACAATTGGCAGACTTATAGGTGCCAATAGGTGATCGTGGCACACTCGTTCAGGAGAAATCTATGTTGAATCAGTGATTTACTACAGTTCGTTCATGAAGCCCACCGGTCACTTTTTCGTAAGAGTAGGAATAAGTAGTGGGGAGTGTCTTCGTGAAATAAATTAACTGTAAGTGATCCTAGAAAAAAACATGAAATGTACAAAAATTCAAGTATCACAAAGCATTCCTTCGCCGCAAAAAGTTGTGAGGTCTCATATAAAACCAAGACAATGATTTTACTTACTGCCTATAGAAAGACCTATTTAACAACTTTGTCATAAATTTTTTTCCGATTAGCTACCTAACAACATTTGTAATAACTATATTAATATTAAACATCTTTATTTGTATATTAAATATAATGACTTGGCAATCGCACGACAACACAATCACAGAAAAATAGTCATTAACTAATAAAATAGTCCTAATTGAACATAGCGCTAACAGACCTAGTTTATGCAATATATAAGCAATAACATTAAATAAAGTGCTTAGATCGCTAACATTAAATATAAACGACGCTTGCCTGCAACATGCATTAACATGCAGCATGCAACCCACCACTGACCCTCGAATCTAACTCTCCACTACGAATCTCTATCCAAACTATTGAATATTAATTCGAGAGGACTGACAGATATCGAACACCTAAGTAATTGTCATTTTTTTATTTATCTTAGTCCGCTAATAGTTATATTGTTATTTCTATCTACATTTCACGCCAACTAGGCACATCCTCAAAAAATACAGACAGTCACATCCACCAAGGCGTAAGGAGTGTTAAAAACAATTTAAATATGCGGTCTTAACCTCCTGATGTGACATGCAGTCATCCACTGGGCCTGTCAAAGGGTGACCAAAGCCCATTTATCAACAGTTACGGACCATCAATCGATATACCTGTCGATTGCCATAACTAACCATCACCAATCATTATCTAAATAATTACAAACAAGCATCCAACAATGGCGATTTATAAATATTAATTTGGTAATTGAACATATTATTATTATGTTAATGTTTCCACGTATGCGAAAAATGGCAGGAATTAGTAAAAGCACCAAAAGCGCTATCACAATCAAAATGCGGAGCGAAATCGAGAGCGAGATCGTGAACGGTTATTAGTATTTTAATAATTTCTAGTATTTTGTATTAACAATTATTAATAAAATTTAATTTACACACAAGGAAACGGACAGGAAATAGTTAGTAACTAATAAATTCGTTGCTCAACAAAATATCGCCACAATCAATTGTGTATGACGGTACATTACAGGTAAAACTGTTTATTGATAAAACTGTTTATCAATAAACAGTTTTAACTGTCATTTAGAACAAATTTACGATTAGATCACAGTGAAGAAATCGTTCGGATCCTCTTCATCTCCTTGATCTGACGTGTCGTGACGGACCACTGCATCGCCTATCGAGTCACTACCGATTATTTAAGTATTCAATCAAGAATACACGTGAACAAACCGAACGATCAGCACCACGAGTGCCGAGTCCAGTCGGCCCGGTCAACGGTCACATGAATACTTAAAGCGCTGTGCGCGTTCATAACAGGGGCACAAAGTCCGGGGCGCCCGCCGACGAAAATAGTTTATTTTACGTGTAAGCTTACCCCGCGAAAAGGCAAATTTCATGCATAACCGAGTAAGGTAATGAGAATTTCTCACAACAATTGCGCGGGACTGTTTTATTAGGCGGCTCCCGCGGGTCCGGTTTAATCAAGCCGAAAAATGTTATAATTAAATTCCTGAAGATGGCGACCGCAAGGTGGCGGCGGAAAATTTTTTCTCGATTCACACGAAAGGGCAAAGGGGGGGGGGCTCTTTAATTAAAATTTCTTAATAAAATTTCCTTTGCCCTTTCGGCCTTTGTGCGATAATTCGCTTTTTGAGTTAATAGATGTTCGCCGGCCGTATATAACGACGGTGTGTTGTTGCGATGGTTAATTAACTGTTTTTCATGTTAATGAGACTACGGTTAATTAATGTGACAGATTACACACGATAATACAATTATTAAGCTATGACGAGATGTGTGATTGTTACTGTTGTTTAACATAACACAAGTGACGTAAATTGAATTGAGTACATTTTATTTTTTTTTAAATATTTGCATATTATATTCCACGTCTGTTCATTCCATACAATTCGTTAACTTTGACTAGAATTGTACATTTTTGGATTCTGCTATCATACTTTCAATAGGCATGATGACTGATTTTCAAAAACTACTCCATATTGTTCTTAGGTGTCTATTTTATACAAAATAAATCGTATTTCTATAAAAAATATAGGTTTTGGTGCAAAAAATTACCTATAAAAAATAAAATTTGAATTATGCACCAAAACGCTTGATTGGTAATGGCGTCTGCTTATGACGTCACGCTTTCGTAAACATTTGTTAGCAGCTTGAATGTGTATTGTTTATTTTGATATCTAATTAAGATTTTGTGCTAAAGTCATGAATCCTAATGTGTATCGATGGTGTGCGGTTCCTCAATGTAATAATACATCTATAAAAACTCCCAACAAGTTATTTATTGACGTCTCAATGCATAAAAACATAGAAACAAGTGGTTAAATCTTGCAAGGCGAGATCCAGCAGATATATCTTCAAGTTCAGTAATTTACTTCTGTGAAGACCATTTTGACGTAAGTATTAACTTTATTCGCTATGTAATAATAAATTAATGAACATAATTATCCTAATTTATAAATAATTCAGTCGTCAAGTTTGAGGTTAAGTTTTATTGCTTTATTGCTAAAACTTTTATTCTTGTTCCAGTTACCAAATGATATGGAAAACTATATTCAGTATCGTGTGATGGGTTCACTTTCCCAAGTGCATGAAGTCAGGATGTATTCCCACAAAATTTGAATGCCAACCCGACAGAAGAAAACGAACTGCTTTCATAACATAACCTCAAAGTGTCGTACTCAAGCATAATATAGATACTTTGTGAAAATTTAGGTCGTTTAATGTATTTTGAATAATATTTAATGCAATACTTACTTGGAAGTTTTAACATATCGAAATTCTGCCGAACAAAAGTCATTGTTTGATGCAAAAAATCCTCCCAGCATCAACAAGTCGATTTTTAGCAACTCTTGAACTGTTTGCTTCGATAAATCCTTGTTCCATGAATAATGTTTCCTTCTCGTAGGTACTTTTGTTTATAAAAGCCAAGACACAACATTTATATCAAGTAAATATCAGTTAAACTGTAAAAAAAAAAGGGAAATACAAAGCAAGATCGCAATGTCCTTAAAACGTTTAATAATGTTTACGAAAGCATGACGTCACACGCTTCGGATTGGTGTTTGACTTAATATGGCGAATTGGTGAATTTTGTGTTTTTATTTTTATAAAATAAAAATAATCACACTGGTTTTTAAAAAATAAGTGACATAAAAAGAATCTTTATATTGTGTATAATTGTTTTAAATCATAATTTCAGTGATTCTTGCTGACTGTCATCATGCCTATTATTTAGAGCCCGATTATCACTAGAAAAATTATTTATGAATTTGTGTCTATGGCGCAGTTATATGGCAGGTAGATTCTAGTCTTTCACGATTACCTAAACTTTACACGATGTGTTCAGTTTTGAGACAATTTGCAATCAAATTCATCCCCGGAACGTAGCATTATCACATCGCGTCACAATTTCCCCGTGCACTCGAACGAAGTATCGGTAAGTACAATCAGCCGCCGGCGCGTCTTAAACATCAATCATCAGCGCAAACTCGTCCATCACCGCAGTGCCGTTATCATCAACGAGCCGCGCGAGTTATGAGATTAATCAAGTGGATACATCCCCGCCGCACTAACGACCTAATGTACCATCAAATGTATATTACGCATTGAACAAAACATCAGCGTGACGCGGCGCGGGGCGGGCGGCCGCGGCAGGGCGGGGCGGGCGGGCGGAGCTGCCCCCGCCCGCCCCGCAGGCCGGCGCACGCATCGCATCAAACGGCCGTTATTGTTTTGATTAATAGATCTCGCAGTGTTGTCGTTATGTTACACATGTGTGTGTATAGTTTGTGTACGTATTGAATGCGAAAGGGGAAATAAACAGCGACTTTTAGGCTTATTGTTGTCGCTTTTACCTCGCCGGGTCGCGATCAGCTTGCCGGCGCTTGACGATGAGGCTTAGTAGCGCTTTAAGCTTACTGGCGTTTTAGAACATAGTTAAAAGTTGAAATTCGAAATATATTTAACGGATATTGTAAGAAAAATAATCGCAATCACTATGAATAATTGCTATATGAAAAAATATGTTGAAGGTTGCTATCAAAACAAACGAAAGATATGGACGCTTTAATTTTGGTATTTTAATGTGATTGATGTTGAAATCAAGTAACAAAAATGTCTTACAATCGTTTAAACTTAAGTTCTGTAGACAATAGTCGCGATGAATATAAGGGCTTTGTTTTGGAAACCACCGACCAAAAGACAAAGAAGGCATTCACGTGTTTTTGTACATCTCAAAACGTTCGATAAAAATTCTCCCGATTTTGTCTAACTACTCATAGAAGTTTATTTACATATTCTACTCAGGTTCTGCTGAAACAGGTTAGTTAGCAAAAAAAAAAACCGAAAACAGAGAGTAACGAATGAGAAATTCAAGCTGACGCTTCGAGACCTCGGAACGAGACGAGACGTCTTATGAAGAAAATACACCGAGTATTTTGCTCGAAAACGCTGATCCTAAAAATACTTCACAAAATTCATTTGCTTATGTGTTTTGCGAAGACTGACAGTCAAAATTATTGCTACCCTACAAAAAAAACGACGTTCCATGCATGCCACGAATGCGCACGACAGTGTAACATTGCCTTCATCTGATCAGGAAGTATATTTTTTGTGAAATATTGAAGCTCTCTTTCTAAAATTATAATGAAAGCTGATTGACTAAAAAAAATGCAAGAAAATTAAAAGTAAGACTGGTTTGTACCCATGATTCAAAACCTACAGCGGATATAAAAATAAATTCTAGAGTTTCGTATAGGTTATACGAAATTCCTCCTCCTACAACGAAATATCACGCCCTTTTCTGTGGTGTCGGTAGGTTATAGGTTAGGATTTGCCAAATTCCTTAGGTACATCAAAAGCAGCTCTTGGCATAAAATTAATTAGGTAAGAGAAAGCGCACCCCTAAATTGATACAAGAAAGAGATATAAATATACAATATAAGACAAGAAATTATTAAACTCTAGCAAAAACACACAATTATCAAGAAAAGTAAAAAAAATTAAAAAAAAAACGATAAAATCAAATCTTACTGTACATGTACATTTTATCACAAATTTCATAAAATGTACTCGACAGTATCTGATGAAATCAAGCGTGGCGAAAGTAATTGAATCTTGACTAACATTATTGATTAAATTATTAATAATGTTAGTTCTAATTATTTACAATGTAACCAGCTAGATACAATGAATACCTATAAAGAAAGAGATTTAATTACAATTTGATACGAATGAATATTATAACTCAAATGTTAATAAAAAAGAGTATAACACACGGTTAGGTTACACAATAAAATCACAAAAATCAATTATATTGTATGGAAAAATAAAATTTGAATATTTCTTTTACATTTTAGAATGCTGTTTTAGAAATTTATAAAGATTTTCGAAATAATATTTTTAGAATTCTACTTTTATATATAAAACTAAGAGTTGGTTGAGTCAAATTATTATATAAATGTCTAATCATTATAAAAAATACATGATGCCAACTATCTATCTAAAATTATACGCATAATTCGAAAGTGACCCGTTTATACCGCCGATCTGAAAGGACCTCTATATTCCTTTGAATTCGGCGGTATAAATCGATTTGATCTAACCTACACTAATACGACTGATAGAAAAAAAACATGACGAAGAATTTTACCAGCTATTGTAGGTGTGATTTCGACAATATAGAACATAAATTATTGACGCGATCGACATACGCTAAGCGATTAAATCACATGGTATGTCATTTCTTGGTATTTCTAGTTAGATCAAAACATTTCGACAATCAATATGGCCATTCCAACTTTATTCATCGTCGATGGGCCGTGAATGGATTTATCGATCAAGTATCGATAATTCTCGAATTAGGGTGGTGAAACGACGATGGCATTTTTAGAGGGACAGAAAAGGTACATTCATATTCTAAGGAAATATTACTAGGCAGTACTGTCGAATTTGATAAAGTTGTTCCTTGCTTTACGATCATTACGTGACGTGAAAAATTTTAATTTAATAATCGTCTAAGAATTTATTTTCCATTATTGCAGTATTAATGTGTGTTTAATATCCCGCTTTCAATGTAATATATTTATTTTATTTTTGAGGTCCAAAAGATTCGCGACGAAAACCAAATTAATTTACCAAGCCCACCTCATAGGGCAAGAACTCACGGGAGCGAAAATTTGAACTCTACTTAATTGCAAAAACCCGGTTTTTTCTTTCAAAAAAGAAAGTTTCAGGTGTAGTTATCAATTTCATTTATATTGAAAAACATGTCTAGTAAGAGCAGAATAGGACCCCCCGATTAGACCCGATCAGGATTCCGCGGTCGCGCCGCCTCCGACGACGGGAGACGGTTTTATTGCCGCAATCGGGCAATTAGCGCGCCTTACATTTCTCGTTACAACTTATCTCGCCTTCCGATAAATATCGACCGGCACCGATCGACCGCCGCGCCGCCGAACGGGGACAAAGGAAACTGCGTTTTACGAGTCCACCGGGAAAGAAATCGCTTATTATCATCTGATGATATCACATCGATTTTATTACATCGACTTACCATCGGCTGCCGATATTAGATTCGACTTCCTCCGTATTGAGAGTCGCGTGGCGGCTCCTTCCACGTGAAAGTAATAAATCGTGCTCTATTTGCTTTAGTGATATCACAATACATTGCTGATAGTGTTGTTGTTTGTGTTCGCTTTGGCGCGGCGGCGGCGTAGCGATTCGCCGATACATACGTGGTAATGTACTGTGTACATTTGCCGACGTGGAAACATTCATTCGTCCTTGCCGCTAATTAATTGTTTCACGTAACATCAACAAAACGATACAGATTTGTCGAAGATGTTTCCTGGCTGTTTACACAGAAAAATAATGATACAGTAACTGAATTATTAATGAAACACTTGAGCAGCTATCTGAAATGGAGTCGATCTGCAAAGAAATCCTTAATTATTTTGACTGACAGTCCTATCGAGTAACAGTGTGGTGACGTGTGCAAGCTTGAACCGTCAGAAATGTATCCAACTTATTATTCTACTATTCATTAGAAAATTAGTCATATAGAATGGTTTTACTGATTGACATACGTGGGGTTATATAGAAGCGTTACTTTCAGGTAATACATATTTATAGATCGATATTGCTGAATAAACATAGCAATAAAGTACAGTATCCTTTGGAAAAAATTGATTTAAAATTTAAAATGAACAGCCCTGGATTTTACGGTCCGCGATTTGCTGCCACTTTACTCTGCTCAGTTCGTAACATTAGCTTTTCAAAAAATTTCCCTACTAAACGCAAACAAACAGTTCTATTACATTATTTCTCAACGTATTTTGTTTCTTTCCTTTCAGCCATTGAACGTACACTGCTAGACATAATCCCCTCTCCTAGATTACCACTACGTACGGTGCTAGGTTATTTGCTATGAATGGTAGCCTGTGATCTTACTAGATCGACTACACCAGATCCTAGTGGAAGGTTTAACGTATCTGACAATAATATAAGGTCATGAAAAAAGTTTTTTCGTATTTCGTATACAATTTCAAGATAGTTTTTCATCATATTTTATTTACATTTAATTATAATATATATATGTGCCATTTTGTTCAACAATTTGTTGCTATTTTGTAGGTAGGGAAATAATACCATTGCTGTTGAAATTTTGGAATTCTGATCAATAAACTGCGACGAATAGTTTTAACAGTCCTGTCTTGGTGTTAACCAAACACTATCTAAAAATTTCGAAGAGACTGAAATAGGTTGCAGGGTCAGGGCTATATGGTGGATGTATTAGCAATTTCTAACCAAACTCTCTCAATATTGACTCAGTGGCTAAAGTCTGGCGTTATTATTGTGAAAAACCACATCCTTTCTGATGATCAATTTCAGCCGCTTTTGTTCTACTTTTGCATGAAGCTCATCAGCTGTAAGCAATAGAAATATGAATCCATGGTTTTGCTGGGCGGTAAAAGCTCATTATGAATTTTAAGCCTCACCATACACATAACATCAAATTATTGGGAATTAATCCGGGTTTCGCTGTAGTCTGTAGAGTTTGCTTGCCTTTTGACTATGATTTTTTTTGCACATTCTTGTCGTAGGTAATCCACTTTTCATCATCCGTAATCAATATTTTCAAAAGCAATTCGGTTTCATTACGTTTCAATAGATAATCGCAAATGAGTACATGGTTCATTAGAGTTCTTTCAGTGAGCTCGTGTGGGACCCAAGTATCGAGCTTTTTTGTACATCCAGCGTTTTTCAAATGAGTCAAAACTGTTTTGTGGTTAATCTACAGCTCTTCATAAGAACTAATATGCCGATCTTTCTTAATTTTCTCCAAGATGGTGTTAACTTTATTCGTTACAGGTCGACCAGAGCGAGGTTCATCTTTGACATCAAAATTACTGGACTGAAAAAGCTTGAACCAGTTTTGTGCTACTCTTACCGAAACTCCATTAAGTCTATAGACGTCACAAATATTTTTGCCGCTTGTGTCGCATTTTCCCCTTTTTTGTAATAAAACTTCGAAACGTAAAAAAATTCTACATTATATTCATTTATTTTGGTGAACATAAAAACAATAGAAAAATGATGGTACACCGTTTTTACTTTTTATTTGTATTCTTTTAAAATGTCATCTAATTTAATGGTATCAAAACAACAGATGCAATAAGCACAACCAAAGAAATTTTACTGCAACTTTTCGCTAATGAAATACGAAAAGTCTATTTCCCCGGCCTAATCTTAAACATACTCATTATGTTCATACCACACCAAATGTACTTAAAGTTGGTAAATAGAACAAAATAGTATTGACCAGTGTAAGTTCTGATGAAAACTAAATATAGAGAAAACTTGATATTTCCTCTGTTTGCAATTTAAGAGTCTTAGATAGTATAGTCAATAAAATGCTATCGCGTTCCGAACTAAAGTAATATAACCATATGTACCTAGCAGTTGTCGTTGGCATCCCATTTGTAGACCGTTTAATAATCCCCAATCCAGAGCAAATCTGGCGCTACACGGTCCAATTTCTAGAATCTGTAGTATTGACAATTAGACGTGAACGTGATATTTTTGGTAATTTCCGTAGTGTGTTCAGAAGAATAATTGGTTTATATAATCATTTCTATTGTTTCGCGCTTGTTTATTTAATTTTGTTTCTTGTTTCAATTCTCCACTTAGTTTAATTAATTGATGTTAATTGTGATTCCATTGCTTAACTTTCCATTGGCTGTCTTCCATTACTCAACAATGTTAGCATGTCAACAATTAAGAATCATATAAGAAATATGCCTAATGCATATCTTTCAAACGTAAATGAATCACATGTACTGATAGTGTTATATCTTAAATGAAAAATTGACCCTAACATAAATACATAACTACTACTTAACCTCGGTCGTCACTCACTAACCGTTGGCGATGTTCAATACTATATTATTTTAGTTGAATATAGTTTCCCTTAAAAGTTAGCCTTCTGACCCTCAAGCGAGCGTCACCCTATGTACATCCACGTCGCGAACGGCTCCCGTTAAAACGTTCAATTAAAACGACGTATGTGTTCCAAACTCCACACGTATAAGTAACAAGCGAACAAATCCGACGCGGCTACGGCTGGGCTCGGACGCAAACAGTCGCTTAAATGCTGTTTGTTTTGCTCTAATGGCCGCCGAGAGGAGATTTAGAGGAACGCCCGCGAAAAACATTTTCGGATTGAGGTTCCGGTCGATGGCGACGCCTGCTGTGGAGATTTCGTAATCGTCCGATGCGTCATTAAACTTTAACGTCATTAGATTTTAATTTAGATGCATTACACCGTAATGTACAAAATATAAAAAATTTCATACATTTTAGAATAGCTTCAATGAAACTCGTTCAGTTCTGCCGGTTCATATCAAATTCATGACTTCTTCGATTATTTTCATTCATGTCCTAGAAATGTGCGGTATTCAATATTTTTTTTAATAACCTCATACCACAATTTCATACGGAGCCTACAAGCAAAAGCGTCACCGCAATATATCTTTTGTATATGCTATTTTGAATTTAAAATTTAAAAAATGACTAAGAATTATTATTTTTTTTCTTATTTACTTATTTCTTTTAGTTAAATCATTTAACATTATATCCTAGAATATTTTTTTTTATATTTTAAGCGAATATCTGTAGAATTTTAATTTAAACTTCAATGACAAACTAGGTTCACAAAATATTAATTTGAGTGCCCAGTACTCTAATATTTTGATGTTGTTCAGTACTGACAACTTTGACGAAAGTGCAGATCGAGGCCTCACCGAGACACGTCACAGTAAAGCGGGAGCCCTTTGAAAGTCCTTCGCGCGCGGAGCGTTAAAAGGTAGCCCCATGGAAATGAAGCCCGATAAATATATAGATCTCGTCGGATACCTTTCGATGAGATCGGATAAACACGATCGAGTAAATAGCAATGAATCGTTGTAACAAACGATGCTGTTACGGGAAAGGGAAATGACACAAACAAGTTCATAAATATACCAAATTTATAGGGGGAAAGTTGGAGGCGGATCGCTTACTTTTAAGGACGACGCTCATTATAATAAAGAAATGTGAACATAATAATTACTGCGCCGTTCTCGTTTCAAATCGATTCGTTCGACATTCATTCTGCTGATCGAAACGATGTTCCGCATGCAAGTAGGATTTTATAGGGTAATCAGCTTTTCGTCCCAGACTTCGCCTGTGTAGACGCAGATTATATCCTTCGATAGTTTCGTATTGATCGATAGCGCTGTCGGTCCCAAATACGCTCTCAATCCTGATTCCTGTCAGGCTCTTGATTCTAATCTTTCTCCACATTCCATTTTCATCTCTATCTCCTTGTTTGTAAATGAAAAAAAAAATTAAGAATCTGTGTAACAATGTATACAAATATGCGGACGAAGCCGAGGGAAATAATTATAGCCTGCTTTATAAAGCAATATTGCAGATTCTTATTAGTTAAAAAATTTGTGGGGTCAGTTCAATAGTTCAGTTCAATAGCACAAATACGCAGAAGTCGGAGAAAAATGCTAGATTTTTTTTACAGAAACTATATAACCCCTCTCCTTCTATTGTGAAAACAGTCTCTTATCCCCCTTAAAAAGCAAATTTCCAAAAATCCTTTCTTAGCGTGTCCTTACCTAAAACAAACATCTGACCAACTTTTGTCTCACTCGAAACGATAATTTCAGATATATCCTGATGAGTGAGTTATATTTTGTTTGTACGATAATAGATATTAATTTTATAATACTGCTAAATTCTTCGCAATTTTTAAATTAACTTAGTATTATACTATCACTTCTGTGGTTTGAATATGCGTGCTGTTTCGAAATTATGAATTTTCGTTTTTAACACGGTTATATCATTTAATGTATACATAATTATGCAATAAAATTTTTATAAACATAGACATCTGAAAACTGAGACTTCTACATCGTCTAAGAAATAATAAAATATTTCATTTCAAAAATAATACCTCAATGGCAATATTTTTGAAATAAAACTAATTTAACCACAACTCGTGAGTGCTTAACTGAATTGTTTTTTCGGGCGAAAATTAAGTTCAGTAAAATTCATTAAGGAAGTTTCCGCATTTGTAAATACAATTTAGAATTCCTCTTCAGACCATAAATATTTAAATTCCAAACGGCCGGTATTCGATAACGGGAACTTTTTATTTACGTAAACTAATATGTTCACTACTAATTATTCTATTAATTACGCCGCCTCGACCGCACTGTACAACCTTCGATTGTAACACAATACTTCACCGGGACTTTGAACACCCTAACATCTCCAAATAACTTCACGGAGAACACATCAGAGAGACTCTTCATCACGGCAGTAAACCGCTCGAACGCATTTACTTCTTCGGCGGTCTTCTGCGAGACACCTCTTCCGCATCATAGAAATAAACGTGATACATGACCCGTCGTGATGCCCTACGGCGTGGGCCCTAAGTAATAAGTGAACCGCTAAGTGAAAGTTCCATACTACCCGAACACATATAATGTATTTTTACCTCCTTGCCCGTATGGAAAAATGAAAAAAAAAATGACAAGCTATAATAATCTGCCAGTTACAAGTTGGAAGCGGATAGTTCATTTTCTTCATGTTCTATCTTGTTATATAGAAATATAATTTACGCTGTTATACAAAACAGCGTAACTTATATTTTCTTCACTCAATTTATTTATTCATGGTAAAATAAAATTGATAACACAAAAGCAGATTAAAAGTACGTCTTTTCTAACATAATTAAAATAATCTACTTCACTTACACACAGTGTAACATACATACTACGACATCAGTTGACCAGAACGGCCGTATTATAGGAATTTTCAATAAATCTGAGTGGTCATAAAAAAATTCTGAACAATTTACCTGGAGGCAATACTAGAAATCGGCTTCCAGGATATATTTTTGTCATTACAAACAGTTTATAAATGAATTATTTCTACAACGTACATTTTCTAATCACTAAAAAAAGCGCTGTGTATTTAATCCTCGTTCATGTTATTTTATAAGGATAATATTTCAAGTCAATTAGCATGTCTAACACTACCGAATTAACATACAAATCCGCGAAACCTCTAAACTGACACACAAAATATTATGCGGCACAATTTTCATTTTCTTTAGTATTCCAAAAATCAATATTTTGATATATCTGAACGTGTCCTTTACGTCAAATAAAACCAGTTTAATCGCTTTTTCAGTTCGGTTTATTTACCTGCATCTGGAATCGCTAGCGATCATTAAACATACAAATAATTAATTGAACAAAGTTAATATGTTTTGTATTGATAAGAAACTGTTTCGTGTGAGTTTTGGGATCTGCGGGTTACAGTGAAGTGAATCTAGAATTTTAAAGCGGCTGTCAAAGTGTACTAATGGGTTTCTCACGGTTTCTTAAAAATTATATTCGCTTTTTTTACTGACGCATACGCAACAAAATCCTGGTTACAGAGCGTCGTTTGTTGGTGCATAGTAATTGCGTTTGAACATATTAAAAGTTTAGCGGAATTGTTTCTACTGATATTATTATATTAAAATGTGGAACTTCGAGAATGAAGAGAATTTCGTTCTCAATTTTGAATATCGGGTACAGTCGCAAAAAAAAAGTGAAACGTTATACGAGTATTCATTAGGATGCTACGGAAAAAATTAAATTGTCGTTGATTACGAAGATTTACTTTTAAAAAATATATATATACATTAGTCATACACAGATTCCTTTAATGCTTACAAAGTAATTTGTTAATATTTCTGAATTTCCTTTTTCATGTTGCAAAAAAACATGTTCTAATAATTGGTTACAATAATTTAAATTATTTGTATCATTTGCATTGTTGCCCGATGGCATAAGTTATAAGATATTATTGGTTGAATAACTTTCATGTCCGTGGAGTGTCTTTGAAAGACAGGTAGGAACAGTGATGTCTGAGAGCGGTTTGTCTGAAAGGTGATGTAAAGACTACGATATAAATAGGTTATGGTAGTTCTGGAAAGGATGAATAGAGATCAACTGACAAAATATAAACCAAATGTGTGTGATGGAAAGATCGGCAAGTGTTACTCTAGAAAATTCTATGCAGACCAAATTGATGTCATATTAAAAAAGAGCCAAATTTTAAGCACCCGAAACCGACGAACTTGCATGAAAAGATTGATGGATGTCGGTGAGGCAAGAGAGATACGCAACGATCTTACCATGTGGAAATCTCTAATCTTTGCCAACCTTACGGAGAAATAGGAATGGGTTTGTAACAATAAAAAGAAATATAAATTAGTTGTAAGTAGTTTGGTTTTCTATTGTTAAGAGATTGTTTCTGTTGTAAGCGAAGGTTGTTTTACACTTCGAATTATTGTCATGGATAGTACTTTTGTTTTTGCTGTATAAAATTGTTGCGCAACACTGTTATGTGAGGTGCTTTGAAATAGACAATTTAAGGTATATTTAAACATATTTACATTATACTAAATGTCCAGGTGTATTTCGTATCACCTACCTTAACGACCTCAAAATACTCTTTTCGCAAAAATGGCTGAAAATTTTGATCAGTAATATCAGACATTGCCATTTTCATAGGTTGTTATACAACACAAAATATCATAAAAAAATGTTATCAAATGTTTTTGAAAAGATAACGTGAGTCTAATAGTTACTCTGAAAAAAAAATCAAAACACTTTTAAGATTATTAAATAGCTATGCATTGCCCGTTTTGCAAAAAGTGGACCGAGCGGCAGGACAACCGAAGTACATGTCCCAATTGTTGCAACTATCTGTTATGTTGTGCGAAATGTAAAAATAATAAACACAGATTGTGTTAATTTTTGTGTAAAATGTGGTCAATGCTTAAGCCGAACAAAACGCATTTATAGGGCTAAACTACAGACAAATCAATTCAAGCACAAATTTACATCAAACCAAAAATTTGACACTGGAGAACAAAATGGAGAATTTCCACATTTAAATATAACCCCCGAAGAGCTAAAAGAAGTAGAAATTATTGAACGAAGCCAGGAGCATCAAATGACCGCTGTTCTGGCACACCCAGACTTATCGGAGTCACCAGGGCCTACCGCCACGCCGCCGTCGCATCCCGGCGAGCCGAGTCCTAACAGTACGCCTGGTTCGCCTTCGCCGTCATATTGATGGATATGTCGCCAACCGATTAAAATTTTCAGGACTCTCGAAACTTATAAAATAAAGTTTACCTACTAAAAAAAAATATTGTATTGAGTGTAAGTTTATTTCTGACGGATATATTTTAGTAACAACACGTATACATTTCACATAACCCCACACGCACACTCATACACATTCAGCATACTTATGTCACACCGTTTTAATTTCGTTCGGTTATTAAACAAAATTTGTTAACAATTCAAATGAATACAATTTTTTTATTTAAATAAAAACAGAGTTATACACTCAATAAATTTAAACCTTCCTGATAAACTATATTTTTGGTCTTTTTTGCGTTGTGTATATATATAAAGATGGTTTTCCGACGCGCTAACACGCGACGATAATTATCCATGCACAAAACAAGGAAACTCCAAGTTGATTCCGCAAACTTGCAACGATTTACCTTGATTTATTTATGATTATCGCAAAGGTCAGACGCACAGGAAATTGCAGCCGTGGTAAAGCCTTTGGAATCATCGGTATACACAGGATCAAGACATCCTCTCCTTTGTATTTTCTCTTGATGATGTTGGCCTCGATGACGTTATTCATTAGCTTATTCACAGCCAGTCTTGTTCCATTGCACAGTAGGTGAATTGATATTTTGCAGCATAATCACAACTGATCCTACTCTTAATTTTAAATTGTGAGGTGGTAGTCCAGGCAATTCCAGTGAATTTAAAAACTCTGTGGGATAGTTGACTACGTCATCCTGGTTTGTAACTGTGTCAACTGATTTGTAAGAAAACAACTCTCCTGGAAGAAAATTTTGAATGATCGCATTGAGATCATCGGCATCTTTATTTTTAGCTGCCAATATTGCTCTTTCACTAGGCCAATTATGGTTACTGAAGTGTTGTTCTGTGTCCGGAAAAACACGTTGAATAAGCTCCTGTCTTGAGTCTGTGAAATGACAGAAATCCGTGGCTAGTTTAATTAAATTCGATCGAGGTATCAATTGAGACATCACCATTTGCAATATCTAATAACTGCTTCGAAAACACTATCGTAGTTTGAATTTGATGCAAAACATGTTAGTTGGTAATTGGAGTGTCTACGTGCCGCCACAAATTCGATGATTTTAGGCATGCGTTTAGTTCGTCAGCAATAGTTGATCGGGGTATAACTGAAGTCTGACGAAAATCACCTGATAACAGAATAACGGCTCCACCAAAAATGTTTTGGTTGTCACGAAGATCTTTTAATGGCCAGTGCCTCCAGTGACTTCTTGTGAGCCATCGTACATTCATCTCAAACGATCAATTTGCATGTTTGTAGAATCTTCGTTATTGCACTGTTTTTGGCGATGTTGCAAACTGGGGCTTTGTTGATTTGCATGTTTAATTGTAATTTCAAGGCAGAATGTGTAGTTCACCGACCTTCTAATAATGTTGTAGCTATTCCATACGAAGCCAACGCTAGGGGCTGCTTCATTTTTCGATCTGATCTTTGCCAATAACAATGAAATTAAGAACGTTTTTCCAGTCCCCCTGGAAGCATTAAAGAAGTAAATTCCACCTGATCCACTGTTTACAGCTTCTATTAAAGTATCATATGCAATTCTTCGTTGTGTATCCAATTGCGGAACATTTGAAGGAACTGTATCGGTCGATACCTCAGTATCGTACTGTTGTTCTCTTTGTAACTCGTGGTTAAATGCATCGCGTATGAGACGATTTGGCACTTTCATGCCCAAACACGACAATACTTTATTTGCCGTCAATAAACACATATCTTGTATCAAAATCTCATTGAAAATTTCAGCAGTAATTTGTAGTGTAGGATTCAAAGTTTGACAACGCGCACGATGAAACATCCTCAGACATGTCATCCCTATATTTCATAGATAAATGTTCCGGATTCAATGAGAAACCTGTCGATATTATAATTGCAATGTGCGAATTTGATGCGGCGATAAAGATATGACAGAATCCTTGAGTGTATTATCCCAATGCGAATCGTTCTCGATTGTAGTAGTTGACACGCCTCACGGTAAATCGTACATTCATGTATTTGGATTTAGATTTGAATGTACTGTGTAGATGCGATCTAGAGCATCTGAGGCAAACACATTTGGTTGTCCTTCAACATGTTCCTTGTTTCCGACGCTAAAACGATTTCGATGATACGTTCCATGTGTGATAGCGTGGCATATAAGCATACAGCAAAGTGCGAGTAAAAGCATCTGTTTGACAAACTAAGAAGAAACTTGTTAATGTGGTCAATTTCGAACGTGCCGCTCTATCCGCCGCGTTCTCTTGATTAAAATACAATCGTTGTCCATTTTCTAGATGAACTGCCAAATGGACTACTGTAGGATGTCTTTCGTGAATCGCAAATGAAAATATGTGTCAAATAGCTTCGTTACTGCTTACATAGCGACCCATCTGATACCGAGATACTTTATCATTTTCATTTACTACAGCGAAGATGGCCATGTTACTACCTTTGTTGGCATAGCTACATATGTACTTTATCGACTTGACGGAGTTAAAATATTTCACTTTGATATGAACTTCAAATGCTTTTGACAATATGGGTGAGTACGGCCAATCCAACGATTGACTACTTCAAAATCTTGTCCTTTTACCTTCACAACTACTGATCGCCCACCGTCCGCAACTGATCGTCGACGATACAATGGGCAACCGTCATTTCCCGTGATGGTGTCAGCAATCAGGTCTCTCGAGTATCGCTTGGAACACTTGCCGTCGACACACAGGGCGAACTGTTATTGAAAACTTCGCAAGGTCCATGTATCATGTGTTTAGTTACTACTGATTGCAATTTTGGGTCAACTGTTTCATCGGGAATCTCAGCTGAAACTATAGAATCAATTTCATCTGGCCTTATCTTGACAAATAACCAATGTAATATGTGCGCATGTGGTAGACCACGCTTTCGCCACTCAACAGAGTACATCCAACAACGGACTTGGCCATACACACGATGCTTTATAAATAAATAAATTCATTAGAGATTCCAATTTTTGTTTAAAAACTCTGACAATGATATCATGTCTATCAAGTGTTGTTTGGCTGTGTAGCTTCCTTCTTGATTTCTATCCATTGTGAGTTACAGGTAAATATAATGAGTGGCTCTGGGCGGCCATATTGTCTAACATACGACATCGCATCTTGCGCGTACTCGCGCATGTGGCGCGGGCTTCCAATGTATGTAGCCGGCTAAATTCTCAGTCTTCCCACATTATTTACGTCGTCAACATTAATAGCATCATGGAGATTAATGTATTCTTCAGATCGAAGCTGCCGTTGGTTTAAATGGATGTATGTCAATTGTTCAATGTCAATTTTGACATACATGTCATCTGCAAACTGATGAAGAAGCCGTTGGTTAATACATCAAAAAGTGACTTACTTCACATTCACGGATCATGAGTTTACATGAATAAAAATTCATAGCGCTAACTTTTTTATTAGTTTCAGCACCTTAAATCATAAATGATAAATAATTATATAGATACATATTGATATTGAATTTTAAATATATTATTTAATATCCTTACCTGTTACTTGATTAACCATTTTGATTTTAAAATGGTATTCATCTTCTCCCTGTCACAAGAATAATGGATATTGTAACGCGTCATAAGACCTATCCGTTTCGATTTATTGTTCCGACGATAAAGCACAATATCTCTATACATCAAATTTCCTCCAACAACGACAATAGCCACTTCGTCGATTGTCGGGGAATTAAACCTCCTTGCATGCTCACCAGCAGGTGTTTTGTCAGCTCTGATGACAATATTATGGCTGTCCGATGGCATACGATTTAATGCCATTTTGAACATTTTGACTAAATTATTGTTCTGATGAAGAAACGTTTGCAGTTCTTGGACAATGATTCGTTTTACTGTTGGATTATGAGCACGACGCTTTTCAATTTCCGCATCTTGATCGCCCATAAATTAAATTTGTAAAAATTGGTGGTCCACATCTGGCAGTGGCAGCGCGCTCCAAGTAGGTGATAAATTTGTTCTTGTATCTGCAATTATCTTGTTAAATTATTACTTGTGGTATAAATACAAATTTGAATTTTATCAAAAAGTATTATGGTATACAACTTTGAAAGTAAGTTTGAAAGTAAGTTGAAAGGGGATGAAATTGTTCTGTACAATATGCGTTACGCCGAACAACGTTATTTGAAAGCAATTTTTATATTTTTGGATGTTGGCCAAGAAGTGTTTAGAGTCATTTTCCATTCCAGAAAGTAATGAGCGTAGTGGATCTGGTGGTGGGACCAATTGTAGCAATTTATTTTACCACCAGCACAACATAATTCAGCAGATTCGCCGTTGTATTTTAACGTTTTGTAATATTGACAAATTATTATCATTTCCCAAATTGTCACGGATTTGTCGCCACAATAATATATTTCCGAAGTCAATCAAATCAGCTCGTCTTTTTCTTGGCATTTTCAACAATAACAGTAACTAAATTTCTCACACACTGACAAACTGATGACAGAAGATTTTAATAACGGTATGATGGTGACAGAATGATAAGTAAGAGCTAGCGCGCATTAGTGATTTTTGTCACCGTGACTGTTACGTCACTGTCACCGCGTACATCATCCCTGATGAAAGTGCGCGCATTTGGATAGGTGAAAATTGGGTGACTTTTTGTCCATAGAGGACGGCAACACGCCAGTGACGCAACTGTCACCACGTCCATAGATTTGTATTACCGTGCGCGCGGTGGCAACTAAATATCACTTCGCCCCCTTCCCTCGCAGTTTCCATACTTTACTCTCTTCTGAATGTCATCGCGTAAACATCGTGCGGTAGCTCCGCAATTCTGTAATGGCGTCAACGTCAACTCCCGGGCGAAACGTGTGTTTTCAGGAAGATGATATAGACATCGACATACTGATTGACGAAATAGAGTTGAGGCCATTGATCTACGACAAATCCTTAAAGGATTATTCTAATAGTGATTTGAAAGCCAAAGCGTGAGAGGAAGTTTGTATTAAAGTATTTTTCTATAACTGGGGAAACCTTTCTACAAAGGAAAAAACTAGAAGCAGGTAAGACAGTTTATGTATTTATTTATCATTGTTTTATTACTACAAAGTTAACTTGGACCTCGTGTAAAATGAGCTGAATGTGTATACTCTTTTCCGTATTTATATTAGGTACAGTCAGCATCAAAAGTAGATTAATATTATATAATTTATTACTTTTAATTTTTTTTGCATTCACAATGTATATATGTTAAATATAAGTATATACTAAAAAAATTAAGCGATCCCAGGAAACAACAACAGTTATTTACTATATTTTTTCAAGAGTTAATTACTAAAAAGTTAAAACAATTTTGTAAGAAGTAATTACAGTAAAATATATCTATTAGGAAGTGCCACTCTTAGAGCATGTTCAGTAAAAAAATATGGATCATTAATTGAGTAACAACGTAAAAATCTGTACATGATAAGCGACTTATGCTATTGACTATGTTTGGTTTATCACAGTGTATTCAAATTTTATCGTATTGCCAAGAAATAGCACCTTGTGGTGAAATGAAATAAGATGAAAAGTAGTTCCGTATATTCGCAGCTAACAATGTTCTTCTAGCAGGATTTGTAGAAACACTTTCTAATGGGCATTCTATAAACATAAATAGTATCTACAAATGTAATACCATCTTTACATTGTACATAATTGAGTAAAATGCAACATGCTTTAACAATTACATCATAATAATCTATGTGAACATCGAAAGGTCTATGTAAAATTCGCCACTTATTACTGAATATTCCAAACGTGCATCCTACCATACGCCGAGCTCTTGTATGGCGATAATTATAAATCTTCTTGAGTGTATTCAATGATTTTTTTACATATAGTCTTAAAATATTCCTTGATAAGCCAAACGCTTCTTCACCTACCACACAAAAAGGCATACTTTTCCCATTTTCATCGTTTGGTTAAGGGCGATCATTGGGTATATTCAATCGATTCTATGATAACCTTTTATCCATATATGTCTTGTGAAATACACTAGAATCACTAGATGCTCCATTTGCACCGATATCCACGTATAAAAACTTACAATCTGCTTGAACCCATGCTATAAGAACAATTGAAAACAACTTCTTATAATTGAAAAATTGTGATCCACTATTATCAGGCTGAGTAATGTAAATGTATTTTCCATCAAAGGCTCCAATTACGTTCGGAAAGTTCGTTCTTTTATAGAATTGGTCGGCTATATTGATCCAATCTTCTTCACCTTCTTCTGCCATGTAAAAGCATTGCATTATATTCCAAATTTGAATATATGTTGATTTTACTATTTCTCTGATTGTAGTTAGGCCAAGTAAGTACTCAAACGAAATGGAGTAAAAGCTCGAGCCACTGGCTAGATATCTGTAACAAAAGATATTATTGTAGAAAATTCAAATAACATATTAAATAAGTTAATTAAATATAGTAGTACATTACATGAAAGTAGCATTGAAATAAATAAATAAAAATTGCATAATATTAACTAAAATAATTCCTTTTTTTCAGAAAAATTAGTACAGAAGCGGTGGAACAACATCAGAGTTTGTTTCTCAAGAGATCTACGAAACCAAAAGAACACTAAGTCTGGCCAAGCAGCCAAGAAACGTAAAACATATAGATTTGATGAAAAACTTTTATTTATCTTACCGAGTATGGACACGAGAGAAGCTACGGGAAACTCTACATCTAATACTGATAAAGACGATGAAGATACATCAGAGGAAGAAGATGAAGTATCAGTTACAAATAAGCCACAACGTGACAAGAAGAAAGGTAAAAAAAGAAATCAAATGAACATCGACTCTTAGATATTCTAGAACAGAAAAGGGCTAGCGATATCAAACTTGTTGCGGCATTAGAAAAGACAAAATGAACCTGATAGTAACGACAGTGAAAAATGTTTTGCACTCTCTCTTGTCCCTTTATTGAAAGCTGTTTCTGAAAAAGAGGAGATAAATTACATTGAAATATTACAAGTTTTTAACGATGTTCAAAATCAGCAAACTTAATGGCAAACGTCGCACAATTCACAAACTCTTCAGGGAAGGCAATTTTTGAGACCAGTTATAAATCAAGCGTCCACTTCACTTAACTGTTCCGGTAGTAGCTATCAACGAAACTACGTTCATGTTAATTCAAAGCATCACATGATCACACGGCCCAATAGTTCTCTATCGTTACCATCTTTAAATCCTCGTCCACAACAGCAATATGACCAGAATGCTGCATCATTACCCCTCCTAGCCCTCAAAATCCATCCTACATTATATTATCATCTCCTGAAGTATCTCTGTCTAGTCCTCAAAATGCAAATACACCATCTCCTGTATATAGTGAGGGTATTCAGTCATTTGTGTCAAACTTCACTTATAACTCTGGAGATTCTGAAGAAATATACGACATTTGTAATGAATATGATATTAATTAAACTAAGTAACTTTTTTAATATAAATATTGTGACTATTGATTTCCTTTTACCACCAACTTCATTTCACTATTAAATACTGAATAAACTTAAAAAACTTACAATTTTTTTATTTCACTTACCTTAATGTTACAGCTAGTCTCTGTTTTGCTAGGATGGATAATCTGATTCTTGTGTTTTCATAAGTAACAGTAGGCTTTAACAAAAGTAATAATTCATCAAAACTTGTGACACTCATTCGGAAGTACCGAAAATAATTATCTGGATATGTACGTGGGTTAGAAAACATGGTGTAGAGCTTTCCACTTATCAGCCTATCACTCGAAAGCGGGTGAACCCAATACTTTTTAACATTGCATTTTTTTTCTATTTCTAAGAACAACCGTCTCTTCGAGATCTATCTTATCGAATGCAAGAAAATTTCGTCACTCTCACCGCAAGTGCGCGGAGTCACGAAAACTTTAGTGACGTGACAGTGACAAAGATTTTATAGTCACCCAGACAAAAATCACTAGTGAGCGTTATCCTTAACTTCATAACCTTTCGTCTGACGTTCGACAGATGACTGAAATATAAACATTCGACAACCAACTGATATCATCAGAAATATTTTTTTACGCATTGCAAACAGATATTATGTGTGTAAAATAGCACAACAAAGACTTTTTTTTATTTGGCCTCCAAATTATGACAACCATCAAAATATGTCAATACAATAACAGAAATTTCTGAATGAACCAACAATGACCATCATCAAAATATTAAAATTTAAATACCCGATAATCGGAGATCCGAGTAATGTGGATATATGTTGTCGATTTAAAACGCTTAATTTAATACGTGCTTCAATTAAATTGGACCCGAGTCTACCGTACCGAAGGGACAAACGTCAAAAGTTTGACAGGAAAGTAGGTAGAACAGTTTATACGTGAAAATGAAATTGTTGTTTTTACTATCTTCCTCGCAATTTTTCCATATTTTCTCACCGTTTAAACCTTCCCTGAACTACCGCAGACATTTCAAAACCAAAATCAGCTAAATCAGTCAAGCCATTCTTGAGTTTTAGCGAGACAAACGAACAGCAATTGATTATTATGCATGTATAGATGCGTGTGTGTGTGTGTGTGTGTGTGTGCGTGTGTGTGTGTGTGTGTGTGTGTGTGTGTGTGTATATATATCACCCGTTGTGGGCTACGGTCGTCCATATTGAATTTATACATACGTAGCATTCCTTTCATATTACGTCTACACATTCATGAAACTACAAAGTGACTTTTATTATTTTCAAACCACAGTAAGATGCCAAAGTACAAATTTCAGAGAGTTTCCTTTTTAATTCTCCAGCTTAAATATATTGAACCACAGACAAGAACCCTATATAGCAGCCAGATCTGATTAAGGCGAGCGGGTTGCGCCGAAGCCTTAATGGCTTCGTGAACGCTGCCGATATTGGGTTTCTCTTTGAAACTGCATTGCGCATAAACAAACATTAGAATGCAGGTGCCGTAAATGCATAGACCATTTCATAAGGAAATATAGAGTGTATTGGAATGCAACATCGGAACACGACATCGGTCTGTAATACATTGAGTAACAACTGGTATGTAAAGCAGGTTCGTCTGAAATAAGCTGATATATTTTACTTGAATTTAACCAACCTTTGTGTAATCCAACCTGTAAATGGTAAATAATATAATAAACCAAGTGTCATTACCAACTGTGTCGTTTTAATCTATGATATATAATAGTGAAAATTAATATAGAAATACTGTCAGTAGGGACGTTTCGCTTATAATATTATAATTTATAACGTACAAGTAAGATTGAAGGAAACTTTGTGATACGTTTGACGTACATGTCTATCGCACACTAAAATCTTTGTTAAAATATATCTCACCAAAACCATAAATGTAAAAAGTAGAGCCAAGTTCAATACAAAAATTATGCTTGGCTGTGGATTTCGCCGCACAAAGAATGGAGATCTAAATGAGTGCCAAGTTCTAAGCAAAATCCAAATACGTATTTATAGCAACAAAATAACATTACGAACAAGTATTAAACTCTATTTCTTTGCTTTATTGGATACCTATAACAATTGCTGTTATTTAAAAAAATGTGAAATCTTAAAGTAGGTTAGATTTGACGTGGCTAATTTTTATCAGAATTAAAAAATGCATACATATGTTGAATATCATTATAAAATGACTGATGTAATTGGAAACTTGTCTTGACACGCTGCCGCGTGTCTAGATTTATAGCACTATGGGTATTTTTATAGTAATAAATATACAAGTAAAGTAAATCAGCTCATTTTATACAAACCTACTTTAAACCTCCATTGCCACTAAATTCATTGCAGGCTAACATCGCGTTCCGTTTGGCACTCTCACATGGAGTTTTCGCATTGTTATTTAATCGCTTCGTATCCGACACATTGTGCCACATCAATATAATTTTTGTGTTTTTTTTTTTCATAACTCCACGCTTCTTCGCCACAGGACAAATAACAATACAGCCGAAGTCGGTTAAGCATTGTACGCGGTCTCGAAGCGAGGCCGATGCGATCACATAGCAATAATGTCTCATTTTTTTAGACGGCCGAGTCGCCGCGTCGAGTCATCGCTCACGGGCCGCGCAGCCAAATTCTCAGCCATCACTGCAGACTCATTGCGAGGGCAATAAATAAAACTAATGGAACTCCTTTGTGGGTGGGCCGAGTGACCTCTGGAGGTGCTTTTCGCTGCAAATGGCTTCTAAAGGAGTCGTTCTGACCTCTTATATTGGACGCCCGTCCGGATTATTTTGTCCGTGTCGTATTCGTATTGAAGTGAAATGGGGTTGAGATGAGGTAAGTGGATTAATTCATTTATAATTTAAAAATTTCAGTAAAAGAGCTTGTGTTTGCCTTGATACTACTTGAACATCCTATATATTATAAAGACGAGCATTACTTGCACCGAAAACTTACAGCCTGGCAACGAGCTAGGAAAAAAACATGGTAAAACAATATTTTCATACGGGAGATTGAAATCTGAACTTCTTATATCAAACGTCATAATTTTCTCATTGGACAAGGAGGTTTTCAAGAATTTTTAACCATTCCTTTCTAACGATTGTATTTTTTGAGAAAAAAGAAACAAAAACTGAAATAATTCATAATCATTCAACATTATTTTAGCGATTAACAAATCTTCTAAAGTAAAATTCTAAGTAAACTGTATAGTGTACTTAGAATTTTACTATTTACAAAATAGTAAATAAACCATAATCGCTTTATTTCTAAAAATGCAATAAAAAGATATTCATTGTATGTTTTTAGGTAAAATAAAAATTTCCAAATTTATCTAAATTATATACATAGCCAACTCAATTCATAGAGATGATATCCTCGTACACAATACATATTATTTCTAATATAACTTGAATAATTTAAAAAAAAAACATACTAAAAAGAAAACAATTGCAATGTAATATTTTATTTCGAAAATTAATCTCAAGCATCAATTCCAAGTAAATTTGTATTCAAAACTATTAACGCTTTAATTAAATTCTCAGATTAAACAACTTCGTGTTCATTACTTTTAACAATAACAATTCATTTTCAAAAGAGATCTACTTACATTTCGACCGCTTACTTGCCCAGATTGAATAAATATTTATTTGCATGTTCTATTTTACTGACCGTCGTACAGCACAAAGCACAAAACTCTGCCGCTATGAAGTTAGTCACAAAAATGTCGCAATGGCGTAAAACAGGCATGCGAGGAAAAAAAAGAAAGTATCGGGAAGCGTTGAACCTGCACATTGCATCATTCGCAGGCAATTTAGAGCGACAGAATTTCATACGTACTGTACGCCTCCAATAGGCCTAGCATGACGCCCTAGACAAGTCTCTCTATATGGCTATCCTTGACGCGCTAAAGTGACCAGCGAAAAGGACAGTCTAGAACAGTGCTATAGAGAGACTCTCGTTTAGGGCGTCATGCTGGGCCCGCAGATCGAGAGTTGTATATAATTTTAAGCCAGTCATCTCGGCGGACGTGGCGCCCCCGTTCGCCCGAGATCGGTATAAATGTAACGCTATCCATTCGGCGTCGAGCTGATCAGAGGCCAGTTAATGAGCTAACCGGAGGTCGGCCGGGTAACGGCCGCTCGTTACTGGAACGATAAATAACCGCGCGTATTGGTTTTGTGCGGATGTATTATACGGCTGAGACTCCTCGGGAAAGTGTTCCGGCTGGTGTTGCCCTTTCGAAACTGTTCTCGATCGAAATTGGCAAACTTTTGGTAAATCCAAAAGGGCACGCCTTGTGAGGCCCGTTCAATTTTTAATCGAAAAATAAATTCTACCATTGACTTTTAAAGTAAAATGGAGTAAAAACACAAATTATTATACTCAAGACCTGATAAGAAAAAAGAAACCAAAACAAATAAGTAAACTACTTATCCTGACATTTGAAAACTATTTCAAAGTTTTAACCAATTTGATGGTTTTACTAGCGCCGCCAGTGTCACGTCAAAAAAAAATATAAACATATCATAATGAATTGTAAGACAAACACACACACACACATATGTGTGTGTGCGAGCGTGTGTGTGTGTGTGTGTGTTTGTGTATATATGTATGTATGTATATTCCTATTATTATTATTCTATATACGCTATATGAATATAATATAACCTATTTAATTTAAGAAGTTGTTTAACCTTGTCAAATAGAGAATAGAGCACGACCAAATACTTCGCGTCATAACGCATGCAAAAGATATTTAGCTCTACTCATTTTGTATGTTTTTATAACTCTATGGCATATAAAAATGTTATTTATTCAATAAAACTACTAAACTATTTTCTGTTACGTATAATCACACGAAACATCACTCCTACGATTCTTTAAAAAGATTTATTAATATATCCCATTTATATTTTTAGGCTTTTTAGCATATTTTCCTTTGAACTTTTGTAAATTAATCCACACTCTATTGTGGTCAAGAACGTTGTCGTCCACAAGTATCCGCTCTCGATGTTCGAATTCGAGCGAGCTGCATTACGAATTTAGAACTTAGAAATAAATAAATAAAGTATTTATTCGCTGAACTTTTAGATACATACTAAATTTACGTATCAACTATATTTTCGTAATTGTTACTCTAGTTCAAATAATATTCAGAACCATTGATCAGATTTATCCGGAGGAGCCTTCCTAGCCTTCCAAACCGAAGTGACCTTCCCATCCTTTATCTTATTCAATTTAAACCGACCCCATCCCTGTCTCACATGATTCGTTTTATTACACTGGATTACAGAAGTTAAACCCTTCACCCAGAAGAAATTTAATTGTATTTAAGAATTAAAATCTGAGACAAATGCATCACGAGTCCAAGTTTGAATCTGCCACTACGAATTCGTGCAGAGCAAGAAAAATAAATATTACAATTATATCGACTTTTTAAAAATGTCACATGAAAGTCACCTGGAACTTTTGATCCAGTGTAGAATATCGCATACGTGTAGGTATAAATCTCGGCGTGCAGCGCGCCAGAATGTATCGCAAATTGAATGACGCCAATTTCGGGTAAATCTTGTACGGCGGTAGCCCCTACCGGTCCCGCGACGTGATCCATTTTACGCGGTTCAAAGTTATATGTATTTTAGTTGGCTCAATATAAAGCTAGCCGTAGACGGATGAGATGTTCAAAATGATGCTCGAATGAATTGAAAATTTAAATTCTTTTTAGACGAAAGAAAACGAGATGTCATCAATCTTTATGCCGGTTATCGTGCCTTTAAAATTCGTCATATTTATCTCGTATTTTGAAGTTCCGCATTTTAAAAGAAACCTTTGCAGGATCACTTAGTAGTCCGTTTATATGTCTGTCGAGCCCTTCTTTCTCAGGAATTCGTTTAAGTAGAAAGTTGAAATTAAAATCAAATATGTAGGTTTACATACTATTGGAACTTGAAAAAAAATATAGTTTTTGCGTCAACGTTATCAAAAATACGGCAATTTTCGTCGCACATTTTGGCACTCCCAAGTAAGACTAAACTTATAGGGTACATTCCGTTGACTTAAAATCATGAAATTTGATACGAAGATTACAACACAAATAGAGGGAAAAATCTGAAAATCGTTAATTATATCATCTATTTTTTTTTTTTGAATTACAAAATGATATTTACAGTTGAAACATAGACTGTAATGTAGACCGATGAAGCGAGAACAATTTTTGTTATTTCCCGCTTTAAAAATTTATGGTTATTATAGACAAAAATCGACAGCCTATATATAAATCTATAGAAGTAAGAAAGTCAGTCGCCACAACGTTTTTCATCTATCACGATGCAGTGCGAGCACTATAGCAAAGCGGCTTTCTCTCGTATGCACAAACCTATCGACTTTTCACGGTATTAATTTTACAGGATATTTTTTTATGAAATATTTCTCTCTGAAGGAAACGACTTCATTTATCTCTTTATTATGACGAAAACACGTTAAAGTGAACTTCGTCTCCTACATTCACCGTCGTCGAATGCGGTTAAATATTAAATTTCACCAGTTCGCAGGTGTGATATGAAAAGGAAAAAGTACTGAAACAATAGTATTGCAACTTCCACCACGACACGAGTCGGCACTCGCACTTAGCTCGGGCCCGTAATGCATTCATTAACCTGGCACGGCCCCTCCTAAGGGGGGAGGAATTGCCCTTCAGGGACGCGTATGAAGAATTAGGGACGACGCCCTTAAAACGGGAAATATGTAAAGAATCGGCCGAAAGGCGGGATGAAGGGCCAAGTTCTCGGAGCGCACATCCCTACTGCAGTGGGATATCAACTGATGTACGGTCATGTGTGAACAGTGAATTGC
Organism: Eumeta japonica; assembly: GCA_005406025.1. Lineage (NCBI taxonomy): Eukaryota > Metazoa > Arthropoda > Insecta > Lepidoptera > Psychidae > Eumeta > Eumeta japonica. Next base: position 3,621 of record BGZK01000586.1, on the reverse strand, counting down.
GAGTTCATCATCTGTTCAGCGTCCGCAACTTTGTTCATTTATTATTTTGATAAATGCAAACATTAGTGGATTACTCTCAGCGCTAAGCCTAGATAGTGGTTGTATTTTAATTTACTGTAACTCGTGTTATAGATATCGATAAGCCATGATAACGTGCATTATACTTCATGGTAACAAAAACAATGCTTACTATTTACGTCAAAGTAGCTACTGCATTAGAGGCAAAAAAAATCATTAATATTTCTATTATTAGTCTCGAATACGAATTTAGTTGTAATTAACGGCTACATTTATGAAATATTCGACGCCGTTTACGCTTAATTTGTATCTCGGTAGATATTGTACATAATTGAAAAAGAGTATATAAGTTTTTCATTGATTTCTAAACAAAACAATTTTCGGAAATATAAATAAAGTATTAGAAAAGTATGCATAAATTATGATTATTAGAAAAATGGCTAAAAAAACATCAACTTTATTTATACATATAAAATGAAAATAAGTTGTCTTTGTTCGCCAATCACGTAAAAACTACTAAACTTATGGACATGGGACTGGGACCATTCGATGCGGAATGATTTGTAAATGGTTCTAGACTACTCATTTTTCGAATTCCGTAAATCCTTCGCCATTTTATTTATAAATAAAAATTACCCAGCGAAGCGGACGGGACAGCTAGTATATTATAAATCCAGCAACGCGTGGCAACTCTTTACATGATACTTTTAATTCTGAACGAAGTACGAGCGCTTACAGCTAGCTTTATGGAATATCCATTACAACTTCCATGTTGCGGTATTTCACCAGAACGAAGTAGCGGAGGTATTTTAATAAGAGGTTCTCACTTATTAAATCCTACAATTTTTATCGCTTCATTCGCTAGATCCGGCTCCGGCGCCGGGGAATATGGCGAGTTGCTCCAACAAATTAGAGCGGCTGATTTATCTTCTCCGCTCCGCAGGCGGTTGCCTGGAGGCGGACCTCTTTTTTTTTTTAATTGAATTCGCGCGCTTTCACAGATGAAAAATCAGCTTCTCCTCCCGGCGTCCGATAAGTGCGTTCGCTAATTCATTTTGTTACTGTTGGGAAATCGGTATTTATTACACGCCGTTCCTTATCCGCCCACCGCGTCTCTGCCGTCGCAACGATAAAATGAATCGGTATTCGACTTATCGATTACTTTTTCTTCATCCTCGTTCGGTCCGATCCGAATCGATTATCGAATCTCGGTTCAGCTCTACTCTTGTCCCCGCCCCAAAGTCCTGTATGCTTGTCCTTACTGTCGCTTAAGGTATCAATTTCTTTTAATCTACTAAATAGTATAAGAAATAATTCAATTACTGAATCAATTTTACCTACACACAAGTAAATTATACATACCCACTCTCTACATACAGATCAATCACACATAAACGGTAAGTACATAGATAGGTAAATACAAAGACAAAAAGTTGTGAAAGGTTTGATTTGTATAAAGTTGCAAGAAATCAGTAAAAACTTAATGATAAAATTAACAAGTTTATAAGAAGAACATGACAATATAAAATATATTACAATACATCGTTATTATCATAGTAAACTCACATTTACATCACAAGCAACGTTTGTCAACGCAAATCGACAACGAGGCTTACGTTTTCGTAACGGCGGGGTTTATAATGGTTGATACACTAAAGAAAACACAATTGAATTTGAATTTTTGATTAAAAAAGTTAATATGTCAAGCAAATAATTCATTAAAAAAAATATTCACAAAATTAAAAATCAATCACTTCTGTAACACAAACGGCCGCCCGTGACTTCGTCAGCGTTGTCTTCGTCTACATAGGAATTAGATATTTTGCAGCAATAAAAAGTAGCTTTCCGGGATTAATAATACCTATCTCCTTTTTTTGAAAGAGAATTTAATGAAAATTAGATTATTAGTTCGACCAGTACTAATATAATAAATATGTGTGGTAGCCCTATCTATCTGTTTGCTACCTCTTCACATAAACCGATGCATCATAACGTGATTTGAAAGGGTGGTAGATTGAGTCCAGGAAAAAGACAAAGGCTTCTTTCTACTGCAAGTTCACTTTTTACTGCGATAACGAAATGCATGTAAATTAAAGCATCAACAAGAGCTTGTACAAAATATTGTTACCCATATACGCGTATAAACTTTACTATCATTTAAGTTAATTAATAATGTATGATAATTTAATATCATCACGCTCCAAATTTTAGATTATGAAAAACACCAAAGTATCAACTTACGAAAACTGTCACTATTTAAAGAAAACACACTGAGCTTCAGCGTAAACAATGTTTTTAGTTTTCACATCCATACTGATTCTAATCGCAACCTAATTTAAATAATGTAACGTACAGTTGTCCACGCGAAAGGCAGTCGTCTCTTAAGTCGACTTCGACACCTCAGAAAACGCAAAATAACTTATAATGATTTCTGCCCTTACGTGTCTGCCCGCGTTTCCGTCACACACTGACAGACGTAAAATTACAGATAACTTTCGTTTGTAGTAGTGCAACCCCGGAGTGTCTATGCCGCGAAGCCAGCATCACTGAACCACACAATGCTCACGCCTTCAGTTTGCCAGATGGGTTGACGTTTCTAGTTATTCCTTCCGCCCTTGATTGTAGGAATACTTATGACTAACAGACCCTCAATAAACGGACTATCAGGTGTAAATATACGCTTTCTTACATTAATATAGATTTCCGTAGATATTTTTTCATGTGAATAAAAAAACACATTTTAATTAATGTCGCGCGTAAACAGTTGAATGAAGATCCTAACATGCGTAGCGAACAACGCTCGATTTACATGTATAATTTGACGGTTCAAATATACTAGATGTTGTATTTTAACGTTCAGTAAACTTGAGTCATAATTCGCAAAATATTGTAAAATAATGACATATACACGCATGTCACGGTGTTTTGCACGAAAGAACTTTACCCTCTTGCAGACAGCGACACACTGACGCACGCTAAATGAAATGGCGATGCAGTAAGTGGAATTTAGTAAAATTCCTTAAAGACTGAGAAATAATCAACTATATTCGTACGTTGCCGAAGATGCAATTCAGTATAATTATTTTTTAATTTTATGTATGAAAATTTTAATATAAAGTGAAAACAATAATTCGCCTATTTTTATTTTCTTATATGCAAATACCGCAACGTGGCTTTGTAGTGCATGTCATTATGTGACAGTTTTAATGAAAAATATAACAGTAAAACACTTTGATTTGTTTTAAATATTGCAAACTCAAAACCTCCTTTTAGGCATATTGGTGAACTCCAAATATTCTAAAAGAAAATTTAAGGCATATTTAAACAATACGTCTTCGTTGACGAATTAATTCGAAAAGTTGTTCTACATGTTGATATGTAGAACAACTTTTCGAGAACAAATTGTAAAATTCTGTCTTTGCATTAATTCATCACAGAGTACGTAATATCGCCAATCGCGAACCTTATTTTATGCATTTTTATATCACGTGATTTAAAGGTTATTAACCCCAGTATCGGCTATTTTAATATTTAGACTCCAATCCAAATTTTAACCAGTTGATTTCTTCTAAAATCGCACAGCATCGTTTCAGAGCGAGAAAA